>JAZKJV010005735.1:1200000-1694520 GCA_037367405.1 Ottelia alismoides
TTTAATAACTCCCTTTTCTTCTTTATTTTCTTTATTAATAAAAACCATAAAAAATAGTCTAATTAATTGTCTATAATGGTAGTGACCTTTAAAAGAGATAAAAAATACAAAAAATCTCAAAGCCAAAAAGCGGTGTTTTTATCCCTTTAAAAATACCCCCAAAATATACTTTTGTACAAATGATCTCTTTTGACTTTTTGTCCAACATGAAACTTGTATATCTCATCGACATCTACAACTTTCATGTTTTGACTTTTTGCTAGTTTTGGCCATAACTAATTCTTTTAGATTTTTCTTTATTTTTATAGTTTTTATTTTTCTGATTGGGCCATGTGGCACCCTCTGGGCTGCCCATGTGGCCCGCTCCCCCTTCTGCCACCCTAACTCTCTTCTGGTCGTTGGATTACCTCCAAACTGCCTCCATCTTGCCCGTTGATCCGTGCTTCTCTCAGCCGTCTGATCAAAGCCCTTAATATGATCTAAGCCTTCCACTTCCGCCCCCATCTCCACCGCTAGATCAAGCTCCCATCCCATGACTCCCCTCGCACCATGTCACCCTTTCATTTCCAACCATCAGATGTCGCCCTGACTCCATCATAACCATCCGTTTTCGCCTCACTGTCAACCATCAGATCTGATCTCAAATCAAATCCTTGCAACTTCCTCATGCCCAAACCTCAACCATCATATCCCTCCTATCCTAGCACTCTCCGCTCGCCACGTATGTCCTTCTCCCTTCACCCTTGGATCAAGCGACTCCTCCATCTGATCCATCAATCACTGCCCCATCACAGCTGATGGATCATATCCTACGATCTGATCCATGCCTCCACTAGCACCTTAATCTGGGCCGTTGGATCGTGAGATGCAACGGCTCCTGCTTGTCGTCCTCCTCCAGCTATCTCCCCTTTCATACGTTTCTTGTATATGCGAGCCCATGGTGAGCCATTATGCAATAAATGTTATTAAGAATATCATTCACATATCTGAAATAAAGAATAATTAATCTGCATAATAGGTCCCTTAGTATAATTAGGGTTATGTACCATGGCCATCTTAATAATCATATAGTAGTTGATTCAATTATTGAATCATAGAGGATGGTGCTTGGATGAATATCTAAAGAGTTAGAGTGAGGACTCATCTAGCACTGTCAAATGATTATTAAGAGAGGATCTCCAGCCTGAGAAGGAGATGTCAATCCTTTCTCTAAAAGCTGATATCTGACCGACCTCTTGATGGAGGTCCTTCGCATAGGAATAAAGATTCAGAGGTGTTAGATAAATTAGGTCAATGAGTTGACTTAACAAGATCGAGATAACCAAAGTCCTATGTCGTATGCTTTCACAATATAGGCACGCATCCTCTGACCGGAGACAGATGTGTTACTATATGTCTGAGTATGTACACTTGGCAGACCAATAGGTTGATGATGTAATCAAGCTCTATACACTGACGCGCTGGTGTGCATACAAGGGCATTTGAGTAATACGATCTCTCAAAGGGATCATACATGTTCATTACTGAACTAGAAGACATGAGCTCACTCATGAGATATTGGGAAGAATCAAATTCCACTTGGTATATGCTTTTGGAAAGTATATGATCAACACCTAGGTATGATATATGCTTTTGGAAAGTATATGATCGATACCAACTCCCAATTATCAAATGAGAAACTTAATGATAAATCCATGAAGTAGACAATGTAAACTTGATCTTAAACTTCCGGATTATTCTGGGTCTTCCAATATGTAAGATGTACATTTATTGG
This sequence comes from Ottelia alismoides, assembly GCA_037367405.1. NCBI lineage: Eukaryota > Viridiplantae > Streptophyta > Magnoliopsida > Alismatales > Hydrocharitaceae > Ottelia > Ottelia alismoides. The sequence goes on from JAZKJV010005735.1 coordinate 1,201,775, forward strand.
GAATACCTGAGGACGATGTGATCATAAATGATTGTATAACCATGACGCTTCCTTTCCTAGGGAGTGATGAAACGGATGTGGATTTTAGTGACTCCTCTCAGTAGAGAAGTGATTTAATCTTGGTCCAAGTGTTGGACAATGATCCGAATGTGATTCAAATGCAATGAGAAGATTGGATCTACGGCCTTGATTTAATCAAGCATCTATGGGATGTCCGCAAGATCTAGATTTGAGATTTGATCTCAATATCCAAGTCACTATACGTGGAACAATACAATCGCCCTGTCCTTATCTCCAAGTATCAGCGTAGAGAGCGCATTATCCTTGAAAGAGTTCATGGATAATTTCATTGTTGATATACGTATCCGAGCATTGAGAAAATGGATAATTAAATGTGATTTAATTACCATGAATAATATGAATTTGATTCATATTATAAGGAGTGTTATCTAATATAATTAAATTATCAAAGATATAAATAATGTGAATGTGATTCATATTATTTGGGCACATGAGAATAGAGATCCAAGATGATTAAATGTGATTAAATTGTCATAGATATGAATAATGTGGATAGCACTATCTTAATTATACATATATATTATAAATGTGATTTATAATATTCAAGAGAGAGCTATTTGTAACTTACATTTGTTAATTAAATGTTGATGTGAATTGGATTCACATTGAACAATTAATTGAAAATATAATTTACATTTTGTTTTGGGTTGTGAATGTGATTCACAATTTTCCAATGGTAAGATTGCAATATTCACAAAATAATTATGAATTATTTTGGTAGAATATTTTTAAAACAAGTGTTGTCGTAAATATTGGAGATTTCCATGGAATAATGTAATCTCATGAGATTACATGGAGATTACACCTTCCTACTTAGGAGGGTGGACGACCACCGATTCCCTTTAGGAAAGGGTGGTCGTCCCCCCTCCCCCCTCTTAATGGAAGGAGGTAATCTCCCTTCCATGTACCTCCATATTTGATTGATTTAATTTGAGATTAAATTATATTGATTTATCAATACATATTTAATCTAGATTAACTTAATTATTGTTGTGTTTTTCCAACAACATCTTGGCCATTAAAAGAAGAACAAATCAATCTCATCCATTGATTTTGTGTAGTCCATGGATTGTGATGCATGGACTCCCAAAGTACTATATAAGAAGAGGCACCACTTGCTTTTCAAGGTTACAACACAATACACAAGTTGTGAACAACAACTCTCCCTCTCTCTCTCTCATTCTCTACAAGCCATCACTCCCCCTCTATCTTGTGACCGTCCACAATGGAGCCCTGGAGAGAGTCGCTCTCGCCATAGCATCGCCGTTATGTTGCCGGATCATTTTCTCGTGGATCTCCGTCTCCTTCAGTGCGCATCGCTCGTGAAAAAACTATCAGATCTCGTGTGATGAGATCAGGAGATTCACCGCTTCGATCATCAACATGTATTGCAAGAAGCACACGTCTCATCTATGCGCTCGCAAGCGTCTCCTCCGTCGGATCGGACTTGAGTTAGGAGGTCTCTTCGTTTAGAGACTCGATCGTAACCACGCTTCAAGAAGTAACCCTACACTTGTTTGTGTTTTAGATGAAATTATCCAAGAAGTGTTCTTGGATCATGTGGTTTCATTCATGATTTTTTTAAATTCCGTTGCCTCGAGTAACTAGTATGACTAGTCGCTCCCGATTGCATAAGATGCGATCCTCACACTTCCGTAATGCACTTAAGGATCTCACCATATCCTTCAAGGGTTATCAGAGCCTTAGGTTGGAGGTTTGCGATCCATAAACCTAGGAAGACTTGGGTTCGTTAGGGTTTGCGAAAGTTTTATCGCATTTCAATTTCACATCTCTGTTTAGTGAATAATTTCGGTCATGTTTAAAATTTTTAAACATGAAATAATCACTTGGATTTTTTACCATTAAATAATTAAATTGTGGGATTTGAATTTGCGTAATTTGGATTCTGTTTGCTCAAGTTATGATCATTTTAGTGAACATGTATCTACTGTTTCGGGGTCTGCGAATCTGGATGTAATTAAGTTGTTAATTACTGATTTGAAACGCCTAAAAATGCGTGTAAATCACTTGAGTTCTGTTGTAAATAAAATTAGAAAACTTCGGAAACTTACTTTGCTAAATTTGGATTTAAATTGATTGAGATTTGCTAATTTTAGTGAGGGTCACTGCTGAAAAATTACTTTCCTAATCAAGAACCTTGTAATTGTCATTTAATCAATTAGTGAAATTAAATGGTTTAATTTCATGGAATAATTATTGATAAATAATTTTGAATTATTTTTTGATAATTATTTCTTTAAATGACATTACCTTAACCAATAATAGATTAGATATGATCTAGATCACAATTGGTTACATGAACTTTCCAACAAACAAAGTTGCTTGAATAGGATTGGGGATTTGTCTAGAAAATCTCCTTATAGTGTTTATAAGAAATGTTTTGATTATTATTATATATGGTATAACTTCGATTGAAAAACTGATTACCATCTCAAGTACAAAGTGATCTATTTTGCACTATCATTTCCCGAGGCAGATTATGGTGTCTAGTTGAGAAGCGTTGGGGTAGCAGGTTATACCGTGTGCGGTCTGTCCCAATCCTGTCGGTAGTGGCCATGACAACAGGTAGGGTTGGTATAATGCTTGAGAAATCATGATGTATTTTCTAATTATTAAAATTCGAAATAATACATATTTGAGATAATACTATAATTCAAATAACAATAAAGAATGTTTGTTGGATATTAATTGGATCATTAATTTAATGTGATTAGATTAATTATAATCCAATTATAAATCAAAAACACTCTATTATGAATAGATTTGTTATTTCCCTTGAAAGAATTAATCGTAATGAATAGGATTCATAATGATTAATTAGAATTTGAATATGATATAGAGGATCACATAAGTGACATCCATGGTCTCCCGTCAAGGCGAAGAGTTCCATCACCAGGGATTGTATGTAGGAGATGCATGTTCGAAGTGACAACTCTTGTGTGCAAGTGCATCTGGATCGGGCTCTTTGCTTCTCGAAAGAGTAAGGCCGTATGCGTAGTGATCCCAATATCGAGTCCTCATATTATTGGGGCGATATTGTATTACGCATAGTGAGTTCTATTCCTGTGATGGTTGCTTCTATTAATGACGGGTCAATATCACCTTAGGGGTGGTGGGACCGGGTGTTAAAGACCGAATTGGGAATGCAAGTTGGACTTTCAAGGCGGAATGAGTTCCTGCTTCTTTTTATCCAAGTTGCAAGTTCTGATATTGGGATGCAACAAAGATAAGGAAGGAAATCTCAGATCCCAGATCTTGCTTGAGATATAATGGTAAGTATATCTCTTACATTGAAAGTGATTAAGGGAATGAACTTTCAATGTTTACAAGGCATGACAACTTTGATATAAAAATTCCTAAATCAAAGTAATATATATATATATATATATATGCAAATTTCTTATTTCAGATAATCCTTCATTAAACCCACTCAATAATATAGTCAGTAATAACCAGTAAGTATCATGTATTGGACCCATGATCAAGATATTGTACTTGCAGTTGGACACATAATGTATGTGGTTGCAATGTGCAAGTTTCCTCATAATAATGAGAAATGACAATTAAATAGCCATAGGACTAAAACCTTAGGGTTTGTATGATGCTATAGTCTTGATCTCTCATTGAATGTACTTTGGAAGTGACATGTTGATGATGATCGTAATTGTTAAATAATCCTTATAAAAAAATCTAAGAAGATGTTTTGGCATACATATGTGCTCTCAACGTTTAATCATGAATGACATGGTTCACTGCATCATGCAGAATGGTGGCTCTATAAGAGATGATGTATTCAAAATGTTTGAGTACCTACCTGAACCAATGTTTTAAGAGTTTAGATGGATGTAGATACTATGAGTATCATCATTTGACTGTCTATACTCAAGTCATTCATGACGCTTCATAACATTCATATTGTATGAATTGAATGAAGCATGTATAAATGTTTAAGTGCTCTTATATTGAAATATTTTTAATTCAACATAAGAGATCCTTTGTCTTAAGAAATGGTTGTTTATAGATGAAGGGGGTGCAGTGAAAACATGGGTCGGACCCAAGTTAAGAAGGAAAGTTAAAGACTTGACTATACTTTTGTTCCATACATATGACATACAAAGAGTTGGATGAATGTTAATACTGCAATAAGCTGATGTACTGATAGTATGACTATCATGTGTATCTGGAATCCTTAGAGAAGGACTCGGATAGTGCATCAAAATAATCTACAATCTATATATAATCATTGAAATTGACTTTCTTATTAGATAAGATAAAGTCTAATAATTGTATCTCAATCTTCTAATAACACTCGCAATTGGTTGCATATATTTTGGAAGACTGGAAAATTTGATCTTAAGGTTTAATAGTCATACACATGGATATTGATGCAATTGTTGCAACGATTTCTATTGGATAGAAAGACTTTTTTTCAGTGGAAGAGCCCTTAGTCTTAGAGAATGTCTCTATGACATAGATATTAGAATACACTCATTGTTTATTTCTAAATGTTGGGAATAAACATGAATTCTGGAATATACCTATCATAAAGAGTTATGATGGATATATTTCAGATAGTAATCTAACATCTAGTGGACTCTACTGAATTAGAAAATTCATGAATGATTCATTAACATTTCTAATACTGAAATTAAAACTTAAAAGATCAATAGGAGGATGAAGATCATTTGATAATGATTTGGCATCGAGTCTTGGACGCAAGTCTATTGATGAAAATCAATAGATAAGTAAGAAATGAAACTTTAGAGTGTCTAAAATTTCAAATCTTACATACTTGTGAATATTGTATTCAAAAAGGTAGAAAATGACCAATGTACCCTTCTTTGAGAATAGTGTTAGATGCCGAGGTATTCAAGATCTCATACATATTGATGTATGTGGATCATCTATATCATGATAAACATTGATGATATGTGATATCATTAGATGATTATTTGTGATATGAGACTTATTCCCTTTACCTTTTAAACCTTTGAAATGTTCAAAGATTTCACATTTTTTGGTTTATAACTAAAGTTTTAAGGAAGATGAAATGAATTTGATCTAACCTATGTAGCAAGTACCTATTAGATGAATTCAAGGAATACCTTATACAGATATGAATATCATTCCTATCTCACTCCTCCTAACAAACCTAAGCTCAAAAGAGCTGTAGGGAGATACAATTGGATCATGTGTGACGTGATATGATCAATGAAGAATCTCATCACAATTATCTCTTAGTTTCCAAGGTATATGTATGTGTAGTAGAGACTATAATATATATCCTTAATAAGGTTCCATGCTAGTAAGCTGGAATCTAGCACTAGAGAGTTCTACTTCATTAGGAAAATAAAAGGATGGTAGTGGATACCTACTTTATGACCTTGATATTCTTAAATGATCTCATCTTTGAGAATATGATTCTTAGAGGATGAGACTCTTAAGAATCAAAATGGAAATGAAGTGAAGAAACTCATTTAATCGATAATAAGGATCCCGAAATCGGAAACTAAAAGGACAATTAAAGGTGAAATACTAAAACCTATTCAAATTAATTTGAGGATGGCTTCCATGTTTAAGAGAAATCTGACAATGATCGGACTTCATGTGATGAAGCTCCTAAGGATCATGACATGGAAAGATGGATGTTAGCAATAAAGTCTAAAGTAGACTTCATATACAAGTGTTGTATATGGACCCTCGAGGATCCACCTATATGGGTAAGACTCGTTAGGCGTAAATAGATCTTCAAGAGAAAGAGGGAACCTGGTGAGAAGGTAGAGACTTTCAAAGCACGGCTCGTATCCACAAGATACACACGAAGAAAGAAGACATCGCTTGCGATGAGACTCGCTTTCTAGTGACCATGATTAAACTCAATCATATTATTGCTAACTATAGATACACAACTTGACTTTGACATCTTCAAGATGGAAGTCAAGATTGCATTCCTCTATGAATACTTCTCCGAGGATATTCATATGAAGTAGCCCCATGGCTTCATGAATGAGGAAATAAGGTGTGCAAGCTAAAGAACTCCACTATGGACTCAAATAAGCTTCTTGTAGTTGGAACATAAGATTTAATGAAATTATAAATGTTATGATTTCAGATAAAATCTTGATAAACCATGTGAAGCTTAGTGGGAGTGCTATTGTGTTCATCATGCTAAATGTAGATAATATGCTAATCATTTGGAATGATATAAGGATGAAAATGAGTATTTTATGATCTGGTTATTCCATACCTTGAGATATGATCTCAAGGACACCTCTTTGGACCTTAGTTCTGAAGGTGTTCAGAAGCAAAGAGAAGAGGGTATTGGGACCGTCGCATTAGTGATACACCTTGGACATATTCCATTCTTGGAAAACTCCAAGGAAGGCTTCCTTCCCTCAAGATATGGTACTGACCTTTCTAAAGGGATAGCACCTCAAGGGGTCGAGGAGTTGAATGCTAAAAACTGCTTGCCCTTGTGCATCAGTTACGAGAAGCCAGGTGTATGCTATATGTGTACGAAAGCCATTTATCTGCCAGGAAGTGGGAGTAGTAACATGTTACTAATCCTACTATGGAAATAAAACACTTGATTGCAGTAATAACAATATCTTCAAAGATGACAAGACATAGAGATAGTGATCTCAAAGTCTTATCTTCAATAACTTAAGACTTTATAGTTAGTGATCTAGAAGGTCTTAATTGCAGATACCTTAGGAGATAGAGATCTCCAGGAATAAGGGCATTCTGATAAGGATAATGGAAATTACATAGTGGTAATAATAATTATTGAGCTGTAGTGTCAAGGATACTATAACTGCCTTAATATTGAGTATTAGTTGCATAAATGCAACATTCGTATTGGATGCGAGCACTGTTGCTATGAGATATGCAAGTGCCATAAAAGGACTTGGCGTAGTCTCTTGGGAACAGAGTGATTGATCAGCTTTCCTAGCTATTTTTCTAAATAGCCTATAATTGTCACATGAGTGCAGGTTTAAATGATTAGCTCATTAATGGCTCTTTGGGATAGTGAGAGATTGTTGGACATGCGAGCCCACGGCGAGCCATTATGCAATAAATGTTATTGTGAATATCATTCCCAGATCTGAAATAAGAAAAATTAATTTACATAATAGGTCCCTTAGTACAATTACGGTTTTGTACCATGGCCATCTCAATAATCATATAGCTGTTGATTCAATTATTGAATCATAGAGGCTGGTGCTTGGGTGAATATCTAAAGAGTTAGATTGATGACTCATCCATCACCATCAAATGATTATTAAGATAGGATCTCCAACCTGAGAAGGATATGTCAATCCTTTCTCTATAAGTATCTAACTGACCTCTTGATGCATGTTCTCTGCATAGGAATAAAGATTCAGAGGTGTTAGATAAGTTAGGTCAAAGAGTTGACTTAATGAGATCGAGATAACCAAGTCCTATGTCGTATGTTGTCACGATATATGCACGCATCCTCTGACCGGAGACAGATGTGTTACTATATGTCTGAGTATGTACATTTGGCAGACCAATGGGTTGATGACCTAATCAATGTTTATACACCGGCGCGCTCGTGTGTATATAAGGGCATATGAGTAATACGATCTCTCAAAGGGATCATACAGGTTCATTACTGAACTAGAAGACATGAGCTCACTTATGAGATGCTGGGAAGAATCAAATTCCGGGCGGTCGTCTTGCTTTGGAAGCTTGAACTGAATTTGTAGGTTTGATATATGCTTTTGGAAAGTATATGATCAACACCTAGGTATGATATATTCTTTTGGAAAGTATATGATCAATAACAACTCCCAATGATCGAATGAGAAACTCAATGATAAATCCCTGAAGTAGACAATGTAAAATTGATCTTGTACTTCGGGATTATTCTGGATCTTCCAATATGCAGGATGTACATGTATTGGGAATACTTGAGAGTGATGTGATCATAAACAATTGTATAACCATGACACTTCTATTCTTAGGGAGTGATGAAACATTTCTAGATTTTAGTGACTCCTCTCAGTAGAGAAGTGATCTAATCTTGGTCCAAGTGTTAGACAATGATCTGAATGTGATTCAGATGTAATGAGAAGATTGGATCTACGGCCTTGATTGAATCAAGCATATATGGAAGGTCCGCAAGATCTGGATTTGAGATGTGATCTCAATATCCGAGTCACTATACGTGGAATAATATAATCGCTCTGTCCTTATCTCCAAGTATCCGCGAGGAGAGCGCATTATCCTTGAAAGAGTTCATGGATAATTTCATTGTTGATATATGTATCCGAGTATTGAGAAAAAGGATAATTAAATGTGATTTAATTATTATGAATAATATGAATTTGATTCATATTTTAAGGAGTGTTATCTAATATAATTAAATTATCAAAGATGTAAATAATGTGAATGTGATTCATATTATTTGGACACATGAGAATAGAGATCCAAGATGATTAAATGTGATTGAATTGTCAGAGATATGAATAATGTGTATAGCACTATCTTAATTATTCATATATATTATAAATGTGATTTATAATATATAAGAGAGAGCTATTTGTAACTTACATTTGTTAATTAAATGTTGATGTGAATTGGATTCACATTAAATAATTAATTGAAAATGTAACTTATATTTTGTTTTGTGTTGTGAATGTGATTCACAATTTTCCAATGGCAAGATTGAAATATTCACAAAATAATTATGAATTATTTTGTAGAATATTTTACAACAAGTGTTGTTGTAAATATTGGAAATTTCCCTGGAATAATGTAATCTCATGAGATTACATGGAGATTACACCTTCCTACTTAGGAGGGTGGACGACCACCTATTCCCTTTAGGAAAGGTGGCTGTCCCCCCCTCTTAATAGAAGGATGTAATCTCCCTTCCATGTATCTCCATATTTGATTGATTTAATTTGAGATTAAATTATGTTGATTTATCAATACATATTTAATCTAAATTAAATTAATTGTTGTGTTTTTCCAACAAAATCTTGGTCATTGAAAGAAGCACAAGTCAATCTCATCCATTGATTTTGTGTTGTCCATAGATTGTGATCCATGGACTCCCGAAGTACTATATAAGAAGAGGCACTCCTTGCTCTTATAGGTTACAACGCAATACACAAGTTTTGAACAACAACTCTCCCTCTCTCTCTCTCTCTCTTTAATTCTCTACACGCCATCTCTCTCCCTCTCTCCTGTGGGCATCCATTGTGGAGCCCTGGAGAGAGTCGCTCTCGCCGCAGTGTCGTCGTTATGTTGTCGGATCATTTGCTCGTGGATCTTCATTTCCTTCGGTGTGCCTTGCTCGTGAAGAAAATATCGGATCTCATGTGACGAGATCAGGAGATTTGCCGCTTGAATCATCAACATGGATTGTGAGCGTCTCATCCACGCGCTCACAAAAGTCTCCTCCGTGGATCGGACTTGAGACAGGAGGTCTCTTCGTTTAGAGACTCGATCACAACAACGCTTCAAGAGGTAACCCTACACTTGTTTGTGGTTTAGATGAAAGGATTCGAGAAGTGTTCTTGGACCATATGGTTTCATCGCATGATTTTTTTTAAATTCCGCTGCTTCGAGCTACTAGTACGACTAATCGCTCCCAATCGCATAAGATGCGATCCTCACGCTTCCGTGATGCGCTTAAGGATCTCACCATATCCTTCAACATTACCCTCGCGAGCCACCCACACCCTTCCTAATTTGGAGCCCGCCTCAGCCATGCTCCTCCTCTCCTACGCCTCCACCATGTCGACCGTTCTTCCTAATCCCTGCGTAACCCCCATCATCCCTCGCCTTCATCCTCATCCTTCATTACAACCGTTCAAAAACTCACCAACACCACGTAACCTCCAAGCTCCGCCGCCTATAAATCCCTCCACCCGCCCTCCTTTCACCTTATCCACCATCCAAGGGGCTTAGGCCCAGCTTGCCCCGTCCCTCTGGTGACAGTGGAGGACGATGGCCAAGGTAAAGACAACCAAAGTCATGGTGAGATCCATGGCTAACTACCATGTACGCTCCACCCTCTGGTGAATGCACAAGCACCGAGGGATGGTCGCCCTTGTCAGGCGACGATCCCGAGCTCTAAGCGAGCCCAACCCAGTCCGCATCATCCATCCTTCTTCCTCCTTGCTCTGGTCAGGTACTCTCTCTTTTCTTTTTACTTTTTCTACTATTTATTCCACCGCTTATATGGTGTTACGTGGTGTTGGCGAGTTTTTGAATGGTTGTAATGAAGGTTGGGGATGAAGGTGAGGGATGATGGGGGTTATGCGAGGATGTAGGAGGAACGGTCGACACGATGGGCGTTAGGTGAGGAGGAGCGTGGCTGAGTGATGAAACTCGATTTCATGATCTTAATTTACCTTTTTTAACCCCCTTGCTTAAATTTGTGTCAATATAAACCAGACAAAGTCTTGTAAATATCAGAGTTATTGAATAAATTAAAAACACAAAAAGTGGCATAATTAAAATCCGTGGTGTTTTTAGCCTTAAAAATACCCTCAAAAATATTTTCTATCCTTAAATGACCTCATCTTCGTTTTTGGTCAACATAAAACTTGTAGATCTCATCGAAATCTACAAGTTTCATGTTTTGAGTTTTTCCAAATTCAGCCATCTACTCCCTCATAATGCACTTTCTATTTACAAATAATCTGATTGGGCCATGTGGCGCCATCTAGTTACGCCACGCGACCCGCTCCTCTGGATGCCACGCATCCTCTGCTGCCCGCCATCCGATCATCTTCTGGAGCTTAGATCTCCACCACACCTTCCCGTAGTTATTCCTAGCCGTCCGATCAAGCTCCAGATACCATTGCCATAGTCTGCTAGCGTCTCTTCCTTAGCCAGCCATGTGTCACATCCTCCTCCACCCGATCCTCTCCCTCTCAACCGCCCAAACCACTTCAAACCTCAATCCTCCGATCACCTTCCAGATGTGATCTGGGCCGCCCGCCTGCGCCGCTCTCTTAGCACGCCACGTGGTGTGTCCAATCACCCTTCCATCGCATAGCCCTAGATCTAATCCCAGCTGCCTCGTAAAGCCTAATTCTCAGCCGTTGGATCGCTAGATCCAACGGTAGAGACCTCATCGTCTACCTCGCACTGCCCTCTCTCCCACATTCTCAATCTCGTACAACCACCTCGCCTTTCCCATTTTCTCCACCATCTCTGGCAACCTTCTCTCTCACTAACTGCCCCACGACCTTCCCCAATCATCCCTCATTTTCGCGGGTCGTCACATATCCCACGAGTCCCCTCCACTCACTCCATATCTCCCCCGCAAATCACACCCATCACCATTGAAACTGCCAATGCAAATATTCAAATAACCCTCCTCGAGCCACTGTCATGGTTGTCCACCTTTACGAGGGGCCTCCACCCAGCTCCTCTCTTCCTCCCCGTGACAGGGGAGGTTCGATCGAGGCGCAACGACGGCGGTAGCTCCCGGTGTTGACGCCTGGCCTTTACGACCAGGTCTGCGGTGGCTCAGCCCCGCCAAGCTGCTCCCCATGGCTGGGGGAGTTCAACGATGATCGGAGTGCCATCGGCACTCAGCCCAAGCCGCCGACGACCGCCCTCTTCTCAGGTAAGCTCCTTCGATTCTCTTTGTAATTTTCATCTCTGTTTCTCGTAATTAATTAGGTCGCTACACACCTTATTGCCCTCATTTATCACTCCCACAGCTTCGCATCGCCTCCATCATCCACACTCTTACCTCCAACAATCTTCCCTACCCTCCATAATCCCAGACACCTCCGACCCAACTCCTTCGGGTTTGCCGGAGAAGACACCCGACCTCCACTTGCTGCGCCGCATCACGACCATCCATCTCGTTCAACCTCTCTTCTACTTTGTGCACAACACGCTTCGGCTATGAGACTAACCATGCAGGTACTCACGTTCTCAATGGTCGGAGGTCTCGCCGGTGCGATCTTGAGCAGCTTCGTCTCCTTCGACCAGACATGGTTGACCACCTCCGGATCGAGCGGTGCATTCCCACGAGCTCCAGCTACCTCGCCCACCTTCAAAGGAGCTACAGGGAGATGTAGCGTGGCCTAGCAAGGGAGGTGGAGCTCGGAGCCATTCGCTGAAGGCCAGAACTAACCACCACCTAGCGGAGGAGGAAGGAGTAGCAGGTGCCGTCGGATGCTCCCTCCCGGAGTTCATCCAACGGCGCAGAAGCGGTCGCGCCCCTTCCCCAGGAGCGTACAACAGCCACCCGATCTTCATGATCGGATGGTTCACATCGATCCACGTGGCATCACCAAAGCAGCTCCAAGCCTCTTCCCCGACCAATTAGGCTCGGAGCTCCCGAGCCTATACCAAACCTCCCCAGAGCTTCGAGTCTCTCCGAGCCTGCATCGAGCCAAAGCCTGATCCCGAGCCTAGCCGAAGCTGCCCCGAGCTTCCTCCGAGCCTGATTTTCACCGAGCCTAGAGCCCACGTGCCCTGCACGTGCGTTCTGGGAAAATTGCAGGGAGGCTTACCAGATTCTTCAAAATTGCATGCAGGTACTGGAATCACGTACCGACCATGTGCATTGGGGGTATTTTGAATTTATACCCTCGCAGGTTTTAATAATTGCAAAATACCCATGTGCGTGTGGATTATTTACAGGTCAAGGTCCCAAACTTTCTTTTAATTGCATTTTAGTCCTTCCTAGGGACCTGTTTGCTATTTATCTTTCATGTTTTCTTGCAATTATGCCCCTGGCTTCACTCGTGTATATCTTGAGCATCCTAGCTCCGATTGAGTCGATTTTAATGGCGTTTTGAAGCTCTTTTCATTGTCTTCTTTTTGGCATGCTTGACTTTCAGATTTGACGGTATGAGTTTTGATGTATTATTTTATTGGCTAAGTGCCTTTATTTCAATGTTTCCCATGCCTTATCTTTATATAAATGAAAGTAGCTTCATTTATTGACCCTGTTTTGACTTGTGATTAAATGGCTCAAGTATTCTTGTAATTCGAGCATATTTTTGTGTCGCATTTCATCACATTCATTTGCTTGATAAAAATCAAGTAAAAAATGCATATTTTCATGTTTACTTATTGCATATTATTGTCTTGTCTTCATGCATCCATTGACCTACTATTTATTGATCCAACACTTAGTTAAATGAATTTAAGTCCAAATATTACGAGAGAGGCTCGTGTCCCTGAGTTCGACCTTGGTTACTTACCAAGTAAAATATAAATACGACCATTTGATTTTATTGACATATTCAATTAGATGGTTTTTGACGGACCGAATTTAGCCCGACTGCAATGACCACTGAGTGTTAATTCTACACTTTCAAAGGGCTGGATTTTCGACCCGTCAAATGGCGCCGTTGCCGGGACACGGATCATCTTTTGTCTTGTTTGGATTTTTATTTATTTAATTAAGTGTTTCTTTTTACGTAGGTCAATTTGTCTATTTGTCTTGCATTATAAAATTTTTTCTTTTCGATTGTTATCTAACCTTTGCTTTTGTGACAGGGCCCTTGATGTTCAAGGAGGCGAGGAGCAGGTGCTTCCCGCTGTGAGGAGCCACAAAAGCATGCTTGGAGCAAGTCGAAAAGAAAGAAAAAAATGTTATTTTGCATATCATTTCATCTCTTGTAATAATAATCTTTACAGCGATCTTCGATCGAAGACTCACGATTGTAAATGAACGATTTATATGTGGTTGTGTGGGGATTGCCCCCACTTAAGTGTCGACCTAGGACCAGGCACGCGGCTCCTCGAGCTTCTTTCACCTTATTTTACGTGCTTGCTCGTAGGTAGGACACACTTCTAATATAGATGCACATAAATATCGCTTCACTTAGCCAAAATAAAAGATATTCTTCCCCGCTAATAGAAGCATGCTAGGTGCGGATTTCAATCGACTTGCACACATTATTGTGATTTTCAAAACAGTCAAAGTTTTCACGAATTTTCGCTAAGGAATTGTTGGTTTTCTTGCTTAATCCTAGATCATGGTTTTTATTGATTACATGGTTTTTCTCTATTTCCCCTCCTAGCTTGATCACCTAGGTTAATGGGAAATGGGAATAAACAGTAGACGATGATTGCTTGGTTTATGTGCTCACTTAATTCAGTGATAACCTTAAGCAAAATAATTGGGACTGTTAATTGCAAGTCAGCCTAAAATGGAGTAAAATTTTATTTTGGGAGAGCAACACCTTCGTTTACACAATTGGTTCTACTTGACATTTTCTTTCGTGTAAAATAGAATGTTTTAGTCACCAATAAAAATGACAAGATAATAAACCAACACCTGTTGGTTTCATGTGTGAGTTGGTGAAACAAAGGGGTGTTGCATGCTTGTTTGAACCATGGAGTTTCCGACACCCTCCCCAGAGCCTTAGATACTCCATTGATCTCTGAAGATTCATCCACTCACTTGTATATCCATCCATCTTCTTCGTTCACCTCAGGTCTCTCCAAGAATCAACTCTCGATCTTTATACTTAGGCTACTCTCAGCCTAAGTATAGGGGGGACCCGAGTCCCCGTGATTTCTCTACTCATCTTTCCTTGCCTCAATACTTAGGTTATTTCTAACCTAAGTATAGGGGGAGCCCTCCTTAGTTCCCGTATATTTCTCTATATTTAAATGGACCTATGGACTTGTACCATCTAGTGCTATGAGGACATAGCAAAGTTTAAGTATATGGGGGTATACCGTATATACAGTATATGTACTTTAGCTAAAATCTGAAAAATTTGAAAATTTAAAACTTTTTGGGCTAAAGTAAAATCCTTTGAACTAAGTGGACAAAATTATTTTCAAGGCTTTCTAAATTATGTTACACTATTTTTATATAAAAAGATTTTTGAAATTGATTTGAAAAATGAGCTTCTCTTGTTTTGAAAATCTTTATTTGTGTGACTTGGTATTGAAAGTTCTTTTTGATTTCAAGGGAAGTCGAGTTTAACTTGTGTTCTAACCTCTATTAAAATTCCATAAAAATGAGAAAAATTCAAAATTCTTTAAGAGTCAGTAGTGACTACTAAGCCCAAATAAGTAGCCGCGTTCAGTGAGGGTTCGCCCTTAGCAGAGTAGGTGGTTTAGAGGACATCGCGTAAGGCTCCGTCCTCAAGCAACGAGCTCCAGCCTGTACTTACATCTATACTGGCTGAACGCAGATGCATCTACTCATTTGAGTTTCGGCATTCTTGTTGTCATTTAATGTCTTCAAAAAAAAGTTTTTGAATGAAGGAGTTGGATTAAATCCTCTAAATTCACATTTCCACCCAAGATCTGAAATGCTCAAGAAAGCTTGATTTATGAGGTCTTGAGATTTTAGGTTAACCAACCTTAGCCATCAGGGTCTTAGACTTAATCATCCTTATTTCCCTAGGTTTCTAGATTTACGTGCTATATTGCATGCTTAGTCTCCGATAATAAGAATATGATCAACACATCACATGCATGACTACGATTTCGATGGGATGAGTTGACTCTTCACTTGAGGGACTGGGATGAGGGATTCGAGTCTGGACTTGATCTAATGATGCTCGAGGATGGGATAAAATCTTTGAAGGCTTCATGAAACCTGAGTGTTAGCAACTTTAGCCAGTATGAGAACTTGGTTCTTATACTAATCTTTTGACATTGAACTAAGTGTCAGGGTGTGAAATAAACAAAAATGTTGATTAGTGTGTGCCAACTCTTGGTAAAAGCAATGGAACTAGCCAAAAATACTACAAAGCAATGAAATGTCAAAGAAAGCTCTCATTCCATACAAAGTCAAATTTCAACAAGAGCTTCCACCAAAGGCGAGCGCTCCCAACCATTGCAAAGTGTCCACTTGGACCACCGCTATTAGGACCAGGAGTCGGGCTTGCACCAAAAAAGGGCTCTGCATCGTAAATGCTACAAGTCTGGGTGTAGAAGGTAATATAGGTACTCAAAAAAGACACATCCCGGTATACTCCCAGGAAAACAAGTGCAGACGACTCCAACTTCTCTTGACGGACGCACTGATCAACACCAAAAAAAATATGTGTTGCGTAATAAAGCACTAGAGAGAATCATTCTTCCAATGAGAGGGAGAGAAGAAATGAAACAATCCCATGCCCTCCATTACTGGCCTTCCATCTACACTTTCAAAGTCTGACAACTAAAGAGACGGTGGACTGAACACCAGATTTGATTTATTCCCTAGTGTTGAGGATTGGGTCCTTAGGAGAATTTCTTGGACCAAGAACTTGGGTGACATTTTGACTCAACTCTCGTGAACGCAGTCAACACTAAATGTTATATCCTTAGTTTATATGTACATCAGAGAGAGTCTGGATAACTAGAGGAATTGGATGCCTCTTGATTAAGGCTGGGTTAAGCTCTAAGATTTTGGATCTCTAAAGTTGAGTGGATTTGAACAGATCGGATCCTGTATGCACATGCACAAGGGGGTTAATCCAGCTCATTCATTTTCTTTGATACTCGGGGACGAGCATAGTTTAAGTATAAGGGGGTGATGAAACTCGATTTCATCATCTTAATTTGCCTTTTTTAACCCCCTTGCTTAAATTTGTGTCAATAAAAACCAGACAAAGTCTTGTATACATCAGAGTTATTGGATAAATTAAAAGCACAAAAATGGCATAATTAAAATCCATGGTGTTTTTAGCCTTAAAAATAACCTCAAAAATATTTTCTACCCTTAAATGACCTCATCTCTGTTTTTGATCAACATGAAACTTGTAGATTTCGATGAGATCTACAAGTTTCAAGTTTTGAATTTTTCCAAATTAGGCAATCTACGCCCTCATAATTCACTTTCTATTTACGAATAAACTGATTGGGCCACGTGGCGCCATCTGGTTACGCCACGCGGCCCATTCCTCTGCATGCTACGCATCCTCTACTGCCTGTCGTCCGATCATCTTCTGGAGCTTAGATCTCCACCACACCTTCCCGTAGTTATTCCTAGCCGTCCGATCAAGCTCCAGATACCATCGCCATTGTCTGCTAGCGCCTCTTCCTTAGCCAGCCACGTGTCACTTCCTCCTCCGCCCGATCTTCTCCATCTCAACCACCCAAACCACTTCAATCCTCAACCCTCCGATCACCTTCCAGATATGATCTGGGCCGCCCACCAGCGCCGCGGTCTTAGCACGCCACGTGGCGTGTCCAATCACCCTTCGATCGTGTAGCCCTAGATCTAATCCCAGCCGCCCCGTAACGCCTAATTCTCAGCCGTTGGATTGCTAGATCCAATGGCAGAGACCTCATCATCTACCTCGTGCTGCCCTCTCTCCCACATTCTCAATCTCGCACAACCACCTCGCCATTCCCTTTTTCTTCACCATCTCCGTCAACCTTCTCTCTCACTAACCGCCCTACGACCTTCCCCAATCATCCCTCATCTTTGCGGGTCGTCACGTATCCCACGAGTCCCCTACACTCACTCCATATCTGCCCCACAAATCACGCCCATCACCATTGAAACTGCCAACACCAATCTTCAAGTAACCCTCCTCCAGCCACTGTCACGGTTGTCCACCTTTACGAGGGGCTTCGCCCATCTCCTCTCTTCCTCCCCGTGACAGGGGGAGGTTCGATTGAGGCGCAATGACGACGGTAGTTCCCGCTGTCGACCCCTAGCCTTTACGGCCATGTCTGCGGTGGCTCAGCCCCGCCAAGCTACTCCCCATGGCTGGGGGAGTTCAATGATGACTGGAGTGCCATCGGCACTCAGCCCAAGCTGCCGACGACCGCCCTCTTCTCAGGTAAGCTCCTTCGATTGTCTTTGTAATTTTCATCTCCATTTCTCGTAATTAATTAGGTCGCTACACACCTTATTGTCCCTCATTGATCACTCCTACAGCTCCACATTGCCTCCATCATCCATGCTCTTACCTCTGACCATCTTCCCTACCCTCCATAATCCTAGAAAACCTCCGACCCAACTCCTCCGGGTTCGTCGGAGAAGACACCCGGACTCCACTTGCTGCGCCCCATCACGGTCATCCGTCTCATTCCGCCTCTCTTCCACTTTGTGCACAGCACGCTTCGGTTATGAGACTAACCATGTAGGTACTCACGTTCTCCATGGTCAGAGGTCTCACCGGCGCGATCTTGAGCAGCTTCGTCTCCTTCGAACAGACATGGTTGACCACCTCCGGATCGTGCGACGCATTCCCACAAGCTCCAGTTACCTCACCCACCTTCAAAGGAGCTCCGAGGAGATGTAGCATGGCCTATCAAGGGAGGTGGAGCTCGAAGCCATTCGCCAGAGGCCAGAACTAGCCGCCACCTAGCGGAGGAGGAAGGAGTAGCAGGTGCCATCAGATGCTCCCTCCCGGAGTTCATCCAACGGCACAGAAGCGGCCACATCACTTCCCCAAGAGCGTACAACAGCCACCCGATCTTCATGATCGGATAGTTCACATCGATCCACGTGGCATCACCAAAGCAGCTCCGAGCCTCTTCCCCGAACCATTAGGCTCGGAGCTCCCGAGCCTATACCGAACCTCCCCAGAGCTTCGAGTCTCTCCGAGCCTGCATCGAGCCAAATCCTGATCTCGAGCCTAGCCGAAGCTGCCCCGAGCCTCCTCCGAGCCTGATCTTCAATGAGCCTGGAGCCCACGTGCCCCGCACGTGCATTTTGGGCAAATTGCAGGGAGGCCCACTAGATTCTTCAAAATTGCAACCAGGTCCTGGAATCACTTGCCGCCCACGTGCATCGAGGGTATTTTGCATTTATACCCTCACAGGTTTTAATAATTGCAAAAATACCCACGTACGTGTGGATTATTTACAGGGTAAGGTCCCGAACATTCTTTTAATTGTATTTTACTCCTTCCCAGGGACCTGGTTGCTATTTATCTATCATGTTTTCTTGCATTTATGCCTCTGGCTTCACTCATGTATATCTTGAGCATCCTAGCTCCGATTGAGTCGATTTCAGTGGCGTTTTGAAGCTCTTTTCATTGTCTTCTTTATGGTTTGTTTGACTTTCAGATTTGATGTTACGAGTTTTGATGTATTATTTTATTGGCTAAGTGTCTTTATTTCAATGCTTCACATGCCTTATCTTTATATAAATGAAAGTAGCTTCATTTGTTGACCCTATTTTGACTTGTGATTAAATGGCTCAAGTATTCTTGTAATTCGGGCATATTTTTGTGTTTCATTTCATCACATTCATTTGCTTGATAAAAATCAAGTAAAAAATGCATATTTTCATGTTTACTTATTGCATATTATTGTCTTGTCTTCATGGACCTACTATTTATTGATCCAATACTTAATTAAATGAATTTAAGTCCAAATATCATGAGAGAGGCTCGTGTCCCAGTTGGACCTTGGTTACTTACCAAGTAAATTATAAATACGACCATTTGATTTTATTGACATATTCAATTAGATGGTTTTTGACGGACCGAATTTAGCCCGACTGCAATGACCACTGAGTGTTAATTCTACACTTTTAAAGGGATGGATTTCCGGCCCGTCACTGAGGCGGGCTCCAAAATAGGAAGGGTGTGGGTGGCCGCGAGGGTAACATATGGAAGGGAGACAACTACAGGACGACGATGAGCAGGAGCCGTTGGATCTTACACTTCAATGGCTTGGAGTAAGGCGCGAGTAGAGGCGTTGATCATATCTTAGGATCTGATCCATCAGCTATGATGGGGCGGTGATGGATGGATCAGATGGAGGAGTGGCTCGATCCAAGGGTGAAGGGAGAAGGGTAGATGCGATGAGCGGGGAGCGTTACGATAGGAGGGATATGATGGTTAAGGTTTAGGAGCGAGGGAGCAGCTAGGATTTATCTGAGATCAGATCTGATGGTTGACTGTGAGGCAGAAGCGGGTGGTTATGATGGAGGCAGGGTGAGATCTGATGGTTGGATATGAAAGGGTGACGTAACACGAGGGGAATCATGGGATGGGAGCTTGATTTAGCAGTGGAGATGGGGGCGGAAGTGGAAGGCTTGGACCTGGTCAAGGGCCTTGATCAGACAACTGAGAGAGAAGCGAGGATAAACAGGCAAGATGGAGGCAATTTGGAGGTGATCCAATGGCTAGAAGAGAGCCGTGTGGCAGAAGGGGGAGCAGGCCATGTGGGCATCCCAGAGGGTACCACGTGGCCCAATCAGAAAAATCAAAAATGTAAAAATAAAGAAAAATCTAAAAGAAGTAGTTAGAGGCAAAAATAGGAAGAAGTCAAAACATAAAAGTTGTATATCTTGATGAGATCTACAAGTTTCATGTTGGACAAAAAGTCAAAAGAGGTCATTTGTACAAAAGTGTATTTTGGGGGTATTCTATAGGGATAAAAACACTGCTTTTTTGCTTTGATTTTTTTTTGTATTTTTATCTCTTTTAACGGTTAGTACCATTATAGGAATTTAATTAACCTAGTTTTTATGGGTTTTTAATAAGAAAGAAAATAAAAAAGAAAAGGGAGTTATTAAATACAATAAATATAGTTAGAATATAGGCAATCATACGCAATTTATATACAATATAATACAATATAAGAATAATAGATTATCAATGATTTTTATTGAATTGTTTAAGCAATGATATTAATATGTGGATTTTAATATGATGAATACAAGATTCATCATACCCCTATACTTAAACTATGCTCATCCTCGGGCATCTAAAGAATGAAGGAGTCAGATTAATTCCTGACAGTACATGTGAAAATTTCAAGGCTCAATTCTTCGAAGGTCCTTAATTTAAGTGATCCTAAAATTCTGGGCCCAACCATGATCTAGTCAAAAGGAATCCAACTTCTCTAATTTTCAGACTCAATATTTGTACATAAAATATAAGGATATGAGGATTAGTGTACTGCAATCATGAGACTCGAGTGGAGAGACCATCCAAAGTTCTAGTACATGAGACTCTCCTCTAGGCCAAATCCTCAACACTAGGGAATAAGTCTATTCTTGCTTCAATCAACTGTCTCATTAGTTCATCAGACTTGAAAGTATATATGGACGACCGAATGATGGAGGACATAGGATTGTGTCTATCTTTCTCTTCCGCACATTGGAACAAGGGGCCTCTCGAGTGCCTTATTACTCAGCACATGTATTTTTAGTTTGTTGATCAATGTGTTCGTCAAGAGAATTCGGAGTCGTCTGCACTTGTTTTTCTGGGAGTACATTGGGTTGTGTCTTTTTTTAGTATCTAAGATACCTTCAACACCCAGACTTGTATCACTATACGATGTAGAGCCCTTTGATGGTGCTAGCCCGACTCGTTGGTCCTAGGAGCGTTTAGTCCAAGTGTACACTTTGAAAATGTTTGGGAGCGCTCGCCATTTGGTCGAAGCTCTTTTGAAAATTGACTTTCAGAAATAGAGATTTTCTTTGAATATATTGCTTTCTTTTTCTTTTCTTTTGGCTAGTTCTACTGCTTTTACCAAAAGTTACACTGATCAATAATTATTTAAGTTCCATCACACCCTGGCACATAGGTAAATATCAAATGATAGCATATCAACTTGTTCACATACTGGCTTGGGTTTTGCTGACACTCAGGTTTCCTGAAGCCTTCATTAACTTGATCCCATCCTCGAGCATCATAGGATCGGGTCTAGACTCAAATCACCTATCCTAGTTCCTCAAGTGATAACTCAACTCATCTCCTCATTCATGCAGTTGTGAATGTGTTGTGCTGATCATATTATTTAGAAGGTAGAGATGAAGAGTGCAATATAGCACTCAAATCCTTCAAACTAGGGAAGTTTGGATTATTAAGTTTAAACCCTAATGACTAATCTCAGAAATCGTTCCCTCAGAATACTTAAGCCTTGACTGGATGTGAATGTGTCAGGAATACACCAACTCCAGAGATAGTGAAGTTTTTTTATTTTTATATTTTGCAAATTTTTTTGTAATTTAATTTTTTATTTTTTACTTCCTTTGAGAGATAATGACTGGCCTAAGCTCATATGAATAGTTGCGTCCACTCCCAGCCAGTATGGGTGTAAGTACAGACCGTTAGATGGCCCCGTGTTACTTGAGGACGGAGCCATATACATTGTCCTCTAAACGACCCACTCTGCTAAGGGAGACCGAAGTTCCCTCACTGAGAGTAGCTGCTCATTTTTAAGCCAAGTAGTAAGAGTCTTTACCACGGAAAAAGTTTTTAATTTTTCAGTTTTCTGGAGTTTTTGAAAAAGGTTGATTTAACTACAAAAAGTTAATTTTTACAAAAAGTTAATCCCTTAATTTTAAGAAAAAGTTTATACATGAATTTTTACAAAATTCAGTTCACGAGTCAACTTAAACCAAGCCCAAAAAGATTTTTCAAAAATTTAAAACACGAGCTATGGCTAAATATAGGCAGAACTGCACCCCTCCAACCGCACCAGGAGGTTTAATAATCGCTCAGTGGAGGATTCCAAAATTGTAGTATAGATATTTCGCTCATGCGGATGCACTCCTCCAACCGCACGAGTGATTATTTAACGATTCAAAAATTTCCCCTGCATCATTTTTGCCTCTTTAATAATCAATAATTATAGTATATGAGGCAGAAAACGATTCAACAAAAACCACAATCTTTGAATGTTGTGGAATATTTTTACTTGGCAACTCTACTAAGGTCGAAAACAGGGACATGAGCCTCTTTAATGTATTTATCAAGTTCTGATCTATTAATTTAAGAGAGAATGGATCCTCAAGTGTAAGGTCTCCATACAGATGCACACAATAAAATGCAGATTAGATGACGCAAAAATAATGCATGTATTTTTTATTTAATTTTTCAATGCAATTATAAGATGATGCATGTTCATAATGAATGAATGAAAATGATAGACATGCAAAAGATTAAGTACAAATATTCCCTAGAAAATATGAGAACAGAATGTGATTTAGATTCAGAGTCAATATGAGCATAAAAATTACGCGCAAGCTTCTATTAATGTAGAGGCATATAGAGCAAGAGACACTATTTAACATTAAACATTCATCACATTTAAATTAGTGAAAATCAAAAAACTAAATATACCATTAGATAGAGAATTAATTACACAACAAAATGACACTTAAATAATGCAATTTGGATCTAAGATGCTCAAGTTCTGAAAGAAATAATGCAGGGGCATAAATGCAATAAAAATACGAGAAATAAAAGATAAATAATTTCAAATAAGTCCTTGGAGAGATCTATTTGCAATTTTGCAAAATTGATAGGGGTCCTTTGCAATTTCTCCATTTATGAACAGGGACATATTTGCAATTATTCATTCCCAGCAGGGTCTCGATGTAATTTACCCCAAGCGTACACGTAAGCCACACGTATGGGGACCTAATTGCAATTTGGATAGATACGAGGGTGTATATGTAAATTACCTAGCCTTGCACGAGACATGCACGCGAGGGATATGCTCGGAGAGCGGAGCAGGCTCGGAAATGACGTGGAGGGTGGTGGTGGCTTGATGTGAGGCTCGGAGGACCCGAGCCTAGATGCTAGGAGTGGAGGCTCGGACGCCCACGTGGCGTGTCATAGAGGCATGGCTCTTGGCTCGGTGTGAGGCTCGGAGGACCCAAGCATGGAGGTTCGTGCTGAGAGGCGTGGCATCTCAAGGGTCGTCCGACCGAATCGATCGGACGGTGTCTGTGCTTTCTTCTTCCACCGTAGGCTATTGGAGAAGGTAGGGATCCGATGGCCTCCTGGGATCTCCTCCGTGCTCCAGATGTTCTCCTGAGGATCGGAGAAGATGGCTGAGGGGTTTGCGAAGGAGCTGGAGGTGTGGCGAGGCTCCATGAGTGATTTGAGTGGCTTATCTATGGAGCTCCACCGGTAATGGAGCCTGAGATCAGAGTTTAGGTGCGATGTCTGACCATTGACGATTAGAGGTACCTGAATATGTTAGAAGTATAGCCGATGCGTGCTGTACGTGGGAGGCGAGTGAAATGGTGGTCCGTGGTGATGGCTGGAGTGGTGGACCAGGGTCTTCCCCTCCAGCGAGGTAGAGGTGAAGGTGGTGGAGTGTGGTCGAGGTTATGGAGAAGAGAAGGTGATGGCGGAGGGGTTGGAGATGATGATGAAAGTTGGGCGAAGCTGTAGAGGTGATTACATAGTAACAAGGATGGATATAAGCGACAGAATAAATAGGAGAAAAAGTAAAGAGAAAAGGGAGAGTACCTGGCTGGAGCAAGGAGGAAGAAGGATGGATGACACAATCTGGGTAGAGCTCGCTTAGAGCTCAAGATCGTCATACGATAAGGGTGACCATCCCTCGGTGCTCGTGCATCCGCCAGAGGGAGGAGCGTACATGGCAGTCAGACATGGATCTCACCAGGGCTTTGGTCGTCATTGCCTTGGCCACCGTCCTCTACTATCACCAGAGGGATGGGGCAAGCTGAGATGTAAACCCCTCGGATGGTGGATAAGGCAAACAGCGGGCGAGGCAGAGGGATTTATAGGTGGCGGAGCTCTGAGGTTACATGGTATTGGTGAGTTTTTGAACGGTTGTAATGAAGGTTGGGGATAAAGGCGAGGGATGATGGGGGTTACATGAGGATATAGGAGGAGCGTGGCGGAGGCGGGCTCCAAAATAGGAAGGGTGTGGATGGCTTGCGAGGGTAACGTATGGAAGGGGAGATAGTTGGAGGAGGAGGACGAGCAGCTGGATTAAGGCACGAGTGGAGGGCATGGATCAGATCTTAGGATCTGATCCATCGACTGTGAGGGGCCGATGATTGATGGATCAGATGAAGGAGTGGCTTGATCCATGGGTGAAGGGAGAAGGGCAGATGTGGCGAGCGGAGAGCGCTAGGATAGGAGGGATCTGATGGTTGAGGTTTATGCATGAGGGAGCGGCTAGGATTTGATCTGAGATCAGATCTGATGGTTGATAGTGAGGCGGATGCAGATGGTTATGATGGAGGCAGGGTGAGATCTGATGGTTTGAAATGAAAGGGTGATGTGGCGCGAGGGGAGTCATGGGATGGGAGCTTGGTCTAACGGTGGAGATGGGGGCGGAAGTGGAAGTCTTGGATCAGATCAAGGGCTTTGATCAGATGGCTGAGAGAGAAGCGGGGATCAACGGGCGAGATGGAGGCGGTTTGGAGGTGATCCAACATCCATAAGAGAGCCGGGTTGCAGAAGGGGGAGCGGGCCATGTGGGTAAAGCCCAGAGGGTGCCACGTGGCCCAATCGGAAAAATAAAAAATGTAAAAATAAAGAAAAAAAATCTAAAAGAATTAGTTATAGGCAAAATTAGGAAGAAGTTAAAACATGAAAGTTATAGATCTCGATGGCATCTATAAGTTTCATGTTGGATAGAAAGTCAAAAGAGGCCATTTGTACAAAAGCGTATTTTTGAGGTATTTTTAAAGGGATAAAACACTACATTTTGGCTTTGAGATTTTTTATATTTTTTATCTCTTTAAGGTCAGTACCATTATAGAAAATTAAATAACCTAATTTTTATAGATTTTTTATCAGAAAGAAAATAAAGAAGAAAAGGGAGTTATTAAATAAAATAAATATAGTTAAAATATAGGCAATTTTATATAGTTTATATACAATATAATACAAGATAAGAATAATGAATTATCAGTGATTTTTATTGAATTGTTTAAGAAAGGATATTAATATGTGGATTTTCATATGGTGAATACGAGATTCATCATACCCCGGTACTTAAACTATTCTCATCCTCGAGCATCTAAAGAAAGAAGGAGTCAGATTAATTCCTGACGGTGCATGTAAAAATTTCAAGACTCAATTCTTCGAAGGCCCTTAATTTAAGTGATCCTAAAATTTTGGGCTCAACCATGCTCTGGTCAAAAGGAATCCAACTTCTCTAATTATCAAACTCTCTGTTTGTACATAAAATATAAGGACATGATGATTAATGTACTGCAATCATGAGAGTCGAGTCGAGACATCACCCAAAGTTCCAGTCCATGAGACTCTCCTCTAGACCTAATCCTCAACACTAGGGAATAAGTCTATTCTTGCTTCAGTCAACCGTCTCATTAGTTCATCAGACTTGAAAGTGTATATCGAAGGCCAGATGATGGAGGGCATAGGATTGTGTCTATTTTTCCCTCCCTCACATTGGAATAAGGGGCCTCTCGAGTGCCATATTACTCAACACATCTATTTTTAGTTTGTTGATCAATGCGTCCGTCAAGAGAATTCAGAGTCGTCTGCACTTGTTTTTCTGGGAGTACACCAGAGTGTATCTTTTTTGAGTATCTAAGATACCTTCAACACCCAGACTTGTATTACAATACGATGCCTAGCCCTTTTATGGTGCTAGTCCGACTCTTTGGTCCTAAGAGAGTTTGGTCCAAGTGGACACTTTGAAATGTTTGGGAGCGCTCGCCATTTGGTGGAAGCTCTTTTGAAAATTGACTTTGAGGAGTAGAGCTTTTCTTTGAATATATGTCTCTCTTTTTCTTTTTCTTTTCTTTTGTCTAGCTCCACTGCTTTTACCAAAAGTTTACGCACATTGATCAACAATGATTTGAGTTTCATCACACCTTGGCACGTAGGTAAATATCAAATGATAACATATGAACTTGTTCACATACTGGCTAGGGTTTTGCTTACACTAAGGTTTCTTGAAGACTTCATTATTTTTATCCCATCCTTGAGCATCATTAGATCGGGTCTAGACTCAAATCACCAGTCCTAGTTCCTCAAGTGATAACTCAACTCATCTCATCAATCATGCAGTTGTGAATGTGTTGTGCTAATCATATTCTTTAGAAGGTATAGATGAAGAGTGCAATATAGCGATCAAATCCTTCAAACTAGGGAAGTTTGGATTATTAAGTTTAAATCCCTAATGATTAAGGCTGGCTAACTCAGACTTCTCAAGATCTCAGAAATCAAGTGTCCTCAAAATCCTTAAGCTTTGAGTGAATGTGAATGTGTCTGGAATACACCAAATCCAGAGTTAGTGATTTTTTTATTTTTATCTTTTGCAGATTTTTATGGATTTTATTTTTTTCAATTTTTTTACTTCCTTTGAGAGACAATGACTAGCCTAGGCTCATATGAATAGTTACGTCCACTCCCAGCCAGTATGGGTGTAAGTACGGACCGTTAGATGAACCCATGTTACTTGAGGATGGATCCATATACAGTGTCCTCTAAATCACCCACTCTGCTAAGGGAGAATGAAGTTCCCTCAATAAGAGTAGCTACTCATTTTTTTCATAGTAGTCAGAGTCTTCAAAAAGGAATTTTTTTATTTTTCTGATTTTTTGGAGTTTTTGAAAAAGGTTGATTTAATTACACATAGTTAATTTTTACAAAAAGTTAATCCCTCAATTTTTAAGAAAAAGTTTTTACAGGAATTTTTACAAAACTCAGTTCACAAGTCAATTTAAACCAAGCCCAAAAAGATTTTTCAAAAATTTAAAACACGAGCTATGGCTAAAGTATATATACGGTACTATATGGTATACCCCCCTATACTTAAATTTTGCTATGTCTTCTTAGCACAAGTGATATGAAGCCATGGCTCGGTTAAATATAGGGTGGTATAATAGAACTGAGGAGAAGGGTCCCCCTATACTTAGGTCAAAAATAACCTAAGTATAAGAATACAGATGGAGGGATGGATGAATGAGTCAAGTCCCCCCTGTACTCAGGCTGAAAATAACATAAGTAAAAGATCTGGAATTAGGTTGGGGGCCCGAGGCTATTAGGGTTAAGGTATGTTTTTATACAAATGAGTGGAAAAGGGGGTTTAGGATATTACAGATGATTCAGAAGATGCGGGAGGGTGTGTGCGTGCATTTTTACAGATTAAGATGTAGGAAGGGTGGGTGGGGGATGAGTGTATATGTGCGAGTGTATGAAGGAGGGGGGTAGATCATCTTGTGATCGACTCTTTTTTCTTTTTTTTTCTTTTTTTACACACGCGATCCCTTAAATGTGGACCGCTAAAAATGCACATGATACAATTTTTTTACAACATGAAAATGCAGGGGAACTGACTAATCTTTCTTGAATTCTTCATCTTTTCTTTTGCAGCCTTCCTAGCGGGAGCTCTCAACTCCACGCCTCCATGGAGATCAAGCGTCCTCGATCTTCATGGGCCCTGCCACAAAAGAAAAATGTTAGAAAAATGGCAAGAAAATTAATCACCAAAAATTGATGCAAAAATGCATTATGAGAAGACTTGCAATTTTTGAAAATATTCACAACAAAAATGTTTCAATATTCGATAATTAAATAAAGTTGAGTCGTGTCCCCAGCAACGACGTCATTCAATGAACACTGATTTCACATCTTTAATAGTAGAGAATTGCAGTATAGGAGACAAAATTTGATTCAACAAAAACCACAATCTTTGAATGTTGTGGAATATTTTTACCTGGAAAGTCTACCAAGGTCGAACACAGGACATGAACCTCTTTAATATATTTATCAAATTTTGATCTATTAATTTAAAAGTGAATAGATTCTCTAGCCTAAGGTCTCCATGCAGATGCACACAATAAAATGCAGATTAGATGATGCAAAAATGATGCATGTATTTTTTATTTAATTTTTTAATGCAATTATATGATGATGCATGTTCAAAATGAATGAATTAATGCAAAGGATAGGCATGCAAAAGATGAAGTACAAATATGCCCGGGAAAATATGAGAACATAATATGATTTAGATTCAGAGTCAATATGAGCATAAAAATTACGCGCAAGCTTCTATTAATGGCAGAGGCATATAGAACATGAGACACTATTTAACGTTAGAAATTCATCACATTTAAATTAGTGCCAGATAAGAGAACTAAATCTGCCATTATATAGAGAGTTAAATACACAACAAAATGACACTGAAATCATGCAAGTTGGATATAAGATGCTCAAGTTATGAAAGAAATAATGCAGGGGGCATAAATGCAATATCATTATGAGAAATAAAAGATAAATAATTACAAATAGGTCCCCAGAGGGACCTATTTGCAATTTTCCAAAACGAGCAGGGGTCCTTTGCAATTTCTCCATTTGTAATAGGGACATATCTGTAATTATTCATTCCCGGCAGGGTCTCAATGTAATTTACCTCAGGCATTCACGTGAGGCAAGTGCTTAGAGACCTAATTGCAATTCTAGATAGATATAGGGGTGTATCTGCAAATTACCCAACCTTGCACGTGACATGCACGTGAGGGCTAGGCTCGGAGGGGGGCAGGCTCAGAAATGACGTGGTAGGCGCTGGTGGCTCGATGTGAGGCTCGGAGGACCCGAGCCTAGAGGCTAGGCGTAGAGGCTCGGACGCTCACATGGCGTGTCATGGAGGCATGACTCTTGGCTCGGTGTGAGGCTCGGAGGACCCAAGCCTGGAGGATCGTGCTGAGAGGCGTGGCATCTCAAGGGTCGTCCGATCGAATTGATCAGAAGGTATCTGTGCTTTCTTCTTCCGTTGTAGGCCATAAAATCGATTCCCATCCCCAATGATGTCCTCCAACAAGATGTATTCATGTCCATTATTGTTGGGAAAGGATCTATAAAATCAATTCCCCATGCGTCAAAAACATCACCGAAATTCATCGGTTGCATGGTCATCTCATCTCTATATCCAATGGTCCCTCCCATTCTCTGACAAATTGGGTACGACCGTGCAAAATTAATAGTATCTCTAAACAAGGTCAGCCTGTAAAATCCTCATTGGAGTTCCTTGTATGCGGATCTCTTTCCCTAATGATGTCCTTCAATCTCAAGTGTATGACAATGTGTGAGCACACACTGGTATTCCTCCTAAGGAATACACCTTTGTCAAACACAATCCGACCATTCAAAGAAAAGCAACGGATCATCCAAGTGCTTTCTCCTTGAATTCGACTTTAGTCGGTCAATACCGCTCCTAGTCTAACCCTTGGGAACTTGCTTGGAGACAAGGTAGTTCACCAGGTTGGCATACCACGGGAGTGAGTCAATAACGCAAACTAACTCGTTTGGGAAAGTTACTCGAATTTGTTCACTATCATGATTATCTTTCTGTTCTATTCGGGAAAGATGATCAACCACAACATTCTTTACTCCAGGTTTATCTTTAATTTCCAAATCAAATTCCTAGATTAACAAGATCCATCTAAGAAGACATGCCTTTACGTCCTTCTTTTCCATTAAGTACTTGAATGCTATGTGATTAGTGAAAATCATCACCTTGGAGCCCAAATTATATGATCTGAACTTCTCTAGGGCACAAACTACTATGAGCATTTCCTTTTCAGTCATTGTGTAATTTCTTTATGCAAGATCCAAAACCTTACTCGCATAGTAAATCGCATAAGGAATCCCATATCTTCTCTGTACTAACACTGCTCCGACAATAAAATCTGATGCATCAGTCATGATCTCAAAGGGAAGAGACCAGTCGAGAGCTTGTAAGATAGGAGATTCACAAATCTTTCTTTTCAAGAGCTCAAAGGCCTATAGATACTTGTGATTGACAATGAATCGATGTCTTTTCCTAAGAGCTTAGTCAGTAGGTGGGCGATTTTTGAAAAATCATGAATAAATCTTCGATAAAATCCAAAATGCCCTAATAAAGACCTCACTAACTTGACGTTGGTTCATGGCTCAAGTTTCTTGATCACATCCACCTTGGCAGGGTCAACCTCCATTTCCTTTTTAGAGTTGGACATGCCCCAACACGATACACTCCGTGACCATAAAATGACTTTTTTTCCAGGAGAGTACCATATTAACCTCCCTACACTTCTTGAGGACTCGATCCAAGTGCGCTAAACATGTATCAAAGAATTTTCATAGACTAAGAAATCATCTATGAATACTTCCAAGAAATCTCGCACCATCTCGGCAAATACGACGATCATGCACCGTTGAAATGTGCCCGAGCCATTGCAAAGCCCGAAGGGCATGCACTTGTACGCGCAGGTGCTGAATGTGGTATTTTCCTAGTCCTCGGGAGTTATGGCTACCTGATTGCAGCCCGAATACCCGTCAAGAAAATAGAAGAATACTTTCACTGCGAGTTTCTCCAAATCTTATCAATGAATGATAGAGGAAAGTGATCTTTCTTGGTCGTAGCATTCAGGCGTCTGTAATCGACACATATGCATCATAACGTGGGTACTTGTGGTATGATCTTTACCCCCACCTCGTTTGTAACCATCTGAATTCCTGACTTATTCAGGACAACATGAAGCAGGGCCACCCACTTGGAGTCAGAAATAGGGTATATAAACCATGCTTTGCACCATTTCTCTATTTCTGTCTTAACTACTTCCCGTAGATTTGGGTTCAGTCTCCTCGGGAACTCACGGGAAGGCCTCGTATTATCCTCAACATATATTTGGTGCGAGCATAGAGCATGGTTGATTCCCATGAGATACGACACAGTCCGACCAATGGCTTTATGGTTCCTCTCAAGAACATCTAGCAACATGTACTCATGTTTTGCAGTTAATTCTGAGCTAATGATCACAAGAAATATCTCTTTGAGTCCCGCAATAAACACATAACTGAGTATAGGAGGAAGTGGTTTCAGCTCTAGCAAATCTGTATCATCGATTAAGTCCAACTGAGTGACATACCACTCCGGCTCTGTGTTGGAGGAGGATGGATCAAACCGTAATGTGTTGGCCACCATTTCTGTTGAATAGTGAGTCGCATCATCAAAGAAATGCGATCATTCGACCAAAGCTGCGTCCGACTCATCATCTATGCCCCTTGATTGTTCTGAAAGAGGGTGACCCAACAGATCTAAAGTGATCTCTGAGTCATCAAGGACATAGGTATCTGTGTATCTAAGAGATCATGCAACACATGGCAAACTGCATTGTGCACTAATTTCTCTGCATATAAGAGGGTCTCGCACTCTTCTGCTAGAATCTGTATCCACATCCCAACTATGCTGATCATCTTTCATTCTTGAAGATTATGAGTACTCGGTACTAGATTCTGACTCAGGTCTTTGCCATTTTTTATGCTTCATCTCTAAGTTCACTTCTCTGCCTGGAGATCTGAACTTTATAATTTCTGTGATGTAGTTGAATGCTTCCCTGACGGTCCTCAAGAATGACCACCCAAGAATGATATCAGATTCTCTCCAATGAATGGGGGTCTCCATATCAAGGACAGTGAAGCCCACTTTGTACTCTTGCCCCTCAATCGAGATAACGTCATTCTTCAATTCTTGCTTAGGTCTGTTCATTGATTGATCTGTAAATTGGAGTAGAGCTGATGATTTTCTGAGTGGACCTAACTCCAATTTCTAATATAGTGCTAAGGGAAGAAGGTTAATTGAATAATCGTTATCGAGAAGAGTGCCTGTAAAACACAATGTTATCGATACAACTCTCCACATAGTGATCACCCAAGTCTATCTTTTTCCTTAGTAGTTGCTGATTCTTAACACAGTCAGTAGTGGCTACTGATAAGACGTGAGTCTTCACATGCTAATCTGGTTTCTTCCTGCGAGACCTCGTAGGCATGCATATCATTTTCAAGCACTTCTGAAATAGGGATTGTTAGCCACATTTTGTTCAAATGGCACCTTAACTGTGATGTTCTCTTGACAAAATCATGCCATTTTTGGGTCATCTTGATGAGTTTTCTTAGATTTGCATTTTCCTCTCATTAGAGCACGTGGGAAAGGAATAGAGGCAAACAAGATAGGGGATGGAGAATCCAAATCATAACCAGAAACATGATGCTTAGATTTAACTGAAATGGAGTTTTATTACATAAATCTTTATTATTAAACTGAAAGTTAAAATCAAGATTGTCTATAACATATAATGGAATTGATGATGAAGGTAAATCTGCCACAACCGAAGGGGCAAGGTCCTCTGTAGACTCCATTGGCACTTTCCCCTTCCGTTGAGTGGGAATCCTTGGTCTCTTCAGATATGACATTAAATCCTGATGTCTTTTTCCTTATTCATGTGTTGAGTCATCAAGTTGAGCTCTAGAGAAGCCTCTCTCCATTTCCCTTGCCCGATCATGCACAGTCACAATCCTTCAGCTCCTGAGTGACATAGCATTTATATTGTCAAACGAAAGGAACTCATGTTCAGATCTAGATACGTCTTAATAATTTACATGACCACCATGTTGCTAAAATTGAGATTTGTTCAAGTTATTGGGATTAGCTTGAACTTGGGTGGGAATGGTTGTAGCAAATGTAGTCTGTTCATCTCTCTAATGAGATAGGTGATTGACATCCACCCGTTGATCATGAATATCGCTCATGTAAGATCGAGCTCCTCGAGAATATGCTGCTGAATGTCCATGGGTCCTATCGAAGAGTGATACTACTGGGAAGACTGTCATGAAGATTTTCCCTGAAAGGTCTGGTACTGTTGCTGTCTTTGCTGCTGGGGCGCATGTTGATATTGCGGTCCCTGCTAGACCACTTGATAGTGGCCCTAACGACCATATTGTTATTATTGATTCTATTGTTGGGGTTGGGTTGTGCTCTGACTATGTTGTGGTGCGGGAGTGAAAGCGGTATTGTAGAAGGTTGGGGGACGTTGGTATGGTTGTCAGTCCCCCGTGTTTCCTTTTATAGTAGAGTCCTGTGTGTACCAAATACCATTCATTTCCAACATCTATGGGGGCTCTTCCTCGACGATCTCTACTGGTGGCGGTAACTACTAAAAAGTTGGGCATAGGATCAGTCCTGAACCCAAGGATGAGGTGGCTCTGACATTAGTTGCTCCTGGACATGATGCACTCAGAAAACATGAGCAACGGATGCAGTCATGACAAGTATCTGGATCTTGGACATCTTCTCAGTCCGCTCCTCCATTTGCTTTGGTATTTGAGAGATCCTACTTTCAATGTCTTTCACCCTTTTGTTGATCTGTTCCACAACTACTAGTTGTCTACAATGATGCTCATGTTCGGAATTAGATCCTCAGCCATCTTAGTAACATCTTATTTCCCTCATTTAGATTGGAGTGTGTTGAGGTAATCAGTGTACGCCCTACTGACGATCTGTGAGCGGCTTGTCTCAATCATCTGCTCGAATACCTTCCATACGGTATCCGTACCTCGTGATGTGTAGTTGTCTCCACAAGCAGTGCTCACTAGACCTTGTGTCTCACAGTTGAAACCAGAATAAAGTCATTAGACAGAGATATTGTCATCCAAAGCATGAAACTGACACTTTTTAATAGATCTTTGAATCTATCCCATGCATCACAGAATGGTTCATGAGGCATGTTAGAAAAGCTGGTGATGTGTATCCTCATCTGATTAGTCCTACTCAAATGGTCGAACTTCTTTAAAAACGGGTCCTTGAAATGATTGTATGTGGTAACCATCACTCCTAGATTCTTCACCCAGTAATCAGCTTCACCTTTCAAGGTGAATGGAAGTGCAGTGAGACGAATGTAGTCCTGGATGACCCTGAGGTGTTTGAGATTAGAGCATACTAGCTCCAAGTCCCTTAGGAACACGTAGGGTTCCTCAGTAGCATTTCCATGGAATTGTGACATTGGGTTCAAGAAAGGCTGCTTCAGTTCAAAATCAACTTAAGGCTCGGGAGGATTCAGATAATTTCTTACTCTATATTATCACGGGTTGTATGTCGCATCCATAGGTGGTCCAACCCCAACATTTAGCTGGCTAATTTATGCTCTCAGTAAAAGCTTTTGATACTCAGATGTAGCTAATCTTACTAATATCATCTGCATTGGGTCTTTGTTTTGTTCTTCTTCATTGTCTCTTTTCTTTGGAGGCCTCTTCTTTAACTCTTCTTCTTTACCTTCGGAATCATACAGATTGGTATTAATGGAGTTGGAAGAATTAGAATGATAAGCATCGAGGAGAGAATTTTCCTCGATGTGGTGAGAGAAGAGAGGGTTGGTCTAGGACTGACCTCTTTCAAGGAAGAAGAGAAAATCATGGACAAGGGTTTTATGAGAGTTCATGAATCCAAGAATGGTCTGAGAAAGAGTGACCTTGAGTAGATGAGGATGGTAGGTTTGTGGTGTTCAGTGGAAGACTCACGGAGTCTGAGCAAATATCATCACAACCATCCATTCTCGATGTCAAGCGATCTAGAGAAGGATCACGGTTCATGAATCAACAAGAGATAGTGACGACACAGATGTGTGGTATTTGATGTCTGATCTTGATCTACACATAATACAAATAAAATATAAACCACGATTTCACCAACTCATATTGCGAAGACCGTAAGAGTCTGGCATGTTTATCTTTTCTGTTTTAAATTGGTGATAATTCAATCTTGTAATGAGTCCTTAGCGGCTAGACCTATATGAATGTGAGTATTGCCGGAAAAGTATCTCGTACTTGTCCACCTCCTTTGTAACTTGTAGCTAGAACTTTTTGAGGTCCTTGTTATCAGATCTAGATTCACTACTCAGCCAAAGAAGTATAAAGAGGAAGCCGGTAGTGGCGAATCAGGTACTTCGGACCAAGCTCGAGATGGAATCACCGTGATCATGTTTCTCTCCTACCAAAATTCTTGATTTTACAAGTTTAATTAACTCGACCTTGTTTAGCAGACCCGATTTTAATTGGTGATCACTGAAGTGTTATGTGAGCAGAAAATACACGTCTATCGTCTAGTTCCAATTTCCTTTAGATCTTAATTGACAATACAAGAGGAGGAAATCGAGAAAAGCCGATGCACGTGAAAAACAGTAATGTATGCTGATGAATACTCATTCATCACTCTTTATTCTTATATTTTAGTTACAAAAACTTTTGCAAATGCATGTATATGTTTGTAAATACCAATAATTACCAAAAACATGCATTGTGTAAAAACTAATAATTAGCATGTTTTTGTGCAAAAATGAAATAATTAAGATTAAAAAGAAAAAAGAGGGAAATATTTAGAATAAATATTGAGCAACCTAATCCCAAGGGAGGGCTCAGCATGGGCCTGACCGCATAAAGCCAAAGTAGAGAGAGATAGGGAGCTCATGTGTGTAAATACACCTGTAAATACAATAAAAATATTTTCCTCTAAAAATAGAATAAAATGGGCTTGTATATATTTGTATATTTTTGAAAATATAAAATCCAAATAAAAATTGAAAAAATTAAAAAAGAAAATAAAAATCACCTCCCTTGTACATATTCACCTTGTACATAAACACCCCATCACTAATTATTTCACCTTATAAATAAATAAATTAAATCCCTAAACATTTGTATATATTCTATCTTTTATGGTGTAAATAAATAAAATAAAAACTACAAAAACAAAAATCAAATAAAAAGAACAAAATAAAAAATCAAAAAGAACATTGTACATATACCATGTATATATATGTATATATCTAATTATTTACCCCTTGTATATAAATAATAAAAATAAAATAAAAATACCTTTTTATTCCTAATTTTATGCTATAAATAAATAAAATATAAAATGGGAATAAAAATGCATAGAAATAACTAATTAAAAATCAAAAATTAAAAAGCCATATTATGTAAATACCTATGTATAGCACTATAGTGTACATACCATGTTTTTATTTCAAAAAAATAATTAAAAATCACAAAAAATAGAAAAAATTAAAACAAATAGTTTTCATGTTTTGAGTTTTTTATAATTCGGCCATTTTCTATTTTTAAATCAATTCTTAAATCATTTCCAAGTGGCCTGCTCTCATTGGTCCACGGGGGACGTTGACCCCCCGGTCAACTCCCCCCTTTGGACCACTTCCCACGGGTCCGTGACGCCCGACCCGACTTCGTCGAATGTCTGCGTCATGATCCGACATCCAAATCCTTAAATCCCGGGCGCTATTTCTTCACCTTGCATCCGAGAGGCATGCCCGATCATTAGCCTAGGGATACGTGCTTCGAGCTTCACGCCCGACTCCGTTCTTGCCGGACCCTCGTTCATATAAAGTCTGAGCTCCGCCTCATGTTTCACTCATCTTTGGCTCATCCATTCTCCACCCAAGAACCTCCATCACCTCCGCGAGAGTGACAGCTCGCGTCCAGTGGTGTCGCAGCGAGGAAGGAGTGGAGGAACATTGATCCGGCAGCTACGCGCCGCCGTGCGCCGCCTGGAGGTTACGCTCGAGCCTCGGACACCGACGGTCCTCGAGGCAAGGACCTGGAGCACCCCCATCTCCTCCACAGTCGACAGCATCCAGTAGGTATCCCCTTCTCTTTCCCTATTTCCCGAATTTTTATTTTCCCCCAAATCGCTCCGTCACCGTCGAGCTTCAATTCCGACAACTCTCGCCTTCGTCCCGATCATCAGAATAGCTCATCATATCCGTCGTTCCCTCGCGCACCTTCTCCGCCCACTCATTCACCCCAGTTTGCAAAGGAACTGGGTATCGAGTTCCATCGCCGTCGCTCCGCCGGAGCTCGCACGCCCCGCCGTACCGACCACCTTCACCCCCGCTTACAGGATCGAGGCAATTTGCCCTTGACCCACGAGTCTGTTGCCGTGCTTTTCAGGTCCAGAGGAGCCCATCTGAGGGCTTCGACTCTTTGGAGCAGCAACTCCTCCTCCGCCAGTGCTGCCAGAGCTCTCCAGAGCTCCTCGCCACCATCGGAGGGAACCAGTCGACGCGGGAGGCCAAGGCGTAGCATCTCCTATCTTCAGCAGCCTCCGAGGAGCTCCCCCGTACGCACACGAGCCCGAAGAAGTTTGCCGGCCGACAGTTCGTCGAGCAACCTCCGCAGCCATCCGATCGTCCTCCAACTCTAGTTTACATCGTAGCCGTCCATGCCAGGAGCAGCCGTCACCGTTTGATTAGTGGAGGAGAGACCGCAGCCGTCCGATCGTCGAGGGTTAGCCACGTTGCTTCCTAGCCGCCCGATCTTCCACGTGGAGAGGCTCCAGCCGTTCGATCAGGACCCGAGGATCCTTGTTGAGGCGCCAGCCCACCCTCACCGTTGGATCTACACGTGGCGCCCATCCGTCCCTCGGATATAATAAAAGGTAAATATCTCTTAAGCCCTTAGATCTTTAGTTGTTAATTTGTAGTCCTGTAAATATTTTAGACATTTTATTTGTGTTTGGTAATTTGCATAGAGGACCCTGTCGTTTCTGGTATTTACTTTTATACCCCTGTTTGTAGTGGGACACGAGCGTCGACACGTGCTTTTGTGGGTTAATTGCATGTATGACCTTCATGTTTCAGGGTGTTAATGAATGAATTAAAGTTTTTAATATTTGCATAAGTACCCCTGTGAATGGTTTTATTGTGCATGTGCGTTATATAGTGGGTAATTTACACTGAAGCCCCTGGACATTTAGTACGTGTTACTAAATAGTCTAGGAACTTTAGTTTTCTTGCAAATAGGTCCCTGAGTGCCCAGGTCACGCGCCTCGCGTGTGATTTCGTGGAGAAATTGCACCGGACCCCCTGGACTTTCTATTATTTGCGTACAGGTCCCTGTGCACTGTACCCTTGTTTTTATTTTTAATAAAATAGCAAATTAACTCCAAATTTGATGAAAATTGCACACATGGCTCCTGCCATAGTGTAAAATTTTCTCTAATTTTTGGAGACATTTTTGATTTCATTTATTATTTTTAAAATTCAAAAACACACATTTTCTTTATTGTCTAACTTCAAAAATCACAAAAAATAATAAAACACCTCTAAAAATTACAAAAAAGTACAGATTGCTTGTTTTGCCTTTTTTGATTTTCTGACCAATTTTGGTCATTTTTGGATTTATAAAACCTATAAAAATTACAAAATCCCTAAAAACCCATAAAAATTCTAATAATTAAAAGAAAAATCAAAAAATAATAATTCTGGTCCCTAAATTTTCCTTGCATTTTCTACTATATTGGAAAATTACCTTCAGACCTTGATAGGGCCATTTTGCATTTTAAATTGGCCCTCCAAGTCTGACTGGACAGTACCTCTGTTTTCTCGTGTTGTTTGATTTTTATAAAACTCCATAAAAATCATAAAATCACCAAAAAATAACCAAAAACAGTAAAAAATATAAAAAAACATAAAAACATTTTTGTTTGAATTTTTGGGTGTATTTTGAGTAGTTAAATAATTCACCCGAAGTTGCTTGTTTATTTGCTTTCTTATTTTCTTTATTAATTTAAAAATCCAAAAAAATATAAAAAACATTAAAAATCCACCAAAAAGACTCTTCTTTTGTTTTATTCTTATTTTAGACTACTTCGTAGGCCGCAAGGCCATTACGTGCTCCCTGAGTCCGACCCTGGTCGTTATACC
Source organism: Ottelia alismoides (assembly GCA_037367405.1). NCBI lineage: Eukaryota > Viridiplantae > Streptophyta > Magnoliopsida > Alismatales > Hydrocharitaceae > Ottelia > Ottelia alismoides. Next base: position 1,241,034 of record JAZKJV010005735.1, read on the forward strand.
AGGCTAATCCAATAGCCAGGACCGCTATTATTTTTCTTTGATTTTTATCCTATTTTGGTGGTCTGATCCATAATTTTCTTGATTGACCGATTGACTCTTGAGCGACTGAGGTTGCAACGACCTTAGTTCTATTTCTTTACCTTAGTTGCTCGGGTTCTTCGTGTTCATCAGAATGGCACCGTTGCCGGGGAGCATGGCTTAGTAGTATTTTTCTTTATTTTTCATTTTCTTTTTGTTTTCTTATTCGCGACTTTCCGCGGCTTTTTCTGAGTCCGCGGCTTTTCGCAGCTTTTTATTGTTTTCTCTTATTTTTATTTTATTTTCTTTTCTTTTCTTTTCTTTTCTTTTCTTTTAATTTTGTTTTTGTTTAATTTTGCTTGTTTATTTCATTTGCCATTTCTGCACATATACCCCTGTTTATCTTTCTTGCTTTTATTTGATTATTTTTGGTCTGTGACACTTTGTTACTTTCTTGCGAGGGCCCGAGGACCGAGGAGGCGACTTTCGAGGAGCCGGCGCAACCGCGGGATTCGGAGGTGGCTCCCTTCTGCACGGAGCCGCAGGAGAGCGTGAGAGAGTAGCTGAGTGGGAGAGGAGTAGATTAGACTTTATTTCTGTCATTTTATTTGTTGTAATAATACAAGGACAGCAGACTTGGACTTGGACAGTTTCTCGGGTCTGTTTCGCCGAGCACCGATGTGCTCGGGGGACCCATTAGTTAGATTAGGTTTTTCACGGCTTTTGTTTTTCGCTGCCTTTTACGGTTTTACGCGGTTTTTCTCGAGCCCCTAGCTTTAGGACTTTCTGTTTGACTGTGCCGTACTGAGTAGGATCCAAACACCTAATAGACTGCTTGAGCCTATAGATCGTTAATTGGACCTACTAATAAAAGATTAATAAAAATAGCTGACTCACTTCCTTCGAGCCTACGTGCCGCAGCCTGCCCTGCCAAGCGCTGCTCCTGAACCCGATTTATCGGGAGGAGGAGGGGCAAACCGACACCGGACTCTTTGGATCAGAGGCTGGTGACCAGCTAGACGGTTCTTTTGTGTAGGAGTTGCTATTTAGGGACTCGGCTTTTACCGCTGCACCATTTAGGTAGTTTCTTTTCTGTCTTTAAATTCTGCGCGGATCATATTGCCTGTAGAGTGCTGGAGATAGGTACGCACTTCTTTCTCTGCATGCATCATTGATTTCATCACGCATCAGCTTTTTCGTCTTCTCCCCCTGTTTTTGACTTAATAACCAGGAGAACCGAAAAATTCGTTAGGCGTTTTTGTTTTTATTGAAAAAGACCTAAAAAGAAAAACAATAAAATTGGGACTGCTAAAACTATTGATCCTAAAAGACACCTGATTTAAAAACTTGTCTTGGGGAGAGCAACTCCCTCATTGGTTGGTTTGATTGTGCGAGAGAGTGACCCGAACACTAGGTAGAGCCCTCTGGTACTATTCTCGACTGATTACCGACTACTTCTGTGCGGGACAGTCGGTTGGGAAAGTATCGGGTATCCCAACAGGTCACATAATCGCTCTGATATCTTGATTGTTCACCAAAATAAAATTGACAAGATAAATTGACCGAGCCTTTACAGTCTTCAGCTCGCGTTGCGTTGGTGAACTGGGGGTTTGCTTGTGATCATAGTTTCTCCAGATCTCATCCACCTTACTCGCCACATCAAGATGATGGGCAGACGATCTCTTAGGCAGCCTCTGGCTGCACCGCTTTCGGGTGCGTCTACCCGTTCATCTAGGTTGGTTCGCGAGAGCTGAGACCAGCTCCCTGAACCCGAGTATGATTCCACCATGTTCCCCCTCGACCCCCTTTCTTTCCGTTCCTAGAGGCCAGTGCCAGAGGAGAGACTTTCAGATTTATCGGCATCTGAGTATGGATCGTTTGATTTTGCAGACACCATGGCCGGTAGTTCTGATGATCGCAGTAGAGGTCCACAGCCCAAGCATTTTGTTCTGGACCAGGGTGCGATCAACTCCACCCTGATCGCCTCCCTCGAGACAGTGCAGCAGCAGTTGAGGGATCAGGGAGCTTTCATGTTGGATATGAGAAGAGAGATAGAGAAGATGAGAGCAGCGTAGAGACGGGCCGAGAGTTCCAGATGATGCAGCAGCAGCCGCAGCGGCCGCCGCCGCAGCGGCAGCTGCCGCGGCAGGAGCAGAAGACCAACCGAGACCGATGCAGGAGTTGCACAACCCCGGATCGACCCTGATGCATCACTGGGTTGTTTTACCAGCCATCGTGGAAGACTTCAAGTTCCCCCCGAATACCTTGCAGTGCCTCCGCCATTTCCATGGGCTCGCCACCGAGGATCCCCATCTCCACCTCTAGGAGTTCCTTATGATCTGCAGTACTGTCCACGATCATCAGGTAGACCAGGATACCATCAGGATGATTGCCTTCCCCTTCTCTTTGGCAGACAGAGCAGCCACCTGGCTGAAACATTTGGGGAAGTTTCTCTACACTTGGGAGCAGCTCCGCACCGAGTACTTGCATAAGTACTACCCACTCGGGCGGACCAATGCCGCGAGAGCCCTGATCAGCAACTTCTTCATGCTCCCCAACGAGCAGTTCCATGAGGCATGGGAGAGATTCAGAGAGCTGACTGATAGATGCCCGCACCACGACATTTCCAAGCCGAACCTCGTGCAGAGCTTTTTCAGTGGGCTGACACCAGAGCTTCAGGGCTTGGTGAACGCTTCTTGTGGCGGGTCTTACTTCGCCAAGGATCACGATCAGGTCTGGGCCATCTACGAGGAGATGGCCGAGAACTACATGGTGATGTCCCAGACCCGGTTATACACTCAGGGCAGACCCCAGCAGCCACAACCCGTGCAGTACCAGAGGATAGCACGGGTCGACGCCGGTCCTTCCAGTTCGTCCGCGGTAGCAGCAGCACAGGCCAAGTCATCAGCCGCGGACATGGGGATCATCAGCGAGAAGCTGGACCGGATGGAGATTATCGAGAAGAAGCAGTGCCAGGGCATCACTCAGATGGAGCACATGGTACAGACTTTGAGTGACCTGAAGACACAGCTCATGTGTCTCCAGGAGGCACAGACGGCTTCCCAGCCCCGTCTTCAGGCACGAGGCGATCACGGCAGCAGCAACAGCTCGTCCCAGCGCTCCAGCTTTCACCAGCAGCCTAGACAGGTTCACCTTGTACAGGCAGAGCCGTACCAGCAGCCGCAGCCCACCTACTAGTCACCACCATCTCCAGACTTGCAGATGGTGGTATACCAGCTGGATCAGCCTCTTGAAGGATATGGAGAGATCCTCAAGCGCATCACGGAAGCGTGAGCGTCATATCGGATACGACGAAGAACGACTAGTCGCACTAGTGGTTCGGTGCAGCGGAATTTAAAAATTTTATTCGATGAAACCACATGATCCAAGAACTATTCTCGGATCGTTTCATCTATAACCACAGCAAGTATAATGCAATACCTCTTGAAGCGTGGTTGATCGAGTCTCTAAGAGAAGAGACCTCCTGTCTCAAGTCCGATCGTCGGAGAGATCGCTTGCGAGCGCGGGGATGAACCGCGGTGTCCTCGCAATCCAAGAAGTTGATCCAAGCGCGGTTGCTCCTGATCTCGTCGCACGAGATCGAACGTCTCCTTCGCGGGCGAAGCACTTGAAGTAGACGGAGAACCGCAGAGCGTCGAAGCGGTAGCACGAAGGCGAAGGCGACGACGATTCCCTCCACTAGGGTGGACGGCCACCAAGAGGAAGAGGGAGAGAGGGCTGTCGAGCATGAGAGAAAGAGAGAGAGAGTTTTGCTACAATAGCATGTGTAAAGAGAGAGCCAAGGGTGCCTCTCTATTTATAGGGTTTTGGGATCTATGGATCTCAATCCATGTGTCACATAAAATCAATGGTTGAGATTGATTTATGACAATCCAGTGGCCAAGATTGTTGTTGGTAAAAACCAACAACTTGTGATTTAATTTGATAAAATATATTTGATAAATCAAATAAATATTAATACCAAATCTAAATCAATCAAATAAGAGAGAGAGAAGACAAAGGAGATACTCTCCTTATTTGGAAGAGGGGACGGCCACCAATTCCCCATGGGAATTGAGTGCCGCCCCCCTCATTCCAAATGAGGAGTCCAATCTCCTTATTTTTCTCTCTTCTTATTTTACCAACAACAATTTGTTGATATATTAATTCACCAAAATAATTCTCAATTAATTTTGGGAATATTGCAATCTTGACATTGGAATATTGTGAATCAAATTCACAACCCAAAACAAAATGTAATTAACATTTTCAATTAATTAAACAATGTGTAATACACATTAATAATTAATTTACTAATATAAATTATATTGAACTCTCTCTAATACATTATAAATCACATTTATAATATATTAGGAATAATTAAATATTACTATCCATATTATTCTTATCCATAATAATTAAATCACATTTAATTATATTGGATAACTTCTCATACATCATGATAATTAAATCACATTTAATTATCATCTTCTCTTTGCTTAGATCTTATGGAATTGTTCTCAAACCATTTAAGAACAATGCTATTTCTCCTCAGATACTTGGAGATAAGGACAGGGCGATTGTATTGTTCCACGTATAGTGACTTGGATATTGAGATCACATCTCAAATCCAGATCCCATGGACCTCTCATAGATGCTTGATTAAATCAAGACCGTAAACCTAATCTTCTCATTGCATCTGAATCTCATTCAGATCAATGTCCAATACATGGACTAAGATTAGGTCACTTCTCTAATGAGAGGAGTCACTAAAATCCAGACCTGTTTCATCACTCCCTCGGAATGGAAGCGTCATGGTTATACAATCGTTTATGATCAAATCACCCTTCAGGTATTCCTAATACCTGCACATCCTGCATACTGGAAGACTCATGATCATCATGAAGATAAAGATCACTTTTACACTGTCATCTTCATAGTCTGATCATTAAGTTTCTCAATCTTGGTCCTTGGGATATGGTACAGAACATATGCTTTCACAAAGCATATATCTTACCTTCAAATTCATATCATGCTTCTAAAGCATGATGACCATGCATGGAATTTGGTCAATCCCAATACCTCATGAGTGAGCTCATGTCTCCCGATTCACAAGTGAACCTGTATGATCCCTTTGAGAGATCATATTACTCATATGCCCTTACATGCACACCAGCTCGCCGGTGTATAGACCTTGATTAGGTCATCAACCTATTGGTCTGCCAAATGTACATGCTCAGACATATAGTAATATATCTGTCTCTGGTCAGAGGATGTTTGCCTGTGATGTGACAGTATTCATCATAGGTCTTTGGTTATCTCGATCTCGTTAAGTCAACTCATTGACTCAACTAATCTGATACCTCCGAATCAATATTCCTATGCAGAGGACCTGCATCAAGAGGTCAATCAGATATCAGTCTAATGAGATGGGATTGCCATCTCCCACTCAGACTGGAGATCACTACTTGTTAATCATTGACGATGCTTGATGAGTCCTCTATCTAACTCCTTAGATATTCATCCAAGCATCAGCCTCTATGATTCAATCATTGAATCAACAGCTATATGATTATCAAGTTGGCCATGGTACATAACCCTTATTGTACAGAGGGACCTTATAGTGCATTCATTCATTCAATATCAGAAAGGGAGTGAAACAAAATCAATAACTTTTATTGATGAATCATTTATTACAATAACATTTATTGTAGGAATGGTTCGCCTCGGGCTCACATTGCTAACAATCTCCCACTAGCCCTCAGAACCATTCAGGAACAAGCCTTAAACCCATACTCATTACATGCTGGTCAAAAACCTTCTGTGTCAGAGGTTTGGTAAGAGGATCAGCAACGTTGTCGGCGGAGGCCACCTTGGTGATGATGATGTCACCACGCTTTTGAATTTCCCGAATGATGTGGTATTTCCTTTCTACGTGCTTGCTCTTCTGATGCCATCTGGGTTCCTTCGCCTGGGCAATGGCTCCCGTGTTATCACAGAGTAGCGGGATGGGAGTATCAGAGGAAACTACGCCAAGCTCCTGGACGAACTTGCGCAACCACACCGCCTCCTTTGCAGCATCCGATGCGGCAATGTATTCGGCTTCTGTTGTTGAATCTGTCGTAGTGTCCTGCTTCTTGCTTCTCCAGCTCACAGCACCACCGTTCAACAGGAACACAAACCCTGATGTCGACTTTCGATCATCAATATCTGATTGGAAGTCAGAATCTGTATATCCCAAGACTTGGAGATCACCATCTCCGTAGACCAAGATGTAATCTTGCGTCCGTCTTAGATATTTGAATATGTTCTTTACTGCATTCCAGTGTTGTTCTCCATAGCAGGATTGGTAATGACTTACCACTCCCACTGCATGGCAGATATCTGGCCTGGTACACATCATGGCATACATTAAGCTTCCTACGGCTGATGCATAAGGACATCCAGCCATGGCCTTCTTTTCCTCAACAGTTTGAGGAGCCATTCCTTTAGACAGGTGGATACCATGTCTTAAGGGTAGGAATCCTTTCTTGGAACTATCCATACGGAATCGTTCAAGAATCTTCTTAATGTATCCTTGTTGTGACAATCCTAATATCCTCTTCTCTCGGTTTCTGAACAGCTTCAGACCCAAGATGTAAGAGGCTTCTCCAAGATCTTTCATCTCAAAGGTATGGGACAGCCAAATCTTCACACTGGTCATCATCCCTGTATCATTCCCAATGATAAGGATGTCATCTACATAAAGCACGATGAACACAATGGCGCTCCCACTAAGCTTCTTGTACACACAAGGTTCATCAGGATTCTGCACAAAATCATAACTCTTTATGGTTTCGTCAAATCTGATGTTCCAACTACGAGAAGCTTGCTTGAGCCCATAGATGGATTTCTTCAGCTTGCATACTTTGCCATCCTCAGTCATGAAGCCCTGGGGCTGCTCCATGTAGATATCCTCCTCGAGGTATCCATTGAGGAAAGCGGTCTTGACGTCCATCTGCCAGATGTCGTAGTCAAGATATGTAGCTATAGCTAGCAGTGCCCTGATGGATTTAAGCATAGCCACAGGAGAGAATGTCTCATTGTAATCGATGCCTTCTCTCTGTGTGTAGCCCTTGGCTACGAGCCGTGCCTTGAAAGTCTCTACTTTCCCATCAGGTCCCCTCTTTCTCTTGAAGATCCATTTGCACCCAATGGGTTTTACCCCTTTAGGTGGATCCTCTAGGGTCCATACACCATTCTTATGCATGGAGTCAATCTCTGACTTCATTGCTAGCATCCATCTATCCATGTCATGATCCGTGAGTGCTTCATCAAATGAAGTAGGATCACAGTCAGTTTCACCTGACACATGGAAACCATACCTTTCAGGTGGTGCAACCACCCTCGAACTCCTTCGAAGAGGTATGGGTGTATCATCTTTATTTACTTCTTCAGTTTCTGGTTCAGGAAGCTCAGAATCCTCAGGAGATTCAATGAGTTCCTTTACTTCATATTTATCTTGACCCTTAAGGAAATCATTCTCCAGAAATTTCACATCTCTAGAAACAAAAACCTTCTGAGTCTCAGGGTCATAGAGTTGATATCCAATACCATCTCTAACATACCCTATGAAGTAACACTCACGAGAGCGAGATTCTAGCTTGCTTGCATCCACATTCTTTGCATTGACCAAGCATCCCCAAACCCTCAAGTGATTAACACTAGGTTTGGTTCCATACCAGAGCTCATGAGGAGTCTTAGGTACAGATTTGCTAGGAATCTTATTCAGGATATATATTGCAGTCTCTACTGCATATCCCCAGAAACTAAGTGGTAAATGTGCTTTACTCATCATTGAACGAACCATATCCATGATGGTTCTGTTGCGTCTTTCTTTATTACGTCTTCTGCAGACTTTAATGCAGCAAGAAGCCCAGCATTTGTCAGTTCCAGCTTATTCATGTGGAATGACACTACAAAGTTATTGAAAGATTTGGGCAATGACAGCAGAATGAAATCAGATTGCATGTCTGCATCCATCGTCGCCCCCAGAGTCTCAAGCTCTGACAAGTACCCAAACATTTTGAGCACATGATCGCGGACCGAGGTCCCTTCCTGCATCTTACAGCAAAGAAGATCTTTCATAACATTGTACCGCTGGGTGCGGTTAATGTCACCAAACATATCCTTCATATTCTGCATGATATCCTGGCAAGTACTCATCTCCACATGTTGCTTCTGAAGAACATTGGAGAGAGAACCCAAGATATAGCATCTAGCCAAGACATGATCTTCATCATACTTGTCATTATATGCTTTGTCTTCCTTAGATTTAGGGTTTTCAAGTTTGTTTTCATGGAGCACATAACTGATGCGCTCGGCTGAAAGCACAAGCTCCAAATTACGGATCCAATCCGAGTAATTTGGTCCGGTCAATTGGTTGACCTCCAGAAGCCTATTCAGTGGGTTCATGGCCTTCATTTTCTGAAATTGAGAATGCACTATATTAGAACATATAATCATATATTCAATTTAATTTTATTTGATTAAGGTATTTTAAATCAAATTAGTCTTGCTATGTCAACTATGAAAGTTTATTCCCTTATTCACTTTCAAAGTAGGAGATATACTTACCGATATATCTCAAGCAAGAACTGGGATCTCCTCTTTATCTTTGTTACATCCCAATAATATGAGAAACTGTAACTCCAATAAAGAGAAGCGGGAACACATTCCGCCTTGCAAGTCCAACTTGCATTCCCAATTCGGTCTTTAATACCCAGGCCCACCACCCCTAAGGTGATGTTGACCTATCATTAATTGAACCAACCGTCAACAGGATTAGAACTCGCTATACGCAATCCAATATCGCCCCAATAATATGAGGATCCGATATTGGGGTCACTACGCATACGGCCTTACTCTTTCGAGAAGCAAAGAGTCCGATCCAGATGCGCTTGTATATAGGAGCTGTCACTACGTACAGGCGTCTCCTATATACAATCCCTGGCGACGGAAACCCTTCGCCTTGACGGGAGACCATGGATGTCACTTATGTGATCCTCCACCTCTTATTCAAATTCAATTAATTACTATGAATCACATTCATATAATTAATTCTTCCAAGGGAATTATCAACTCTAATCATATTAGAGTATTCTCAATTGGATATCATTAACTTAATCATATTAAATTAATTATCAATCCAATTTAATCAATCAAACTTAATTTTATGCTTGAATATACATATATGATATTATTCTCAAAGTACGTATTAATTCGAATTTTAATAATTAGAAAAATACATCATAATCCCTCGGACATTATCCCGGCCCTACCCGCTGTCATGGCCAGTACCGACGGGAGTGGGGCGGACCACATACGTTGCAACCCGCTGACCAAGCGATCCCCGACTAGACACCATATCCACCTCGGGAAAGGATAATGCCAAATTGATTATTTTGTACTTGAGATGATCATCGGTTCTTCAACCGAAATTATACCATATAGTAATCAAAACAATTTTGATTTTAAGGAAATTTGCTAGGCAAATTCCCAAGCCCTATTCAAGCAAGAAGTTTGATGATTGCAATTCCAATTAAGGTTTAGATCAAATCTAATCATTTAATTGGTTGGGGCCAAGTCAATTAGGCAAATAATCATGTTTCAATATTTCACAAATATTTTTTAAGATTATTTCACGAAATTAACAATTAATTTCTCTAATTGACAATCACTTGGTTCTAGATTAGGAAAGCAATTTCAGCAGTGACCCCTACTTACTAAAATTGGCATATCTCAATCATATTAAATCCAAATTAAGCAAAGTCAATTTCTAAAGTTTGCTAATTTGATTTAGGACAGAACCTAAGTGGTGTTGCACGCATTTCGAGGCAAGTCTAAACAATAATTAACATTTTAATCACGTTCAGATTCACAGTTCCCGCAACAGTGTACACATGTCCATTAAAACGACCATATCTCGAGCATACGAAATCCGATTTACGCAAACTCAGATCCTATGGTTTCCTTATTTAATGGGGAACATAATCCAAGTATAAAATTCGTGTTTAAACAATTTAAACAGTGCCGAATTTATTTACTAAACAGATCTGCGAAATCAAATGCGATGAAAACTTTCGCGACCTTAGCGAACCCAAGTCGTCCTTGGTTCACGAATCACTATTCGAAACTGTCGACCTAAGGCTCTGATACCACTTGAAGGATATGGAGAGATCCTCAAGCGCATCACGGAAGCGTGAGCGTCGTATCGGATACGACGAAGAACGACTAGTCGCACTAGTTGTTCGGTGCAGCGGAATTTAAAAATTTTATTCGATGAAACCACATGATCCAAGAACTATTCTCGGATCGTTTCATCTATAACCACAGCAAGTATAATGCAATACCTCTTGAAGCGTGGTTGATCGAGTCTCTAAGAGAAGAGACCTCCTGTCTCAAGTCCGATCGTCGGAGAGATCGCTTGCGAGCGCGGGGATGAACCGCGGTGTCCTCGCAATCCAAGAAGTTGATTCAAGCGCGGTTGCTCCTGATCTCGTCGCACGAGATCGAACGTCTCCTTCGCGGGCGAAGCACTTGAAGTAGACGGAGAACCGCAGAGCGTCGAAGCGGTAGCACGAAGGCGAAGGCGACGACGATTCCCTCCACTAGGGTGGACGGCCACCAAGAGGAAGAGGGAGAGAGGGCTGTCGAGCATGAGAGAAAGAGAGAGAGAGTTTTGCTACAATAGCATGTGTAAAGAGAGAGCCAAGGGTGCCTCTCTATTTATAGGGTTTTGGGATCCATGGATCTCAATCCATGTGTCACATAAAATCAATGGTTGAGATTGATTTATGACAATCCAATGGCCAAGATTGTTGTTGGTAAAAACCAACAACTTGTGATTTAATTTGATAAAATATATTTGATAAATCAAATAAATATTAATACCAAATCTAAATCAATCAAATAAGAGAGAGAGAAGACAAAGGAGATACTCTCCTTATTTGGAAGAGGGGACGGCCACCAATTCCCCATGGGAATTGAGTGCCGCCCCCCTCATTCCAAATGAGGAGTCCAATCTCCTTATTTTTCTCTCTTCTTATTTTACCAACAACAATTTGTTGATATATTAATTCACCAAAATAATTCTCAATTAATTTTGGGAATATTGCAATCTTGACATTGGAATATTGTGAATCAAATTCACAACCCAAAACAAAATGTAATTTACATTTTCAATTAATTAAACAATGTGTAATACATATTAATAATTAATTTACTAATATAAATTATATTGAACTCTCTCTAATACATTATAAATCACATTTATAATATATTAGGAATAATTAAATATTACTATCCATATTATTCTTATCCATAATAATTAAATCACATTTAATTATATTGGATAACTTCTCATACATCATGATAATTAAATCACATTTAATTATCATCTTCTCTTTGCTTAGATCTTATGGAATTGTTCTCAAACCATTTAAGAACAATGCTATTTCTCCTCAGATACTTGGAGATAAGGACAGGGCGATTGTATTGTTCCACGTATAGTGACTTGGATATTGAGATCACATCTCAAATCCAGATCCCATGGACCTCTCATAGATGCTTGATTAAATCAAGACCGTAAACCTAATCTTCTCATTGCATCTGAATCTCATTCAGATCAATGTCCAATACATGGACTAAGATTAGGTCACTTCTCTAATGAGAGGAGTCACTAAAATCCAGACCTGTTTCATCACTCCCTCGGAATGGAAGCGTCATGGTTATACAATCGTTTATGATCAAATCACCCTTCAGGTATTCCTAATACCTGCACATCCTGCATACTGGAAGACTCATGATCATCATGAAGATAAAGATCACTTTTACACTGTCATCTTCATAGTCTGATCATTAAGTTTCTCAATCTTGGTCCTTGGGATATGGTACAGAACATATGCTTTCACAAAGCATATATCTTACCTTCAAATTCATATCATGCTTCTAAAGCATGATGACCATGCATGGAATTTGGTCAATCCCAATACCTCATGAGTGAGCTCATGTCTCCCGGTTCACAAGTGAACCTGTATGATCCCTTTGAGAGATCATATTACTCATATGCCCTTACATGCACACCAGCTCGCCGGTGTATAGACCTTGATTAGGTCATCAACCTATTGGTCTGCCAAATGTACATGCTCAGACATATAGTAATATATCTGTCTCTGGTCAGAGGATGTTTGCCTGTGATGTGACAGTATTCATCATAGGTCTTTGGTTATCTCGATCTCGTTAAGTCAACTCATTGACTCAACTAATCTGATACCTCCGAATCAATATTCCTATGCAGAGGACCTGCATCAAGAGGTCAATCAGATATCAGTCTAATGAGATGGGATTGCCATCTCCCACTCAGAATGGAGATCACTACTTGTTAATCATTGACGATGCTTGATGAGTCCTCTATCTAACTCCTTAGATATTCATCCAAGCATCAGCCTCTATGATTCAATCATTGAATCAACAGCTGTATGATTATCAAGTTGGCCATGGTACATAACCCTTATTGTACGGAGGGACCTTATAGTGCATTCATTCATTCAATATCAGAAAGGGAGTGAAACAAAATCAATAACTTTTATTGATGAATCATTTATTACAATAACATTTATTGTAGGAATGGTTCGCCTCGGGCTCACATTGCTAACACCTCTGGTAGTACTCCTGCCACCCCTGTACGATGCAGAGCCGTTGATGGATGTCAACGGGATTTGGTATGACCGCCCCTAGCCCGGTATCCGACGAGACCATCCCGGATTCGGTTGGGGGACCGGAGGTGCCCAGCCCCAGCAGCAGCCATCAGGTCAGGGTGGCCAGTATGGCCAGCAGAGAGATCACCAGCCGTAGCAGCAGCGGCCCCCAGTATACCCACCACAGCAGCAGCAACAGTCGTCACAATATGGTCCTCGTCCCTATCAGCAGGGACAGTCTTGGAGGCGAGATCAGCCTCACCAGCAGCAGCATCAGCCACACCCGTACCCCTCTCAGCCACAGCACTAGTTCCAGCAGCCTCATTACCAAAGAGGCTACAGTCGGGCTTTCATGAGAGCCCCGCCTTGGATGATATAGCCCACCTTCTCACTGATCAGCAGGCTACCTTTCGACAGGAGATGGACGAGTTCGGCCAGGAGATGCGGGACATCGTGAGAGGGAAGGCCGCCATCCCTGCCCAGATTAAGCCGAACCCCAACAGTCTGAAGAGGAAATCTGAGTAGGTAGCTTGTACTGAGTATACCACTCCTTGTAATGCATTTGGTGATATGACTGGATATCTTTTTGATACTGATTTTGTCACACTTAGGAGCGGTAGGATGCCAGCAGGCGGCGCCTCGTCTGAGCTACATCATGAGGATACACCTAGAGCGCCTAACGAGGAGGAGGAGAGCGGTACTGAGGCCGCTAGAGACGATGACGGTGGTACTGATGCCACCAAGGATGCTGATTCCATAGGCGGTGCTGAGGCCGCCGTTTCACCAGTTCGAGGAGGTGGTACTGAGGCCACTCCTAATGCCGAGACAGAGCACGGTACTGAGGCTACGAGTCATCCAGCAGATTCAGCCGATGGTGGTGCTGAGGCCGCCCATGCTTTTGTTGAGAGACCTGTTGTTTTTCCTACTTCTGATGTATCTCGAAACTCTGTTGTGAATAAAGGAAAGGGTTTGGTTTTTTCTGGTCCCACTGTGGTGCATGATGTATGTGTGGATCCGGTCGTCGTGCCATCTAGACCCTTTCCTAGTCCTTCATCTGAGAAGGACCCCGTGATCCCCTTCCCTAAAGCCCTTCAGATGGGGAAGGGGAAGAAAAAAGAAAATCCAAAAAAGAGAGATCAGGAAGAGTTCAGCCAGCAGATGATAGATCAGTTTCATATACAGCTGACTCTTCTGGAGGCTTTACAGCACATCCCTCTTCTTCAACGTTCCCTTAGAGACAGGACCACAGTCAGGAGGAAGAGGAGGAACCACCACTCAGAGATCCATGTGCTGACGAAAGACATGTGTTTCGCGATCCAGAACCGTCTGCCGGCCAAGAGGCCAGATGCAGGAGCCCCTTATGTCAGATGTCACATCAGTGAGTAGAGGTTCGACCGTACTCTATTGGATAGCGGATCGTCCATCAACCTACTTCCGGCAGCCCTTCTCGACCGCTTCTAGTTGGGCACTCTTAGACAGAGCATGACAGTCCTTCAGTTTGCTGATTGATCTGTCAAGAGACCGAAGGGGTTGTTGCGAGACGTTGTCGTCGCGATTCATGGCCTGCAATTCCCCGTGGACTTCATAGTGTTGGACATGGAGATCCCTGATTCAGTGACCGATACCCCCATCATTCTCTGTCGTCCGTTCTTGGCCACAGCCAAGGCGGTGACTGATCATGATAGCAGGAAGGTATACTTTCGCGTCGAGGGCGAAAGTATACAAATAGAGACGGTCGAGGACAATAGAGCCATAGACAGATCATGCTCAGAGACCACTTCAGATACAGAGCAGCTGACAGATGCCGAGCTAGACATCTACTAGGACTGTGACTTTGTGATCACAGACGATGAGGCAGTTTGGGCAGACCCAGCAGCACAGGCCATCCTCTCATTTTCAGATGCCGCTGATGCAGAGACGACAACAGAGGAGAGCTTGGAGAGCACATTCCTGGTCCAAGATACTTCAGAGGCAGCAGAGCTGGTTCTTGACCTTGGACAGATTTGTGTGTTGATGGTGGTACTTATGCCACCTTGGATGATATAGATCCCTCGGAGTCAGAGTCTGATTAGGCAGATTGTGAGGATTACATGCCAGACCTGATTTCCACTGAGCCTACAGGTGAGGAGTTGGTAGATGCCGAGCAGAGCAGAGACAGTCCATCAGGGCAGCCTTCTCCAGTTTCTGAGATTGACAGAGAGTTTCAGTTCTCCCATGCAGATTTGGCAGCGTTTACGCAGACTTTTCAGAGGCCAGATCCACCAGTGCCCAGCGGTCCAGAGCTGAAGCCGCTCCCTACTTCACTGAAGTACAGATTCCTTGCGGGTGAGCCTGAGATGTACCCAGTCATTATCTCTGCTGATTTGACTGGAGAGCAAGAATCCCGTCTGATGGGGGTTCTTGAAAAGAACCGCAAGGCGATAGGATGGAGCGTAGCAGATCTCCAGGGAATAAGTCCGGCCCTGTGCTCCCACCATATCTATCTCGAGGATGAGGCAAAGCCGTCGCGTGAGTTCCAGCGGCGGCTGAACCCAAATCTGAGAGAGGTTGTCATGAAGGAGATATCGAAATGGTGGAGCGCCGATTTTATCTACCCCATCTCCGACTCCAAGTGGGTCAGCCCTTTGCATGTGGTGCCCAAGAAGACGGGCATCACTACAGTGATTAGCGAGTCTGGAGAGGAGATTGCTACACAAGTACCCACTTCTTGGCGGGTCTGCGTTGACTACAGGAGACTCAACCAGGCCACCAAGAAGGATCATTTCCCCCTGCCCTTTATTGATCAGATCATTTAGAGACTGGCAGGGAAGAGCCACTACTGTTTTCTGGATGGGTACTCGGGCTACAACCAGGTGGCCATCGCTCCCGAGGACCAGGACAAGACCACCTTTACCTGTCCCTTCGGTACATATGCCTTCCGATGCATGCCATTTGGGCAATGCAATGCCCCTACGACCTTTTAGAGATGCATGTTGTCGATCTTTTCGGACATGGTAGGGGAGTGCTTGGAGGTCTTCATGGATGATTTCTCGGTTTACGACGACGGATTCGACTCTTGTCTTGACTGCCAAGACCGAGTACTACAACGATGTATAGAGGTTCACTTGGTGCTATCTTGGGAGAAGAGTCACTTCATGGTGACTCAAGGGACGATGCTTGGCCATATCATCTCCAACAGGGGCATGGAGGTTGATCCGGCCAAGGTCGATGTCATTAGAAAACTCGCACCACCGTCCAATTTGCGGCAGTTACAGTCATTCCTGGTGCACGTCGGTTTCTACCGACGATTCATTCATGATTTCAGCAGGATTGCCCGACCGTTGACTGACCTGCTGACGAAAGACACCGAGTTCCTTGTCGATGACAAGTGTCTTACGTCGTTCGAGGCTCTCAAGCAGTGTGTTATAGAGGCTCTTGTTCTCCAGCCGCCTGATTGGTCTCTCCCATCCGAGATCATGACGGATGCCTCTGATTTTGCCGTAGGGGCCGTGCTGGGACAGAGGAGGGATGGAGTCCCCTTTGCTATCCACTACGCTAGCCGCACATTGGATTCCGCTCAGCGGAACTACACGGTCACAGAGAAGGAGATGCTATCCGTAGTGTTCGCCCTAGATAAGTTCAGATCATACATTATTAGATCTAGAGTGACCCTGTTTACTGATCACACCGCCATCCGATACCTCATGGCAAAGAAGGATGCCAAGGCCAGACTGACTAGATGGATCCTTCTACTCCAGGAGTTTGACATTGAGATCAAGGATAAGCCTGGAGTCAAGAATGTGGTGGCGGATCATCTCTCCCGATTAGAGCAGCCTGAGGAGTCTGAGTAGATGGATCCTATTTGTGAAACCTTCCCAGATGAGGTGATCCTTGCTATCGCCTCACTCCCGTGGTATGCCGATATTGTGAACTTTCTTGTTGCTAAGAAAGTCCCACAAGGTTGGCCCAGGCAGAGGCTTGAGACCTTCCTCGCGAAGGCCAAGTCCTACCACTGGGAGGATCCCATCCTTTACCACGAAGGAGGGGATAGCATCTGGCGTAGGTGCATTCCTCAGGAGGAGCACCATAGCGTCCTCACTTACTGCCACAAGCTTGAGGCAGGAGGACATCATTCTGGGAGGAGAACGGTAAAGAAAGTGCTCTAATCCGGCTTGTGGTGGCCTACCCTCTTCAAGGACTCTGATGATTTCGTGAAGAGGTGTACTGACTGTCAGAGGATGGTCACTTGTGGACAGCGTGATATGATGCCGATGCAGCCCATTCACTTATGTGAGATTTTTGATGCATGGGGCATCGATTTCATGGGTCCATTCCCTGAGAGTCAGGGATTTGAGTACATTCTGCTAGCCGTTGATTATGTGAGTCGTTGGGTTGAGGCCATCCCCGCCCGAGCCGCTGATGCCAGGACAGTTTGCAGATTTTTGAGGAAGCACATCATCACGCAGTTCGGGGTCCCTCGAGTGTTGATTTCTGATGGGGGGTCTCATTTCATCAACGACCAGGTGAAGGACCTTGCTAGCGAGTTTGGCATAGACCATCGAGTTGCCACTCCATACCATCCACAGACGAATGGTCTAGCCGAAGTGTCGAATAGAGAGATCAAGACTATTTTGCAGAAAGTCATCCACCCTGACCGAAAGGATTGGTCACAGCTTTTGGACTCGGTCTTGTGGGCATATAGGACTTCTTTCAAGACACCATTGGGCACATCTCCCTTTCGCCTCGTATATGGCAAGCTGTGCCATTTACCTGTTGAGCTGAGACACATGTCACTTTGGGCAGTCACGGATATTCTTATGGATCCAGATAGTGTAGGAGACCAGAGGAGGGCAGAGTTAGCAGCCTTGGAGGAGCTTAGAGATACCGCCTTCTCAAACATCCTACAGTATAAGGAGAGAGTGAAGGAGTGGCATGATTCTCACATCAGCCACAAATATTTTGAGCATGGACAGAGAGTATGGCTGTTTGATGCTACGCTTCGTCTATTCCAGGGAAGCTGCAGAGCAAATGGAAGGGACCCTATCTTGTGAGAAAGGTACACGACAACGGTAGCATTGACATATCCGAGTTGTCTTCTGAGAGTACCTTTCGAGTAAACGGCCAGCGGCTCAATCCATTTCTAGATCATGAGCCGTGGGTCATTGATGTTCCCCCGATTCATTTTGCGTGAGATGTGGTCTTTTGACTCACATCTATTGCATCTCACGCCTGATTATCACTGTTCTTTCGACCTGTATAGATCCAGATGTCCATATCATCACATTCTTTAGTCCCACATCCCGTTTGTCATCTTTGATTATGCTATACTTAGGGTGTACTTTACCCTAAGTATAGGGGGATGTAGGACCTTTGAGTTTTTCTTTTGATTCTATCTACCCCTGTTTTTGCTGCCTATACTTAGGGATATTTTACCCCAAGTATAGGGGGTAGACCCTGTACATTCTCCACTCGGTTTTCCCTTTTGTGTACAACCTGCTATACTTAAGATTACTTGATCCTAAGTATAGGGGGAAAAGCCGAGAGTCTCTTGAGTTTCTATTCATTCATTCGTCGTTGTATATAGCCTTCCTTTTCACTTCCCTATACATAGCACGAGTTATGTCTTCTTCATCGCTCTTGACTCTGAGGACATCGTTCGAGCTAAGTATAGGGGGGTGTGTGTATATTTCATATATACTTTAGCCATACCTCGTACTTTATGTGAGTGTGTTAATAAATAAAATTGGCTAAAAACCTTAAAAACCACAAAAATTAAAAAATTTTCCTGTAAATAAACATTCTTTTATTGCACATACATAGCTAGTGTACAAATTATTTTTGTAAAAATATTTTCAAAAATCTTTTGGTGTAAAGTTATGTAAATATTTTCTTATCAAAATTATGTATATAGTACAAAATTTGTCCAAAATGTTTTGAAAATCAAAAGTTTGCAAAAATCTTGTGTAAATATGTGTAAATACTTTTGCAAAACTTGCATTCATGCATTCATCCATTCATGATTTCAAAACATTTTTCAAAAATTTTGCATGTGTGTAAATATTTTGTAAATAGTATCTTTGTATATATGTATATAGTTTTCCTGGATTATAGTTGACATTTAAACTAGCCTGGGATTAAATTGGGAAATGGAGCTTGATTAAGATCTTAATCCACCTAATTTCTAAGAGGAAACTTATAGGGCTTAGGGTTAAGGCCTTTCAGGTCCATGGTGACTTAATTCTTTGAGTCCACTAGGCTATGATCACATGTCATCTCAATGAGCCTAAGTAGAGCACTTAACAACACACACATGACTCATATAGACAATGGCTTTACTTGGACACATCACTTAGCACCGAGCTCTCTACGGATGAGGTGGTGAGGAGTGACGAGTCCGGAAACGCCGGGTTAAGAATGTGTTTTTATGTTCGTGTGTGAAAATAATAAAGTCGTTCGTTGTAGGCGGCGATCGGAAACAGTCAAGAAATAACCACAAATTTTTGATCCATTTTAATCCGGTGGTTTTATGTTTATTTTACTTGGGCAAGTCCCAAGGTCGATCACAAGGAGACAAAGGAACAACCTAGAGTTGTGTCTATCCAATTTCGTGTTCGGTTTTTAAGGGGGTCTTTTTTTGGAATTTTTTCAATGCAATAAGGGATGCAAAGTGCAAATTCGGTCTATTTTAGGGACTAAAATGTCAAATACGTTCAAACATTGTCCGAAAAATATGCAACTTGGCCGAGATGATTTATACAACAAAATGAATGCACTGTAATTTTTTTGGAATTTTTGGATGCAAAATGAATTTTTATGAAATTTTAAATGCAAACAAGGTGGTTTTCAATATTTAATTATAATAAATACTAAACTTATTTATTTTCAAGACATAAAATTATCTAAGATCTATCACTAGATGATGGATCTCAGAAAAATCCTAAACCTTGAAAATATGGGGTCTAATACCTATTAAAAATTAAACACTGAAATATGCAAAATTATTTTTATAGAGTAAACTATGCATGCAAATGCAAATATTTTTGGGGACAATGTTAATCAAAATAATCTCTACAATATGTGATTTTTGGAGAATTTTTAGAGCAACAGTTCATCACCTAAAAAATGAAGAGCATAAAATGGGCAAAGTCTGCAAATTTCCACTAAATAATTAATTATTAATGAACCATCAATCATCAAAATATCCACAATATCTCAAACTGTAGAGAATGAAGAAATGAACATCGTGCTATTTTTAAATAAGTAAAATGATGTCTCGAACAGGTTCAAAAACTAAGGGGAATACAGGGGTACGAATGCAAATATAGTAATAAAATAAATAAAGAAAAGGTGCAGTGGGGGACCTAGTGATAATTACCGAAATTTGGGGGGGTCTGATTGCAATTTTTCCAGAGGCACGTGCTACACACGTGCCCTTGGCTGGGGTGGACGGATGCGTGCAATATGAAATCCTCCGGGGGTTTTCTTGCAATTCACCCAGAGGCACGTGCCACACACGTGCCTTCTGGATGCTGATGCAGGCTGACGTCACGCTGAGGTCGTCCCCCCACGCACGTGCGGCTCACGTACGGGGGGTCTCGGGCCTGGAGCCCGGCCCGCAGTGCTGGTGGCGCGGTGATGGATGTGAAGAGCCGGTGGAGCTTGATGACGACTGGAGAAGATGGAGTTGCTGTGGCGGTGGAGGCGCAGTTGTCGTCGTCGGAGCCGGATGTTTGACGCAGGAGGCGGAGTTGGCGGAGGAGCGTTGGCGGCGATGAAAATCACCGGAGAAGGTCGCAGGCGTTGTCGGCGGAGCTTGATGATGACCGGAGAAGGCGAGCTCGGAGATGGTGTCGGAGACGATGACCGGTGGAGAAGGCGGAGAAGACGACGGCGTTGAAGCGGAGTAGTTGTGGTTGTCGATGAAGCTACTGTTGGCGGAGACGTACGGCTATGGAGGAGCAGATGAAATCGTGGAGAACGATGGCGATGGTAGTCGGCTCGACGAGAACTCAGAGCTACGGCAGAAGGCGGGGCTGATCCGCGCTGCAGCGTAGCACTGAGATGTGGCTTCGGATCTCGCCGCGAGTGAAGGGCTGCCGGGCTGTCACCACCGGCGGAGCCTTGGTGATTTGAGCATGTCGGCGGATGTCGGAGAAGAAGGGCGAAGGTGCTCTATATATAGGACAGAGGAAGGGGTCGGCGATGGCGTCGTTAGGCGAGCGGGGGTTTCGCGGAGGCGGTTGGTGGTTGGCGAGAACGACGGGGGCCGGTGGTTGCGAAGTTGGCGGTGGGCGGAGATAACGGGGGGGACGGTGCGGCGGTTCCGGGATGATGGGGGAAGATGACGCATAGGCGGCCGTTCGATGGGCCTCTGATCGAAAGACCGTGGGGGAGCCACGTGGCGCGGGTGAAGGGCATAAGGCGCGAGGCACGTACGGAGCACGTGCCTGGGAGGCACGTGCGACGCACGTGCGTGGCTTTTTATTTTTTTTATTTTTATTTATTTAATTTTTTATATTTTTTTTATATTTTTTTATAAAAACGATATAATAAAAAACCCCAAAAAACGCTGACACGTGGCGGCCTCTGGGGCCGCCACGTGTCAGCACAAGAAAATTCGAAAATAAAACCCTTTGTAAAATCAAAAAGAAATATCAAATGACCTCGAATCAAAAAAGTTCCTTCACGAAAAATGCTCGTCTCGACGAGATCTACAACTTTTATGAAGACATCAAAGCCAAATTCGGTCAAATGTAAAAAATGAATTTTTGGGGTATCCCATGTACATAGAATGCCTTGATTTTTGATTTTCTATTTTTTTGTCATTTTTAAACACGATAAAAATCCGGAAAAATATGGAAAAATCAAAGACAAATACAAGACACCTTAATCTAATTTTTTTGGATTTTTAATGATAAATAAAATATGTTCATAAAATATCGGTCAAAAGCCGCGAAAAATACAATGTACAAAAGTGACCCAAAACCCAACTTTCACATACGAGCTCCGATTCACTTGAACTTGGTCTTGTTTTGAAGGTAATTGAATGTGCATTAGTTCAAAAGTGAGTAGGATCAAATCGGACACTGGATGGGGAAGATATGGGGCTTTTAGTCCGTAAATCCTGAAACTAGGGTTTGGGTTTTTGGTCCACTTAACAGGGTTAGTGATTTTTTGTATTTTTTTATTTATTCTTGTTATGATATGTACATAGTGGAGGTGAGTTTGTGGCATTCGGAGTTAGCATGAAGGAGTTAAAAATAGGGGAAGTTAGGCTATTTACAGGTCATTTTTGGCTTGGATTTTTGGCTTCTTATTTTATGCAGAAATTAATGCTAAAATGCAATTCTTATGAAATCATGCATAAATGCTAATTATGCGAAATAAATGCAGAAATGTAGTTGATTTTGAGGGACTTGAGCTTAATTAATGAGACTTAGAGTGATGAATCCGAGATTCATCATCCCCTTATACTTAAACCATGCTCGTCCCTGAGCATCAAAAAGAAATGCCATGAAGTGAAATGAGACTGGGTTCCATACCAAGACCATGAGCTGAAGGTAAAAATGAAACTAAACTCGACCTTTGGATTAATAGTGTGGCGGAACTTCTATGAGACTTAGAATTTTAAAATCAACAGCCCTCAAGTTCTACACATCATTGTCACAGTTTTGGCTCAGAAGTCATCTTAGATCAATCCTCTTCCCAAAGTATATCCTATGAACATTGAATAACAGACTCGTGTGTGTAAAGGGTTTTAGCTCTTCCCATCCAAAATGCCAGACTACCATGCTCCTCTCCTCTCCAGTAACTCGTCCTCGGGGAGTTAGGTATTTCCTTCTAAGGTCTGTCGCGCTGTGTTCATAATCGAATGAGGGAGAAGATAGAAGAAGGGGAAAAGAACTGGAGGGTGGCCAGTGTAGTCACCTCTCCTTGTGAAGATGGCCAGTGTAGCCGAGTCTCCACCAAGATCTGCAGGTTTCTTGAAGCTTGGACCTTTTTTTGGTCGGATTTTTATTTGGTAGAATGCTTCTTTGTATTTGGAATTTTTGGTGGTTCTGCTTGGATCTTGTTGTGCCCCTACGGATATAGAATCTTTTTATTCCGTACATTTTTTGGGGTCTTAGAAAAAATTGTGCCCAGCCGTCCATCCCTTTTCCGAAGCTTTATTTCAACCCGTACTCCGGTCTTTAGATTTCCACGCTACCAGAAAAGAGACTCACACAGTCTTCCAACATCCCGTCTGGGTTGAGCTAAGTGCATAGTGCGAGAGTACAAATTAATTCCATATTCCAGAGTTGTACCCAGAATGAAGAGACCAGGTTAGACACTAAGAGTCAAACGCTGTACATTGTCATGTGGAACTTAAGGAATGAAGTCAAAGACCTGAAGTTCTTAAAATCCTATTTCTCGGTGAAGTTCCTCTGAAATTTAGGTGGATTAAGGTCAAGTTCAGACCACTCTCGGTTTCTACTCATAACTCGATTCAGAACCCAATGACTTTTCACGGATGCAAATGCATTGATGTTGGATGAAGTGCATGTGTGTGCAATGCAGACACATTTTTTTGAATTTTTTTTGTTTTATTTTTTTTTGACATTTTGTGCAAGGGATTTTTTTATGCAGAAAATGGAATAAGAAGCCTTCTTCTTTTTTTTTCAAAAATTTTGGGTACGGTTAGTGTTAGTAGAAAAACCTTATTTTTTGTGCTTGTTTATTGTTTTTTTTCAGTTAGTACCCACCCCGTAAAGACTTACGTGAAAGTACGAGATATGGGTAAAATATATACAAAGTATATATACAGACCCCCCTATACTTAGAGAGTGATGTGTCCTCAGAGCACAAAAAGCGGAAGACATAGCTCGGGCTAAGCGTAAGGGAGTGGAAAAAAAATGAAAAGAAAAGCGGTCAGGAAATGAGGAGAGTATATACAGATGGGTCTTGGTTCCCCCTATACTTAGGCTCTGATCAGCCTAAGTATGGAAGAATGGTGGAAATGGAGCGATCGAGAGTTAGGAGAGGAATGATATATACAGATGGCATCGGTCCCCCCTATACTTAGGCCTTGGCCTAAGTAAAGGAAGAAGCTGCACAAGGAGACCGATGTGGTCGGGAGGGAGGGTCGGTAGACGATGATTAAGGCGGTTTTCGGCTAATCTTTTTGTGAGCCTGTGGTGGGAGATCGTAGTGATGAGACGGAGATGAAACATATGATTCCCAACTCTGATCAGTGTCATCCTCAGAAAAATCATGATGGATAATGGATGAAGTGTTTGAGTCAGATGAAAGATATCCATCATCGGAGTTATCCTCAGAGGAGTAGTAATTGAAAGTGGACATACTCCAAGTGTTCTAGTCTTTTTGTTTCTTCAGTTGTTTCCTCAGAATTCGTTCCTTCTTGGAGTCAATCGATTTGTCCTCGGATGAATACTCAGAAGCACCGGTCTCAGTCAGCTCATATGAAATAATTCCAGTGTACTTGAAGAGTGCAGGAGCATCAGCTTTGGATGAGTAGTAGTTAGGAACGGGAGTTGTCCAACGAGAATTGAATTTTGGATCCTTACGAAGATATGGCTTTAAGGTTGCCGAATAGACTTCACTCATGTAGACCATTTTTTCCGGACCTGATGATGGATCATCAGCTGATTCCTCTTCCGAAAGGTCAAAGGTGGCCCTCTTTTTATTTCATCGTGAAGGTGTCGGTTCACTCGAATATCCAGATGAATAGCCATTAGAATTTTCCTTGGTCGGTGCTCGGTCTGCGTGCTTGTTCATAGTCTCTCGAATATTTGAGCACTCTCGATTTAGGATGATTTGGTCAAGATATTCAGAGAATGTTGCTCCCGGGTGTGACCATGCATATGTCTCAGAATCGTAGTAGAAAGATCTGTCTATTTTGAGATCCTCGGGGATTTGAATATTGGGGAGAGTCTCTGCATGTTCTTTCTCAATTGATTTGATGTTGGCGTATTCCTGTGTCGAGTTGATGTAATATATGTAGTCAGAGTAGGTTGACCCAGGGTGTGCCCATGCATAAGTCTCCGGATCATATGATTCATATACATGATTGTCCATAGTGAGAGCGGCTGGGAATGGAGCAGGGGGGAGATTTTCTAAACCAATAGTCTCATCAACAACCGCTATCTTAGGTGTGGTTGCAGGGTAGGGCTCTTCTACCGTTTCATGGTTACGGTTGTCGGGGACTTTGTGGGTTGCCTCATAAGATCGTGGTTCCTCAAAGATAGGGTCGGATTTAAGTGCTTCCAATGCTGTGAAATTGATTTCCCGAGTCTCACAATCGATACTTGCCTTGGCCAATGCCAAGAATGGCTTTCCGAGAATGATTGGAGACTGGGTGAATTCTCCTTGATGCTCAATATCAACGATCATGAATTCTACCTTGAGCGGAGCACCTTGGAATTTCATGATGACAGAAATAATTCCTCTCGGCCATTTTATTGATCGGTCCGCCAATTGAATAATCTCTAATATCTTCCGAATCGGTCCGAGTTGGAGTTCGTGAAAGACAGAGGTCGGGAGGATATTAATCGGTGAATCGTCATCAATCCGAGCATGGGTGAAAATTGTGTCTTTGATTTCGCGGTCAAATCTGGGCAACCGCTTCACTATGCGGCTCTTGGTTTTTCTCCTCAACGCCAAGGAGGATGCCATTGACAAGATATGTCTTTCAGTCTTTGTTCGTATCCTGCCCGACTTTTTGTTCATTAATTTATCTGTTATAAATCTTTTATGGTCGGGGAAGTGTTCAATGGCATGTATAAAGGGAAGTTCAAACATCAAGCGTTTTTCCAGTGCTTCCCGTACAGTCGGATCCAAATTCCTCAGATCGTCTTCAGTTTTAATTTTTATGAAATTTTCTGAATTTTCAATTTTTTTGTGATTTTCAAATATTTCCATTTTTTTGGTATTTTCTGGGTGGTGTGGGGGTGTGGGGTGTTCTTCAGATGAAAAGGGGCTCTGGTGTTCAGGGTGAGGGTCAACGACATAGTCATTTTCAGAATTGTCCCTAGGTCCCTGAATATCCTCAGAATTTTCAATCTCAGATCCAGTTATTTCCTCATTCATTTTACTGTCCGAGCCACCATAGATTGCGATGAATCGATCGGTAAATTTTTGAAATCTCTCCTCTATTGAATTGAATCTTGTTTTTATCCTCGAAATATCATCCTCAAAATTCAATTCATGATCAATCATAGGCGTAGTCGGTGTGTGTTCGATAATTTCATCTTCCATTTTCTCGTTTGTGCTGAGAGGAGAATTTCTCGGAATATCCAATATATGATCATTAATTTCAGAAAATATCTCCTCAATAATCATGGAAGGCGGCTGCTCATATAATCCAGACATGTGGAGTCGGTCCAAAGAGTATTCAATTCTTTGAGTGGTCGGACCTTGATGTTGTGGAGTCAACATGTAATCAGTCCAGTCCTCTATATGATTGTCATGTCTGAAAAGGGGGTTGTGATGGTCAATCCAAGATGATGATTGTTCATGTGTGTTCAAGAGGAGGGTCGATGGAAGAGGTGAAGAAGTGTTCAATTCGATCATGTGGTTACCATCTCCCATAAATGATGGGTTGATATTCACCGAATATGAGGGGTGAATTGCATTATCGGTGTAGAGAGGATTGATATATGAGGAAGTGGAGACCTCAGTTGGTTGTTGATTTATTAGGTCCGAAAATAGAGGATTATCATTCCTGAAGCATATCGGATTGGTAAAAAGAGATGGTGGTTAAGAGTCTCTTAGAGGAGGTGTTTTTGGTCTAACCGACACTAATTCGTTTTCATAGTATAATTCTTATGGATTCTCGGTCATTTTTGAAAGGAATGGGGGGTTGGATCTGCGAGAGTTTTTGGACAAAAGTTCCATTATGAAGAAAAGAGGAGAAATGATTGCACGGGATAGTCAAGAGAAATCAAATGTGCGGTTATTGATCTTGAAATCGGTTCACGCACACCAATGCAAACACAATTCAAACCCTGGGTTCACCAACGCACACAATGAAGCCATAAGAGCTCGGCTATTTTCTTTTCGATTTTAGTTGGTGATAAATCAATCTTGGAAAAAATTTAGCGAGCTGAGATTTAGGATTTGGGCTCTAGCCTTAAGTGTCGTCTCTCGCTCACTCAAAAAAATAAAATCATCCAAGGTCGGGGTTGCTCTCCCGCAGAAATTCTTGATTTTATGGGTTATTAAAATCGGCTATATTTAGCAGTCCCAATTTTAATGAGGTGATCACTGAAAAATTAGATGAGCACAAATACACGTCTACCGTCCAGTCCCAATTTCCTTTAGATTTATGTGATAAAACAAGAGGGAGAAATTTGGGAAAAGCCGATGCATGCGAGAAACAATGATGTATGCTCAGTTAGAAGACTTACAGTGCCTCCTCACAATCTCCATGTGGGATGCAATACAGAATTGAAAAATTTATTCTAAATGCGTGCAAGCCGATGAAAAACCGCACCTTAAGCAGAAAGTTCTATTAGCGGGCAAAATTGAGTTAAATTTGGCTAAGTTGAACGTTCTAATGTGCGTCTCAGTTAAAGTGCAGTGTGGCTTAAGATCCTACGAGCACAATCAAAAGTAAAAATGCTCTGAGAGCCGTATGTGCAGGTCTATCCTAATCGCCACTCAAGTCGGGCCCCACCCTCGCCGGAGAGTGAAATAGGCCACGACACACCACAAATAGAGTTCAGAGTCTTTTTACACATGCGAGAGTCCAAACGGACACCGTTATAAATGAGCAGAAATTAAAATTGCAGGAATTTAAAAACCTAGACTCTATGCTCTCTCACGAATCGACTCGATCTTAAATTAATTGTGGTTTCTTCAGATGTCGGTGAAGATGCGTCTGTCTCTTGAAAAACCGCTCCACGTGCGCCGGGTACCTCGCAAGAAAATAAGAGAGAGAATGTCAGAGAGTGACTCAATAAAATAAAATAAGAAAATAAATGCTGGAAAAAAATATGGGATTTACAATGAATATTCGGGGGTCAAACTACCCGAATGCGGAAAACCGAACAAAAATTTTCAAAACAAAAATCTAAGCTGTTTGCCTCCCCGGCAACGGCGCCATCTGACGAGTCCGGAAACGCCGGGTTAAGAATGTGTTTTTATGTTCCTGTGTGAAAATAATAAAGTCGTTCGTTGTAGGCGGCGATCGGAAACAGTCAAGAAATAACCACAAATTTTTGATCAATTTTAATCCGGTGGTTTTATGTTTATTTTACTTGCGCAAGTCCCAAGGTCGATCACAAGGAGACAAAGGAACAACCTAGAGTTGTGTCTATCCAATTTCGTGTTCGGTTTTCAAGTCGGACTTTTTTTGGAATTTTTTCAATGCAATAAGGGATGCAAAGTGCAAATTCAGCCTATTTTAGGGACTAAAATGTCAAATACGTTCAAACGTTATCCGAAAAATATGAAACTTGGCCGAGATGATTTATACAACAAAATGAATGCACTGTAATTTTTTTGGAATTTTTGGATGCAAAATAAATTTTGTTATGAAATTTTAAATGCAAACAAGGTGGTTTTCAATATTTAATTATAATAAATATTAAACTTATTTATTTTCAAGATATAAAATTATCTAAGATCTATCACTAGATGATGGATCTCAGAAAAATCCTAAACCTTGAAAATATGGGGTCTAATACCTATTAAAAATTAAACACTGAAATATGCAAAATTATTTTTATAGAGTAAACTATGCATGCAAATGCAAAGATTTTTGGGCACAATGTTAATCAAATAATCTCTACAGTATGTGATTTTTGTAGAATTTTTAGAGCAACGGTTCATCAATTAAAAAATGAAGAGCATAAAATAGGCAAAGTCTGCAAATTTCCACCAAATAATTAATTATTAATGAACCATCAATCATCAAAATATCTACAATATCTCAAAATGTAGAGAATGAAGAAATGAACATCATGCTATTTTTAAATAAGTAAAATGCTGTCTCGAACAGGTTCAAAAACTAAGGGGAATACAGGGGTACGAATGCAAATATAGTAAGTAAAATAAATAAAGAAAAAGTGCAGTGGGGGACCTAGTGATAATTACCGAAATTTGGGGGGGTCTGATTGCAATTTTTCCAGAGGCACATGCTACGCACGTGCCCTTGGCTGGGGTGCACGGATGCGTGCAATATGAAATCCTCCGGGGGTCTTCTTGCAATTCACCCAGAGGCACGTGCCACGCACGTGCCTTCTGGATGCTGATGCAGGCTGACGTCACGCTGAGGTCGTCCCCCCACGCACGTGTGACTCACGTGCGGGGGGGTCTCGGGCCTGGAGCCCGGCCCGCGGTGCTGGTGGCGCTGGCGGAGAGGCCCGGTGGCGCGGCGATGGACGTGAAGAGCCGGTGGAGCTTGATGACGACCGGAGAAGATGGAGTTGCTGTGGCGATGGAGGCACAGTTGTCGTCGTCGGAGCCGGATGTTTGACGCAAGAGGCGGAGTTGGCGGAGGAGCGTTGGCGGCGATGAAAATCACCGGAGAAGGTCGCAGGCGTTGTCGGTGGAGCTTGATGACGACCGGAGAAGGCGAGCTCGGAGATGGTGTCGGAGACGATGACCGGTGGAGAAGGCGGAGAAGACGACGGCGTTGAAGTGGAGTAGTTGTGGTTGTCGATGAAGCTGTTGTTGGCAGAGACATACGGCTATGGCGGAGCAGATGAAATCGTGGAGAACGATGGCGATGGTAGTCGGCTCGACGAGAACTCGGAGCTACGGCAGAAGGCGGGTTGATCCGCGCTGCAGCGAAGCACTGAGATGTGGCTTCGGATCTCACCGCGAGTGAAGGGCTGTCGGGCTGTCACCACCGGCGGAGCCTTGGTGATTTGAGCATGTCGGCGGATGTCGGAGAAGAAGGGCGGCGACGCTCTATAAATAGGACAGAGGAAGGGGTCGGCGATGGCGTCGTTAGGCGAGCGGGGGTTTCGCGGAGGCGGTTGGTGGTTGACGAGAACGACGGGGGCAGGTGGTTGCGAAGTTGGCGGTGCGCGGAGATAACGGGGGGGACGACGCGGCGGTTCCGGGACGATGGGGGAAGATGACGCATAGGCAGCCGTTCGATCGGCCTCTGATCGAACGGCCGTGGGGGAGCCACGTGGCGCGGGTGAAGGGCATAAGGTGCGAGGCACGTGCGGAGCACGTGCCTGGGAGGCACGTGCGACGCACGTTCGTGGCTTTTTTATTTTTTTATTATTTTTATTTATTTATTTTTTTTATATTTTTTATTTTTTTATAAAAACGATATAATAAAAACCCCAAAAAACGCTGACATGTGGCGGTCTCTGGGGCTGCCACGTGTCAGCACCAGAAAATTCGAAAATAAGACCCTTTGTAAAATCAAAAAGAAATACCAAATTACCTCGAATCGAAAAGGTTCCTTCATGAAAAATTCTCGTCTCGACGAGATCTACAACTTTCATGAAGACATCAAAGCCAAATTCGGTCAAATGTAAAAAATGAATTTTTGGGGTATCCCATATACATAGAATGCCTTGATTTTTGGTTTTCTATTTTTTTGTCATTTTTAAACACGATAAAAATATGGAAAAATATGGAAAAATCAAAGATAAATACAAGACACCTTAATCTAATTTTTTTGGATTTTTAATGATAATTAAAATATGTTCATAAAATATCGGTCAAAAGCCGCGAAAAATACAATGTACAAAAGTGACCCAAAACCCAACTTTCACATACGAGCTTCGATTCACTTGAACTTGGTGTTGTTTTGAAGGTAATTGAATGTGCATTAGTTCAAAAGTGAGTAGGATCAAATCGGACACTGGATGGGGAAGATATGGGGCTTTTAGTCTGAAAATCCTGAAACTAGGGTTTGGGTTTTTGGTCCACTTAACAGGGTTAGTGATTTTTTGTATTTTTTTATTTATTCTTGTTAGTGATATGTACACAGTGGAGGCGAGTTTGTGGCATTCGGAGTTAGCATGAAGGAGTTAAAAATAGGGGAAGTTAGGCTATTTACAGGTCATTTTTGGCTTGGATTTTTGGCTTCTTATTTTATGCAGAAATTACTGCTAAAACGCAATTCTTATGAAATCATGCATAAATGCTAATTATGCGGAATAAATGCAGAAACGCAGTTGATTTTGAGGGACTTGAGCTTAATTAATTAGACTTAGAGTGATGAATCCGAGATTCATCAAGGAGGCAGTCTTCCTTTACATGGGGTAGCATATGAGGGTAGTACTTCTAGGCAGAACCTCTCTTCTTCTTTTAGTGAAGGAAGTGCGTCTCAACTTGGTCTGGTTGCCATGAGGTCTAACGACAGGAGTTGTGGGTTGCAATAATGCTTCAAAAGAGGGATAGTCTACTGGCTCAAGAGGAAAAACTCCTTGTATATATGCTGCACATGTATATGTTGTATAGATGCACTTGAAAATAAATGCAAAAAGAAAATAACTCCAAAAAAGTGGTGGGTCTGATAGAAAATGATAATCCCACCGGAGTATGTATATAGTGCAATAAGCATAGCTTGAGATTCATGTCCCACCTTATGTAGCTTGCAGCAGGGAGACTTGGCTACACTGGTCGAGCTCCCAAGGATACATGGCTACACTAGCCATGGTCCATTCTCTTCTTCCCCCTCTTCTTGAGTCGGTTGAACTTGAACTTAGAAGGGAATACCCCGCTCCTCGAGGAAAGAGTGGCCAGATTGTGGTCATAGAGTTACCTTGTTGGGGAGGGTTATCAAGTTGCCATTTCTGAGGTGGAGAGCTTATACCTCACATTCACAGTACAAGGAAAGATTCATGGTCTTCAGGGTTTGTGTTTGGTGACTTGTTCTGATCTGGATTGTTGAGGAGTCTTGATTATAGATTGGTGGAACTTAGAGGCTGTTGAGTTTTAAGCTTAAGTCCGAATAAGGTTCCGACACATTAATAATCCAAAGATCTGATCGAGCTCCATAATTCAATTTAATGAAGGCAAGTTTAATATTCAACCTTGATCCATGTGCATTCTCCTCTTTTTCTTTTTCCTTCTCTTTTTCACTTCTTTTTCAAATAAGTGTTTGCTAAGGGACTAGCAAAGTTAAGTATAGGGGGTGATGAATACTCATTCATCACTCTTTATTCTTATATTTTATCTACAAAAACCTTTGCAAATGCATGTATATGTTTGTAAATACCAATAATTACCAAAAGCATGCATTGTGTAAAAACTAATAATTAGCATGTTTCTATGCAAAAATAAAAGAATAAAGATTAAAAAGAAAAAGAGGGAAATATTTAAAATAAATATTGAGCAACCTAATCCCAAGGGAGGGCTCAGCATGGGCCTGACCGCATAAAGCCAAAGTAGAGAGAGATAGGGAGCTCATGTGTGTAAATACACCTGTAAATACAATAAAAATATTTTCCTCTAAAAATAGAATAAAATGGGCTTGTAGTATATTTTTGAAAATATAAAATCCAAATAAAAATTGAAAAAATTAAAAAAGAAAATAAAAATCACCTCCCTTGTACATATTCACCTTGTACATAAACACCCCATCACTAATTATTTCACCTTATAAATAAATAAATTAAATCCCTAAAAATTTGTATATATTCTATCTTTTATGGTGTAAATAAATAAAATAAAAACTACAAAAAACAAAAATCAAATAAAAAGAACAAAATTAAAAATCAAAAAGAACAATGAACATATACCATGTATATATATGTATATATCTAATTATTTACCCCTTGTATATAAATAATAAAAATAAAATAAAAATACCTTTTTATTCCTTATTTTATGCTATAAATAAATAAAATATAAAATGGGAATAAAAATGCATAGAAATAACTAATTGAAAATCAAAAATTAAAAAGCCATATTGTGTAAATACCTATGTATAGCACTATAGTGTACATACCCTATTTTTATTTCAAAAAATAATTAAAAATCACAAAAAAATAGAAAAAATTAAAACAAATATTTTTCATGTTTTGAGTTTTTTATAATTCAGCCATTTTTTATTTTTAAATCAATTCTTAAATCATTTCCAAGTGGCCTGCTCTCATTGGTCCACAGGGGACGTTGACCCCCCGGTCAACTCCCCCCTTTGGACCACTTACCACGGGTCCGTGACGCCCGACCCGACTTCGCCGAATTTCTGCGTCATGATTCGACATCCAAATCCTTAAATCCCGGGCGCTATTTCTTCACCATGCATCCGAGAGGCACGCCCGATCATTAGCCTAGGGATCCGTGCTTCGAGCTTCACGCCCGACTCCATTCTTGCCGGACCCTCGTTCATATAAAGTCTGAGCTCCGCCTCCTGTTTCACTCATCTTTGGCTCATCCATTCTCCACCCAAGGACCTCCATCGCCTCCGCGAGAGTGACAGCTCGCGTCCAGTGGTGTCACAGCGAGGAAGGAGTGGAGGACCATCGATCCGGCAGCTACGCGCCGTCGTGCGCCGCCTGGAGGTGACGCTCGAGCCTCGGACACCGACGGTCCTCGAGGCAAGGACCTGGAGCACCCCCAGCTCCTCCACAGTCGACAGCATCCAGTAGGTATCCCCTTCTCTTTCCCTATTTCCCGAATTTTTATTTTCCCCCAAATCGCTCTGTCACCATCGAGCTTCAATTCCGACCACTCTCGCCTTCGTCCCGATCATCGGAATAGCTCATCATCTCCACCGTTCCCTCGCACACCTTCTCCGCCCGCTCATTCACCCCAGTTCGCAAAGGAACTGGGTATCGAGTTCCATCGTCGTCGCTCCGTCGGAGCTCGCACGCCCCGCCGCACCGACCACCTTCACCCCCGCTTACAGGGTCGAGGCAATTTGCCCTTGACCCGCGAGTCTGTTGCCGTGCTTTTCAGGTCCAGAGGAGCCCATCTGAGGGCTTTGACTCTTTGGAGCAGCAGCTCCTCCTCCGCCAGTGCCGCTGGAGCTCTCCAAAGCTCCTCGCCACCATCGGAGGGAACTAGTCGATGCGGGAGGCCAAGGCGTAGCATCTCCGATCTTCAGCAGCCTCCGAGGAGCTCTCCCGTACGCACACGAGCCCGGCGAAGTTCGCCGGCCGCCAGTTCGTCGAGCAACCTCCGCAGCCATCCGATCGTCCTCCAACTCCAGTTTACATCGTAGCCGTCCACGCCACAAGCAGCCGTCACCGTTTGATCAGTGGAGGAGAGACCGTAGCCGTCCGATCGTCGAGGGTTAGCCACGTCGCTTCCTAGCCGCCCGATCTTCCACGTGGCGAGGCCCCAGTCGTTCGATCAGGACCGAGGATCCTTGCTGAGGCGCCAGCCCACCCTGACCGTTGGATCTACACGTGGCGCCCATCCGTCCCTCGGATATAATAAAGGGTAAGTATCTCTTAGGCCCTTAGATCTTTAGTTGTTAATTTGTAGTCCTGTAAATATTTTAGACATTTTATTTGTGTTTGGTAATTTACATAGAGAACCCTGTCGTTTCTGGTATTTACTTTTATACCCCTGTTTGTAGTGGGACACGTGCGTCGACACGTGCTTTTTTGGGTTAATTGCATGTATGACCTTCATGTTTCAGGATGTTAATGAATGAATTAAAGTTTTTAATATTTTCATAAGTACCCCTGTGAATGGTTTTATTGTGCATGTGCGTTATATAGTGGGTAGTTTACACTAAAGCCCCTGGACATTTAGCACGTGTTACTAAATAGTCCAGGAACTTTAGTTTTCTTGCAAATAGGTCCCTGAGTGCCCAGGTCACGCGCCTCGCACGTGATTTCGTAGAGAAATTGCACCGGACCCCTTGGACTTACTATTTGCGTACAGGTCCCTATACACTGTACCCTTGTTTTTATTTTTAATAAAATAGCAAATTAACTCCAAATTTGATGAAAATTGGATACATGGCTCCTGCCATAGTGTAAAATTTTCTCTAATTTTTGGAGACATTTTTTATTTCATTTATTATTTCTAAAAATTCAAAAACACACATTTTCTTTACTATCTAACTTTAAAAATCACAAAAAAATATTAACACACCACTAAAAATTACAAAAAAATTAGAGATTTCTTGTTTTGCCTTGTTTGATTTTCTGATTAATTTTGGTCATTTTTGGATTTATAAAACCTATAAAAAATACAAAACCCCTAAAAATCCTTAAAAATTCTAATAATTAACAGAAAAATCAAAAATTAATAATTCTGGTGCTTAAATTTTCCTTGCATTTTCTACTATATAGGAAAATTACCTTCAGACCTTGATAGGGTCATTTTGCATTTTAAATTGGCCCTCCAAGTCTGACTAGACAGTACCTCTGTTTTCACATCTTGTTTGATTTTTATAAAACTCCATAAAAATCAGAAAATCACCAAAAATTAACCAAAAACAGTAAAAAATATAAAAAAAACATAAAAACATTTTTGTTTGAATTTTTGGGTGTATTTTGAGTAGTTAAATAATTCACCCAAGTTGCTTGTTTATTTGCTTTCTTATTTTCTTTATTAATTTAAAAATCCAGAAAAATATAAAAAACATTAAAAATCCACCAAAAAGACTCTTCTCTTGTTTTATTCTTATTTTAGACTACTTTGTTGGCTGCGAGGCCATTACTTGCTCCCTGAGTCTGACCCTGGTCGCTATACCAGGCTAATCTAATAGCCAGGACTGCTATTATTTTTCTTTGATTTTTATCCTATTTTGGTGGTCTGATCCATAATTTTCTTGATTGACCGATTGACTCTTAAGCGACTGAGGTCGCAACGACCTTAGTTCTATTTCTTTACCTTAGTTGCTCGGATTCTTCGTGTTATAGAAGACTTACATTGCTTCCTCGCAGTCTTCATGTAGGATGCAATACAAGACTTGAAATTTAGTCTATATGAAGTGCAAGCCAACAAAATCGCTCCTCGTAGAAAGTTCTATTAGTTGGGAAGAAATGGATTTGAATTTTGACTAAGTTGAACGATCTAAGGTGTATCTCTTTAAGTGTAGTGTGGTCCTAAGCTATAAGAGCACATGCAAAATAAACTAAGTATCTCTAATAGTCGTAGTGTATGTCTAACCTACAAACCATTCAAGTCGGACCCCACCCTCACTGGAGAGTGAAACATGTTCGACACACCACAAAAAAGTCCAAGCCTTGTTTACGCACAAGAGATTCCAAATGAAAACTGTTATAAATATGCAATTAATTACAAATAATAAAAAAATGAAAAATGCTGAAAATAAATCCTAGACTCTACACTCTTGCATGACTCAATTCAATCTTAATTTTTATGAGACTTTTCAGCGGGCTATCGAGATGCATCGATTTCTAGAAAACCTTCCACGTCTTTCGGGTACCTCATATAAAAATAAGAGAGACAATGTAAGAGAGTTGACATAAAAATTAATAAAAAGGACAGAAAATAAATGTTGAAAAAGAAATAAATGCTAGAAAATAAAAGGAAAATGTACAGTGGCTAGGTTCGGGGGTCAGACTACTGAATGTGTGGAAAACCTAACACTGAATTTTCTAGACAAAAACCTAAGCCATTTGCCTCCCTAGAAATGGTGGCATCTAATGAACCCAAAATTACCCTATGTTAATTATGTCGAAATGTTGTGTATGTGTTGTAGTCGAACAATAGGGATCAATCAAGAAATTAACCACACAAATTAATGAATCAATTAAGCGATGTGGTTCTATGTTTATTTAACATGGGCAAGTTTTAGGGTCGACTCAAGGAGGCAAAGTAACAACCTAGGTTAAGCCTACAAAATTTAGCGAACGATTTTCATAACGGAAAATTTTTGGTATTTTTTATGCAATTAATGGATGCAAGTGCAAATTGGGTCAATTTTAATAACTAAAGTGCAAGTTTCAATTAAACAGAGTCCAAAAATTATCAAACTTATCCATCGTGTGAAATATGATGAAATGAATGCTTTAATTTTTTTTGGAAATTTTTGATGCAAAATGCATTTTTAAAAACTAAAATAGCGTGGAAAGTGTGGTTTTCAATAAATTAATTTTGATAAAAATCAAACATAGTTATTTTCAGGAAATAAAATTA
Source organism: Ottelia alismoides (assembly GCA_037367405.1). Taxonomy (NCBI): domain Eukaryota; kingdom Viridiplantae; phylum Streptophyta; class Magnoliopsida; order Alismatales; family Hydrocharitaceae; genus Ottelia; species Ottelia alismoides. Next base: position 1,277,807 of record JAZKJV010005735.1, read on the forward strand.
TCCTATATGCTTTTAAGGAAGATATATCCCGAAAAAAGTCTAAACCCTAAAAATGGTGTGCTTTCAATCTATTAAAAATTAACTTCTGAAATCATAAAATGAATTATTCATAATAAATCATGCATGAAATGATGTTTCAACTCAAGCATAAAAGTCACAATACTTCTCTCAATTTTATATTATTTTCACCTAGGCATGTCAAATAACTAAACATATAGCATGAAAGATCATGAAATGACCTTTAATACATGACAAATTTCATTGTATTAAAAGATACGGTTCACAAGATATTAGTGATTAAAGTCAAGACTTAATTGCAATAAAAACTTAACAAAACATAGCATACATGTCCAAAATAAGGTCCAAAATGCACATAAATAAGCCTCTGGGGCGAGGCTTATCTTACAAAATAACCAAGAAAACATGAGGGCACGTGACGCGGAAGGTAAAAGTGCAAATCCTCGAAAGCTCGGTCCAGGCCCCTCAAAAATCCCCCAACATGTGAGGTGGCTCATGTGGGGGACCAAGTTCGGACAGGTAGAGTAGGCTCGGGAGAGGTGATGTGGCGTGGCACTCTGGCAGAGACTCGAGTCGCCCGACGCTCTAGTGTGAATCGTTGCTTTGGTTTGAGGCCTGGAGTTGCTCGCAACTGTTGGATCATATCGATGGGATCTAATCTAATGGTGAATGTACATCAGGCTGATATAGAAGACAACTAAATCTACCAAATGTGATTTTTTTCGCAATTTTTAGAGCAATGGTTAATTTAATATGAATTTCAGACCATGAAATGAGTAAAATATGCAAAACTTTTCCAAATCAATTATAATCAATTAACCATATCTCACAAAAATATGAATAAATGCCCATGAGATGCAGAATTAGTTGAGCTTCAAAATACATTTTTTGGAATAAATAGATGATGCGAAATGAGGTTCAAATAATAGACCAAAGTTAGGAGTATGAATGTAATACATTATATGAAATGAAATAAGATGAATGCAATGTGGACTTGGATGCAATTACCTAAAGAGTGAAGAGGCAGATGAGCAAATTCACCAGAGGTGCACCTGCTTGGCACGTCCGACTGATGTCACCGATGAGTCGAGGGCGACAACATGACTTGTTGGGAGTGCGGGGCCTCTAGCATAATTTCACCCCTCCTCATGTGTGGTGCACATGAGGGAAGGCCGACGGGTCGCAGGTAGTGTTGTGGACTTGGCACGGTGGCACGTGGGGCTCTCCAGGGAGAGCTGCTGACGGTGATGGAGGTACGAGGGTACAGTTGGACGACTGGGCAGAGGATTGATCCTTGGCATAGGAGGCTGATGGAGGTGCGGAGAAGCAGGGAGGTCTGATGTCGTGGTGCAGGTGATCGAAGAGTTGCAGGCTCGGCTGACACATGGATGAGCAATGGAACGTGATGTGTTCGGTGAAGAGAGACCCACACCGGTCGACGCACGACATGGGGTGGTAGGTGTGCTCTTGTGATGTGAGGCGGAGATCAACAAAGGCAGTGCTAACATCAGTGAGGTGGCGAGCGGCGGAGTGAGAGGGGAAAACTCGAGGCAAGCAGTTGACGACTGTTAGTAATATTTTAAAAGATTTGGTTCTTATTTTATTACCGTAACCCCCACTAGGGGCATTTATGTATTTTTCCTATCGAGCTCTCTAGGTTTTTGTCCTATATAAAGGACCCCTAGACCTCTAGAATAAAACAAGCTCTTTCATTCTCTTGTTTCTCTGAACATGGTATCAGAGCAGCAGTCCTAAATCGGTGTTCTAGCCTAATTCCCTCCCCTCCCCACCAGCCAGCCCTGTGCCGCCAACAAGACTTGGGCTGCCGAATCAGTGGCCCTGTGCTGCCTCGTGTGGCCTCTCCCCGCGGATGGGGCCTCTCCCTTCCCTTCCCTGGATGCTTCCTCCCGCGCCTCCCCAGCCTCGTGCGTGAAGACCTGTATGTGGAACCCTCACGCGCCTCCAACCACACCGTACACATCTCTAAGTCTCGCGCTATCTCCGTGCGCGTGAAGGCCCTATGCGTGAAACCTAGCCGCTCATGCCTCCAAGTCTTACACCTATCCCTGTGCGTGTGAAGACATATCCTCGTGCACGTGAAGGCCCCACACGTGAAACCCAACCGCTCGCTTGTGCCTCTGCCCCTGATTGCTACCTTAGAGGATCTCGCAAGTTCTTCCCCTAACTGCCACCCTTGTGACCTTCTACCCTATCAGCTCTGCTGCCCTAGCAGGCTCTTCCCCTAACTGTCGCCCTACGCAAGTTCTGCCAGCGCAAGTTCTGCCAGCGCAAGTTCTGCACAGCACCATCAAACTTTCTATTTCTGCCGTGCACTTTCTATTTCTGTCTGCGCAAGTTCTATCAAGTTATGCTGCACACTTTCTATTCAGACTTTAGCAACCATGCGCAAGTTCTGCCAGCACACTTTCTATTTATGTCGCGCGTAGCACCGGCGATTCCTTCTGTCAGTGCACTTTCTACTTATGCCGGATCATTGAATTGATGCCTTGCTAGGTCTACATGACCCGTGAGAATACATAGACTATCTATGTCACTTTTTATTGACCTTTTACTGTCACCATGGCATCTACGGAACTTAAGGCCCTATACCCTACTCCTTCTATGATGATACAAGTCACTTCTATCAAACTCAAGGGCTCTGAGAACTATGTTTTATGGTCTAGATCCTTCAAAGTGTTTATCGGTTCAGCGAAAGATCTATTTTCTTACAAAAGATCCGCCCAAGGAGACAGAAAAGGACTACGAAACCTGGTACATCGACAACTTCCAGGTGATTACTTGGTAGACCAACAATGTCGACCCAAATATAAACTCCAACCTTCTTTATAAGGAAACTGCAAAAGTGATGTAGGAGAGCCTTGAGAATACCTACTCCCCAAAGACAACCAAATCCAGGCTCTCAGACATCTACACAAGGATTTGGTCAGCAAATCAAGGTGATACATATCTACTCAAGTACTACAGACTCCTCACAGGTTTGTTTGAGGAGCTCCTTATTTTCAGCCTGCTTGTTGTGATAAACAGATTGGCGAACGAGCAGAATGGCAAGTATATCACTTTCTATCAGGACTCCATCGGTGATACAAGTCTATAAAAGACAAGTTTCTGAATACTGCTGACTACCTACTTTTAAGGCATATATGGTCGACTGCATGAACTTGATTCTCCCTCTCCTCAGTTATCTACAGAGACAACTGCCCATCTTTCTAGAGGACAACCCAACTACCAGGGAGGATGTGGTCTTGAATTTAGTTGTGGTCATGGCTGCGAGGTTGGATACAGACGTGACTTCAGATGCAGATGCGGACGGGATCCTACCACTGCTCTCTATCTGGCATGCAGCCACTGCAGACGCTGGAATCATCCCTCTGAACGATGTTGGACAAATTTTGGCATGCCTACTAATGCTAATAGTGCCTATAAGAGTAGCTCATACGAGGGTTCATGTGATATTGCAGAAACCATGCCAGATTAACCGTTTGTGATAGTCAGACATCCTTCATTGTGTCTGAGTATGCTCTTCTACGTCAGCTGTTAGAAATACTGCCAGTGGTACTAGTACCTCTGCTTTGACTACGAATCTAGCCACTACTTCAGGTACTCTTGCCAATGTTGCCTCTGCATCCAATCCTGCATGGATAATTGATTCTGGTGCATCCACTCATCTGATGGGAGAAGGTAGTCTTATCACCTCTGCACACCTTCCTCTATTGTGAGGACTGTTCGGGTTGCTAATGGAGCACATTCCCCTATCATTGTTGTGGGGAATATGGAATTCTCCTCCAATCTTTGACTTACTGATGTGCACTGTGCTCCTGATTTCCCGCTTTGTCTCTTATTTGTACACAAGTTATACTAGGAACTTAACTATCGTGTGATATTTAACGAATTGTGTTGTTATTTTCAGGACTTCCAAACCTAACAAATTTTTGGTGGGGGACATGAGAAGAATGGCCTATATTGTCTTGATATCCCCTCTTATTCTACTTTTACTGGTGCTGCATCTATATCTACTGATCTTGTTCTTTGGCACCTTCGCCTTGGTCATCCATCCACCAAAGCTCTCTCTTTAATGTTCCCCAAACTTTCTATGCTCAAGCCCTTTGAGTGTGAGGTGTGTCAATTCAGGAAACATCATTGAGTGTCCTTCCCTGCTCGTTTAGAACCTCGTTGCAAAGTTCCATTTTCATTAGTCCATTGTGATATTTGGGACCCTGTCCAGACTGTACTCTGAGTGGACATAAGTACTTTGTTATTTTTGTCGATGACTATAGTCATTCATCGTGGGTCTATGATGGACGCGAAATTCGCCTCTTTAATAATGTGAAATAGTTGTAGTACAGGAGGCGAATTCGGTTCAGCAAAAACCACGATCTTTGAATGTTGTGGAATATTTTTACTTGGCAAGTCTACCAAGGTCGAACACAGGGACATGGCTACGTAAATTCACCTATCAAATTTTGATTCATTAGGCACAATGTGAGTTAATTTCAATTTCAGGTCCATATGATGCACTATGCTAATTACAAAGCAACGCGAAGATGCATGCATTTTTTATCGATTTTTATGCAATTATAAAGTGATGTATGAGCAAATATGCAAGAGAACATGTATGCTAAATACAAGGTTACAATTATACCCTAAAATAATAACACATGAGATCAGCGTCAATTTAATCACAATAATAAAAGCGGTCATCAGATCAAAGCAAGACAAGGAGAGCAGGGTCCCATTTTACTCATAAAAATTCACTTCAATTAAAACATAGGCAAATGAGACAAATAAACATGCTAAGATGTAGAGGATAAAATAAGGATCAAAACGACACTAAAATCATGCAATTTGGACCTACGATGCTCAAGTTATGATAAAAACAGTGCAGGGGCATAATTGTAATAAAAAATGCTATAAAAATAAAGGATAAATATTGCATTTAGGTCCCTGGAGGGACCTAAATGCAATTACCAAAAACTGCCTGGGCCCTTATGCAATTTCACCATTGCACGCAGGGGCATTTTTACAATATCTGAAACCTTGGAGGGGCTCCCTGTAAAATACACAGGCACGCACGTGAGGCACGTGCCTGGGGACCAAAATACAAATAGCAATTCTTCCTGGGTCCTTCATGCAAAATGCCCAGCACCTCACGTGCGCAGCACGTGAGGGGCCAGGCTCGGGTCAGCTCCTGCAGGTTCGGGATACCTGGCAACATCTGGAGGTTTGGCTCGAGGCTTGGGCCACCCGAGCCTGTAGGGTCAGCGTGGAGGCTCGGGTGGAGGCTGGGTCTGCCACATGGTATCATCTTAGCCGCCTGATCCGGGTGATCGGACGACACATGTACTTTCATCCTCCTCCGCTGGCCACCGGAGGAGGCTGTGCTCCGACGAACCCCTGTGGACTCTGCCGCCCCTTGCGAGGCCATCTGAGGTTCGTGGAAGCTTTCTGGAAGTCTGGCGAAGGTCTTGGAGCCTAGGCGAAGCTCCGTGGCTGGTAGACTTGAACTGGCGATGAAGCTTCGCCGGAGGAGGCAGGGTTGACGGAGCTCCGACGTGAATTTCGACCATTGGAGATCCTGCAAATGTTAGAAGATATCCGAAGCTCGTGCGAGAGTCCGTGAGTGTTTTATGAGGTGAGTGGTGGCCCTGGGGGTGAATGGAGGTGGAGGCCAAGGCTCCTCCTCCGGCGAAGTGGAGGAGGAGAGGGGTCAGAGCGGATGGGGTTCTGGAGAAGGGAGAGATGGTTGGCGAAGATGAGGGGTGGGTTGCCAAGCTCGGGGGGTCATCAAATGGTGGTGGAACGAATTGTATATGGAGGAAAAATTGGGAAAAAACTCTGGGAAAAAGAAGGAGGAAGAAGACCTCATCAGGGAGGGGAACCCTGGCGGAGGAGGTGCTTGGGCTGAGGCTCAGACGCGCCTCAGGGTCGTCGCCCAGCTGGTCAGCAAGCCAGCAAGCTCGGTGGTGGCCGGAGCCACCGGGACATGGCGGAGCATCACCGTGGGTCGACACCAGGCTTAAACCGCCGTTGCCTTGACGTCTCGCCAACTCCGCTGTCACCGGAGGGGCAGGGGAGACTGGGCTTAAGTCCAAAATGGTGGACGAAGGTTCTTGGAGGCGGGCGAGGGCTTAAATAGGCGGAGGCATCCGGCGGTTATGTGGTGTGGAGTCGGGTTTTCATGTGGGTTTTAATGGAGGAGGATTAATGGATGTGGTCGATGGGAGTTACGCGAGGGAGGAGGAAGCTATGGCTACGTGGGGAAGGTGTTAGGAGCAAGAGGGATGACCGGAGGTGTCGGCCAGAAATGGAAGGGGGCGGCGGATCGATCATGCGTAACGGCTGGGGGAAGGGGGGTTACGAGGAAGAAGATGAAGGCGATCCGTTGGATCTTGCGATCCAACAGTTGGGATGGGAGCGCCGGTGAAGGGCTAAGATCAGATCAGGAAGATCTGATCGAACGGGTGGCGTTGAGGCGCGAAGGAGTGGTTGCGATTGGAAGAAGGGGAAATCGAATGGTTGAAGATGAATAGGCAGCGTGGCAGGTGGAGGGGCGTTAGATGGAAAGAAGATCGGGCGGTTGAGATTAAAGGGAGACGTGGAGTGCGAACGGCCGTGGGATGGGGAGTGGATCGGGTGGCTAGGATTACGGCAGATGGGAATGGTGGGGATATGATCTTGTGATCAGATCCAAGGGCTGGAAGCGAATGATGGATGAACGGTTCAGATGAAGGCGGAATGAGGCATATCCAACGGCATAGGGAAGCGCCGGGTGGCAGCGGCTGGGAGCGGCCACGTGGACGACCCTGAGGGTGCCACGTGGCCCAATCAAATAAAATTACAAAGAAAAATAAAAAAGAAATAATTAGAGGCTGATTAGGAAAAAGTTAAAACATGAAAATTGCTCATCTCGACGAGATCTACAACTTTCATGTTGGTCAAAAAGCCAAAAGGGGTCAACTGTACAAAATGTATTTTTGGGGGTATTTTTAGGGGGATAAAAATACCGATTTTTTGGTTTTGAGATGTTTTTGTATTTTTTAGTGTTTTTAATGGTCAGTGAATTATAGGCAAATATTCTACCCAATTTTTAGGGGTTTTTGATGATAAAATAATTACAAGAAAAATAAAGGAAAGTAATTACAATAAATTAATGGTAATTTATAGACAATATACTACAGGATAAAATTAAAGAATTAAAGGGTGTTTTTATTGTATTGATTAAGCAGGGGTTTTAATTAGTGGCTTTTAGCATGATGAATTCGAGATTCATCATACCCCTATACTTAAACCATGCTCGTCCTCGAGCATCTAAAGAATGAAGGAGTCGGATTAATTCCTGACAGTGCGCGTGAAATTTTCAAGGCTTGATCTTTCGAAGACCCTTGACCTAAGTGATCCTAAAATTCCGGGTTTATCCAAGCCTTAATCAGAAGGAATCCAACTTCTCTGATTATCAGACTCTCTTTTTGTACATATAATATAAGGATATGACATGTATTGCATTTCATGAGAGCTGAGTCGATGCATCACTCAAAGTTCCAGTCCCAAAGACTCTCCTCTAGACCTAATCCTCAATACTAGGGAATAAGTCTATTCTTGCTTCAGTCAACCGTCTCATTAGTTCGTCAGTCTTGAAATGTTGATGGACGACCAGATGATGGAGGCAATGGGGTTGTGTCTATTTTTCTTACCCTCACATTGGAACAAGGGGCCTCTCGTGTGCCTTTTTACTCAACACATGTAAATTTTATTATTGTTGATTAATGTGTCCGTCAAGAGAGTTGGAGTCGTCTGCACTTGTTATTCTGGGAGTACACCAGGGTGTGTCTTTTCTGAGTATCTAAGATACCTTCGACACCCAGACTTGTATCGCTTACGATGCAGGGCCCTTTTTGTGGTGTCAGCCACACTCCTTGGTCCTAATTAGCGCTCGGTCCAAGTGGACACTTTGAAAATGTTTTGGGAGCGCTCGCCATCGGTGGAAGCTCATTTGTATTTTGATTTTGGAATTCAGAGCTTTTTCTTTGACATTTTATTTCTTTTGTTGGCTAGCTCCACTCTTTTACCAAAAGTTGGCGCATACTGATCAACAAATTCCTTTAAGTTTCATCACACCCTGGCACATAGGTAAATATCAAAGAGATAGCATATGAATCTTGTTCACATACTGGCTAGGGTTTTGCTGACACTCAGGTTTTTTGAAGCCTTCATTAACTTTATCCCATCCTCGAATATCATTAGATCAGGTCTAAACTCAAATCTCTGGTCTTAGTTCCTCAAGTGATATTTCAACTCAGCTCATCAATCATGCAGTTGTGGAAGTGATTGTGCTGATCATATTTTTCTTGAAGGTAGAGATGAAGAGTGCAATATAACACTCAAATCTTTCAAACCAGGGGAGTGTGGGTATTTAAGTCTTAAAAACCCTAATGACTAAGGCATGTTAACTCAGACTCTCAAGATCACAGAAATCCAGTGTCCTCAAAATCCTCAAGCCTTGAGTGAGTGTGAATGTGTCAGGAATACACCAACTCCTTAGGTTAGTGATTTTTGTGTGATTTTTGTCTTTTGCAGATTTTTATGGGTTTTATTTTTTTTAATTCCTCAGAGAGACAATGACTGGACCAGGCTCAAATAAAAGTATCCACTCTCAGCCAGTATGGGTGTAAGTACGGGCCGAGACCTGTGTTACTTGAGGACGGGGCCAAATGCGATGTCCTCTAAACCACCCACTCTGCTAAGGGAGACCGAGGTTCCCTCACTGAAAATGTCTACTAAGCCTAGTAGTCAGAGTCAAATTCCAAGAAAGATTTTTAATTTTTTTAAGGGACTATTTACAAAAATTAAACCCTCAATTTTAATAAACAAGTTTTACAAAACTCAGTTCACTGGTTTACCAAAACCCAGCCCGAAAAAATAAAATTTTAAAAGAGATTTAAAACAAGAGCTAAGGCTAAAGTAAATATACAGTAATATACGGTATACCCCCCTATACTTAAATTTTGTTATGTCCTCATAGCACAAGTGCCATGAAGCCAAGGCTCGATTCAAATATCGGGTGATATAGCGGAACTGAGGAGGAGGGTCCCCCTATACTTAGGCCAAAATCGACCTAAGCACAAGAAGACAGAAGAGGGAGGGATGAGCAGGCAGGTCCCCCTATACTTAGGCTACAAATAGCCTAAGTAAGGCCTGTATTAGGGGGGAGGGTGCTCTATGATACAAGGGTGAGGGGAGGGGGTTCGTGAAATATATACACACACACAGAGAGAGAGAGAGAGAGTGAGTGAGTGAAAAATACAGGGGGATGGTGGGAGTGAGTGTATATGTGCAAGTGTAGGTGTGTGTGTGGGGGGGGTAGATCATCAAGTGATCTACTCTTTCTTTCTTTGTTTGTTTTTCTTTTTTTTCTTTTTTTTACAACATGCTAGACTGGAAGTAAATATGCAGATGCAAGTTTTTTTTACAAAATGCAATGCAATTTGACTGATAAAATCCTCAAATTCCTTCACAGGTTCTTTTACGGCCTATTCAGCGTAAGTTCCCGTCTTCACGCCTCCATGAGGATCAAGCGTCCTCGATCATCATGGGCCCTGCCACAAAAGAGAAAAGTTAGACACACCGAGAAATTAAATCAGCAGATGCAAAAATTGATGCATGAAACGAGGACCTAAAAATTATCAACAAAGAAAATCAAAATTCAATAATTAAGCAAAGCTATGTCCCCGGCAACAACGCCATTTGATGGACGTGAAATTCGCCTCTTTAATAATGTGAAATAGTTGTAGTACAAGAGGCGAATTCGATTCAGCAAAAACCACGATCTTTGAATGTCGTGAAATATTTTTACTTGGCAAGTCTACCAAGGTCGAACACAGGGACACGGCTACTTAAATTCTTCTATCAAATTTTGATTCATTAGGCACAATGTGAGTTAATTTCAATTTCAGGTCCATATGATGCACTATGCTATTTACAAAGCAATGCGAATATGCATGCATTTTTTATAGGTTTTTATGCAATTATAAAGTGATGCATGAGCAAATATGCAAGATAACATGTATGCTAAATACAAGGTTACAATTATACCCTAAAAATTATGAGCAATATGGTAGAATTGAGATCAACGTCAATTTAATCACAATAATAAAAGCGATCATCAGATCAAAGCAAGACAAAGAGAGTAGGGTCCCATTTTTCTCATAAAAATCCACTTCAATTAAAACAGTGGCAAATGAAACAGATAAACATGCTAAGATGTAGAGGATGAAATAAGGATCAAAACAACACTAAAATCTTATAATTTGGACCTACGATGCTCAAGTTATGATAAAAACAGTGCAGGGGCATAATTGTAATAAAAAATGCTAGAAAAATAAAGGATAAATATTGCATTTAGTTCCCAGGAGGGACCTAAATGCAATTACCAAAAACTGCCTGGGCCCTTATGCAATTTCACCATTGCGCGCAGCGGCATTTTTGCAATATCTGAAACCTTGGAGGGGATCCCTGTAAAATACCCAGGCATGCACGTGAGGCACGTGTCTGGGGACCAAAATGCAAATAGCAATTATTCCGGGGTCCTTCATGCAAAATGCCCAGCACCTCACGTGCGCAACACGTGAGGGGCCAGGCTCGGGTCAGCTCCTGCAGGTTCGGGATACGTGGCAACATCTGGAAGTTTGGCTTGAGGCTTGGGCCACCCGAGCCTGTAGGGTCAGCGTGGAGGCTCGGGTGGAGGCTGGGACTGCCCCGTGGTATCATCCTAGCCGCCCGATCCGGGTGATCGGACGACACCTATACTTTCATCCTCCTCCGTGGGCCACCGGAGGAGGCTGTGCTCCGGCGAACCCTTGTGGACTCCGCCGCCCCTCATGAGTCCATCTGAGGTTCGTGGAAGCTGTCTGGAAGTATGGCAAAGGTCTTGGAGCCTAGGCGAAGCTCCGTGGCTGGTAGACTTGAACGGGCGATGAAGCTTCGCTGGAGGAGGCAGGGTTGAAGGAGCTCTGATGTGAATTTCAACCATTGGCGATCCTGCAAATGTTAGAAGATAGCCGAAGTTCGTGCGAGAGTGCGTGAGTGTTTTTGTGAGGTGAGTGGTGGCCCTGGGGGTGAATGGAGGTGGAGGCCAAGGCTCCTCCTCCGGCGAAGTGGAAGAGGAGAGGGGTCGGAGCGAATGGGGTTCTGGAGAAGGGAGAGATGGTAGGCGAAGATGAGGGGTGGGTTGCGAAGCTTGGGGGGTCATCAAATGGTGGTGGAACGAAGTGTATATGGAGGAAAAATTGGGAAAAAAATCTGGGAAAAAGAAGGAGGAAGAAGACCTCATCGGGGAGGGGAACCCTGGCGGAGGAGGTGCTTGGGCTGAGGCTCAGACGCGCCTCAGGGTCGTCGCCCAGCTGGTCAGCAAGCCATCGAGCTCGGTGATGGCCAGAGCCACCGGGACATGGCGGAGCATCACCGTGGGTCGACACCAGGCTTAAACAGTCGTCGCCTCGACGTCCCGCCTCCTCCGCTGTCACCGGAGGGGCGGGGGAGACTGGGCTTAAGCCCAAAATGGTGGACGAAGGTTCTTGGAGGCGGGCGAGGGCTTAAATAGGCGGAGGCGTCTGGCGGTTATGTGGTGTGGAGGCGGGTTTTCATGGGGGTTTTAATGGAGGAGGATTAATGGAGGTGGTTGATGGGAGTTACGCGAGGGAGGAGGAAGCTATGGCTACGTGGGGAAGGTGTTAGGAGAGAGAGGGATGGCCGGAGGTGTCGGCCAGAAATGAAATGGGGGCGGCGGATCGATCATGCGTAACGGCTGGGGAAGGGGGGTTACGAGGAAGAAGATGAAGGCGAGTCATTTGATCTTGCGATCCAACTGTTGGGATGGGAGCGTCGGTGAAGGGCTAAGATCAGATCAGGAAGATCTGATCGAACGGGTGGTGTTGAGGCGTGAAGGAGTGGTTGCGATTGGAAGAAGGGGGAAATCGAATGGTTGAAGATGAATATGCAACATGGCAGGTGGAGGGGCATTAGATGGAAAGAAGATCGGGCGGTTGAGATTAAAGGGAGACGTGGAGTGCGAACGGTCGTGGGATGGGGACTAGATCGGGTGGCTAGGATTAGGGCGGATGGGAATGGTGGGGATCTGATCTTGTGATTAGATCCAAGGGTTGGAAGCGAATGACGGATGAATGGTTCAGATGAAGGCGGAATGAGGCATATCCAACGACATAGGGAAGCGCCGGGTGGCAGCAGCTGGGAGCGGCCACGTGGACGGCCCTGAGGGCGCCACGTGGCCCAATCAAATAAAATTACAATGAAAAATACAAAAGAAATAGTTAGATGCCGAATTAGGAAAAAGTCAAAACATGAAATTTGCTCATCTCGACGAGATCTACAACTTTCATGTTGGTCAAAAAGCCAAAAGGGGTCAACTGTACAAAACGTATTTTTGGGGGTATTTTTAGGGGGATAAAAATACCAATTTTGTGGTTTTGAGATGTTTTTGTAATTTTAGTGTTTTTAATGGTCAGTGAATTATAAAGAATTATTCTGCCTAATTTTTAGGGGTTTTTGATGATAAAATAATTACAAGAAAAATAAAGGAAAGTAAATACAATAAATTAATGGTAATTAATACACAATATACTACAGGATAAAATTAAAGAATTAAAGGATGTTTTTATTGGATTGATTAAGCAGGGTTTTAATTAGCGGCTTTTAGCATGATGAATTCGAGATTCATCAGTCTATTTGTTAAAAGAACGATCGGAGATTAACAATATTATTAAAAATTTCTTTCAATATGTCAAGAATATTTTCTCCTCCGGTATTCAGATTTTTCTATTAGTTAATGCTTTGGAATTTAGTCAACACGATCTAACCACTTTCTTTGCATCCCAAGGCATTATTCACCAAACATCATGTCCTTACACTTCACAACAAAACAGAGTCGCAGAAAGAAAACTCAGACACCTGCTAAATATTGCCCGATCCCTCCTCACTCAGATGAGAGTTCCAAAAACTTATTGGGGGGATGTTGATTTGATCATTGTCCTTCTTATCAATAGGATTCCATCTGTATCCATAAATGGATTCAACCCATTCTCATTAGTCTACCCAAATGAGTTTCCCTTTCCACTACCCTTACAAATTTTTGTATGTATTGCATTTGTTCATAACTTTCATTCTACTGACAAACTCTCTCCTCGTGTAATAAATGTGTTTTTCTTGGTTACTCTCTTACTCAAAAAGGTTACAGGTGCTACGATCCAACCGGACATCGCTATTATATATCTACAAATGTAACCTTTTTTGAGCAGATAAGATTCTTCACACAACCTGCTACAAATATTCCTCTTGATCTTCCACCTCCACCCATTTTCTATAAGCGAAAATATAAATCCAATCCACCAGATGTTCCCTTACCTATGCCTTTATTACATGATGATATGCCTACTTCAAGCATCCCTTCATTGTTGTTCCGGATGATCCTGAGGAGCCTCCTATTGCTCTACGTAGAAGTAAGAGGTAGTGTACACTTCATCCTATGTCTCATTTCACTTCTACTGTTAGTTTATCTACAACTGACAGAAGATATGCAGATGCTCTCATGATCATCTCTATTCCGAGAGGCCATCACAGTGCTTTGCAGGATTTAGGTTGGCGCCAGGCCATGAATGAAGAGATGGAGGCTCTTACCTCAAGAGGGGCATGGGATCTAGTGCAATGCCCTAAAGGGACTAAACTTGTGGCATGCAGATGGGTCTTCACGACCAAAGAAACACCCAGCGGGTCAAATGAACGATTAAAAGCTCGTCTTGTGGCTAAACGCTTCACGCATACATATGGCGTGGATTACTTTGAGACATTCTCACCAGTTGCACGAATGGGCTCTAATAGAATTATCCTTTCGGTAGCAACTAACAAAGCGTGGTCTATCTTCCAACTAAATGTCAAAAATGCCTTTCTATATGGAGATCTTGATGAAGAAGTCTACATGATGCAACCTCTGGGGTATGAGGTCGAGGGGGAGTATGTATGTTGACTTCTCAAGGCAATATATATCTTGAAACAAAGCCCAAGGGCATGGTTTGATAGATTCACTACAGAAAGCACCACTCTTGGCTTTCAGAGAACATTTGACTACTATGTGTTTGTTAGAAGACGAACAAGCAGTACCGTTATACTAGCTGTCTATGTAGATGATTGACGACTCGAAAAATCGGCCCTTTAATAATGTGTTTTTAGCACATGGAATCATCATCGTAGTCGGGCCGATTTTGGTCGTCAAAGAGATCACCTCATTTAAAGATATGCCATAAATCAAAATGAGGTGATCGAAAATTTATTTTTACTTGGCAAGAAACCAAGGTCGAACTCAGGGACACGAGCCTCTCTCGTATTAATCGGACTTAAGTGTATTTAACTAAGCGTAGAGTTAAAGGCATATAAGTCAAGCCATGCATGTAGACACTACAAGACAATGCATTAAAATAAAGTAAACATGCATTTTTTTTATCAATTTTAATAATGCAAATAAATGATCATGCAAAGCGAATGAAATGCCCCAAAATCGTATTTACTTGAGCCATAGAAAAAAATGCGAGTTAAACTGAGTTGGCATTAAGAAGCATTCCACATTTAATAAGCAAATGAGCAAGTCAACTAAAGCATTCAGGACACTTAGATACTATAATAATACACTACTGATCTTAGTATCCAATCTAAAATTAAAGCATGCCATAATAAAGATGATGAAGAGAGCTTCAAAATGAAACTGAAATCAACTCGATTGGAGCTATGTAGCTCAAGATATGCATACAAGAAGACAGGGGCATAAATGCAATAAAAACATGAAAAGATAACTACAAACAGGTCCAGGGAGGGACTAAAATGTAAATACGTAAAGTAAATGGACCTTCCCTGTAAAATACCCACTGTGCATGCCCGCTGCACGTGATCGGGACCTGTTTGCAAATTGAAGAAGGCGGCTGAGCTTCCTTGCAAATTACGCAGGAAGCACGTGCCAGGCACGCGCTTCCCCAGGCTCGGGTCGATCGGAGGTTCGGAGGAGGCCCGGGTTGCTTCGGCGTGGCTCGGGCGTAGGCTTTGGCTCGATGCAGGCTCGGACAAGGCACGGAAGGACCAAGCCTGGAGGCTCGGTGGCTGAGGCTCGGGGGTGCTCTGGTATCGACGCGTGGCCTGTTGGAGGACGTTGGATCGGGATGATCCAAGGGCTGCTGAAGGCGAGGACGTGGCTCCATCTGGACCGTTGGATGATCACCGGGGGTGGACCATCCAACGGTGACTGCTCTTCTCCTTTGCTCAGGACTGGCGACGATGTTGGAGCTCCGGCGAGGGAGCTCCTCCTCCGCCGCGCTTCCTCGGCTGCTGTCGACCTCCCCGAGGCTCCATTAATAGTCGTCGAAGAAGATCGGAGCTCGAGGAAGGAGTCTGGCGTCTTGGCTCGGGCCATCAGAATGCTGGAGTCTCAGCCGACTGTGACGAAGATAGGTCCGGCGAAGCTCCGGCCAGTGCGAGTTTGTGAGTACCTGCATGTTAGATGCATAGCCGAGGCGTAGCAGAAGACGTGCGTGCGTGTGTGAAGTGAGGTGGAAGCTCATCGGGGCGGAGAAGATGGAGAGCTCGAAGCTCCTCCGCCGCGAGGGCGGAGGAGATGGGTCGGAGGGGATTTAAGGTATGGAGGAAGGAGAGGGTGAGCGGAAGCGTGCGCGTGGAAGGGGGGAGTGTGGCGGAGCTGCTGAAGGTGTGAATGGAGAGCGAAAACGACCGGAGGTGCCTAATTAAAGCCGAGAAAAGGAAGAAAAATTCAAAGGGGGAAGAGAGCACTTACCGGTGATCGGGCGGAGGAAGTGGCCTGGGCTTGAGCTCGGAGATGAGCTCGGGGTCTTCGCACGTGATGGGCGGCCGTCCCAGCGAGCTCGGACGGCGAAATGGCGCCGCAGCTCCACCGTTGAAGGCGGAGGGTCTCACCAGGGGGCGTCGTCGTCTTCGCTCGATCCGACCACATCCCCCTGTCACTGGGAGGTGGCGGAGGGCTGGGCGAGCCCCCGTGTAAAGGCGGACGAGGTGCAATGTCGGGAAGAGCGAAGTATTTGAAGGGAGAAGTGGCGGAGCCGATGAGGGGGACGTGGGTTTCGAGGAGGAAATGGGGAGCGTGGAGAGAGCTCCGTGAGTGGAGGTGGTGCTCGCGAGGGTCACGGTGGACTGGAGAAGGTCATGGGGTAGTTGGCGAGTGGAGATGGTGGAAGGTGAAGGCAAGAAAATGGGAAGGGGGCGAGGTGTGCGAGTGCTGGATCGTGGGAGAGAGGACGAGAATCGGAGGTTGACGATGACTGTCGGCCGTTGGATCTTGAGATCCAACGGCTGACAAAGAGGCGCTAAGTGACGGACCTGATTAGATCGGGGTGATATGATCGGCGGCGGGTGGAGCTGCCACGTGTCGAGAGGGATATATAGCGCAATCCTACGGATGTGATGAGAAGTGGGGAGTGATCGAACGGCTGGCGAGGCTAACGGCTGTGATGGAAGATCGGGGGCATGAATGAAGGGCTCTTCAGTCGACACGTGGCGCAAGGGACGAGAGGCGGCAACGAGTGGCTGAGATTAAGGCGGGGGAAGATCAAATGGCCAGAAATAGAAGCGGGTCGTGGAGAAGGCCTGGCCGTTGGATCAGAGGGAGATCCAACGGTCTAGGAAGATGGCGGATAAGACAAGAAGGGCGGGGTCACGTGGCGCCCCCAGAATGGGCCACGTGGCCCAATCAGATTATTCAGAGGGTTTTTCTTATTTTTGAGGGCCCTATTGGCCGAATTTGAGAAAACTCAAAACATGAAAATTGTAGATTTTGACGAGATCTACAAGTTTCATGTTGACCAAAACTGGAAATAAAATCAAACAAGGGCCCGAAATATTTTTGAGGGTATTTTTGAGTCTAAAAATACCACGAATTTTTGTTTTGTCAATTTTTTGTGGTTTTTAATTTATTAAGGGCTCTGTTAATTATAGGACATTAACAGGGATTTATTGACAAACTTTTAAGCAAGGGGGTTAATTATGGGAAATAAAGATGATGAAACTGAGGTTCATCAATGATATGGTTGTCACAGGTGATGATGATAAAGGGATTCTAGAAACCAAGACTTTTCTCCAGAAAGTGTTTGTCACTAAGGACCCTGGTCTATTACACTATTTCTTGGGCATAGAAGTACTATGGACTACAGAAGGTCTTCATTTTTCTCAGAGAAAATACTGCCTGGACATCCTTGTTGAAGCTGGGTTACTTGGATGCAAGCCTTCAGGTATTCCGGCAGACCCGAAGAAACACTCCTCATCCTCGGATCCTATCTTCGAAGATATTACTCAATATAGGAGTCTGGTTGGCAAACTTCTCTACCTTACTATTACCAGACCAGATATCTCTTATGTAGTAAGAAGAGCTAGCCAAGACATGGAGCAACCTTATTACAGTCACTAGCAGGACATTCTTCAGATACAACGATACTTGAAGGAATCTCCAAGGTGTAGTATTTTTTACAGGGCAAACGGATACACTAATGTTATTGCATATGTTGATGCTGATTATGCAAGTTCACCAGAGGATCGACGCTCCACCATAGGATATGCTATGACCGTTGGAGGAAATCTTGTCAGTTGGAGAAGTAAGAAACAGAAGGTTGTATCCAGTGCAGAAGATGAATACAGAGCAATGGCTACTTGTGAGATCACGTGGCTATTAACTTTTTTACAAGAACTTGGCATTATGATTACTGCGCCTATTCCACTATACTGTGACAATAAATTCACTACTTATATTTCCATGAATCATGTGTTCCATGAAAGAACCAAAAATATAGAGATTGATTACCATTTTGTTCGGGATGCTGTCGAACTAGGAAGATTACTACTCCTCACATTACCACTGATCTTCATCTTGAAGTTGTTTTCACTAAGGCCTTACCCAAGAAGCATTTTCTATGGATAATTTCCAAGTTGGGCATGATCGATAAATATGCTCCAACTTGAGAAGGAGTGCTAGTAATATTTAAAAGATTTGATTCTTATTTTATTATTGTAATCCCCACTAGGGGAACTTACGTATTTTACCTATCGAGCTCTCTAGGGGTTTGTCCTATATAAGGACCCCTAGACCTCTAGAATAAAATAAGCTCTTTCATTCTCTTGTTGCTATCAACAACGACGAAGGTAGAGACTCGAGTGGCAGGGGATTTCACCAGAAGGGGGTGGAACTCACCAAAGCTTCATCATCACCTCGAGACCTTGGTGATGAGATCAAATCTCGACAAGCTTCAATTGAAGCTGCAACAGACCGAAGTTGATGTCCTCTAGATCTCTCCCACATAAAAATCAGAGGTCGTCATCGCTCAACGTCCTAAATCCTCATTTATCACCTGGGGGTGCTCGGAGTTGGGCCTCTCTTACGAATGTGGTGGGTGGCATAGAATGGGACCTGCAGGGCAATCTTTATGGATGGTTGGTGAGGCAAGATCGACTGAGAGGGGAATGAGGGAGCGGAGGATGCGGGTGGTGGCACAGGTCGGGTACGAGTCGACGAATCCTACGAGGGAGGTTGCAAGTGGGGGCGATGTGGGTTGCACAACCACTATGCAAAGCGGAGGGGTGGTTGTGGACCAGGTCAGAGAGAGAAGAGCACGAGAGAGTCAAAGAGATGGGTCGCAGTCTCAGCGGTTGCACGCTGCCCGAGGAAGACGGGCATGAGGGGAGGAGGTGCGCAGGAGGAAGGAGAGGGGGGATGGCGCCACATGACACACAGGCACGCGGCTACATGGTAGGAGGAAAATAAATTAAAATTAATTAAAAATTAAAAATAAAATAAAATACTAATTTATAAATAATGTAAAATAGGAATAAATAAATAATAATAAATAATCAAATAAGCAAATAAATAAAAAAAAGAAAGAAAATAAATAATTAAATAATTAAAATAAAAAGAAAATAGAATAAAAGAAAATAAAAGAAAAGAGGGTGACATGTGGCAGCTCTAAGAGCAGCTACATGTCGCTCCCAGAAAAATAAAAATTATATCAAAACAAAAATAAAAAATAAATAACAAAAGTGGTCAAATCAAAACATGGTCAAAATGAACGTTGCTCATCTCGATGAGATATACAACTTTTGTAAAGGACCCAAAATCAAAATAAATCATTTGTATAAAAAGTATTTTTGGTGGTATTTTATAGATATAAAACACCGTATTTTTGCATTTTGTGATTTTTTATCATTTTTAACTAAGATAAAAATAAAATTAGATAAAATAAATTAAAAATATTTACACATTATTATATTTTTATATTTTAAATAATTAAGAAAATAAAGGAATAACATAAATAGGACTTATGTACAGACTCTTAATGCAGACTCAGACTCAATTAGTTTCTTTGATTTTAGTCTTATTTTAGATTTAGATTTTTACGCATTTTAATAAACTTTTGTCAAAGAAAATAAATGAAAAAGAAATAAAAGAGTTAATTATGTACATAGAATATCAGGTCCAAATCAGCTAAAATATACAATGTGTTAAAAAGGCCCAAAACCTAATTTTCACAAATAAGTTTTGATTCTTTTGAACTTGGTTTTGTTTTGAAGATAATGGAATATGCATTAGTTCAAAAGTGAGTAGTATTTATTTGGACACTATATGAAAGAGATATCTGCGTTTTAGTCTGTCTGTCTAGAAATTAGGGTTTAGGTTTATTTGTTAATTATTTCTGTTAGTATATTTTTTGTATTTTTCATTGATTAAAGTTAATGATATGTACACAACGGAGTTAGTTTCATGTGATTTGGAGTTAAAATAAAATCATTAAAAATCAGTGAAGTTAGTTGTTTTACATGTCAATTGTACACTAGATTCTTGACTCCTCATTTGATGTAATGATGAATAATAAAATGTGAATATTATTTACACATGAATGAATGGTAATTATGCAATTTAGATGATTAAATGCCAATGAATTCTAAGTAAATTAGCTTAGTTATCCACTTTTAGAGTGATGAATCATAGATTCATCACAGACTCAAAAAATGTGACATCTGCACTAACATAATATATCTTGTGTAGTGGATCATAACAACGATATCCCTTCTGAGTTCCGGAGTACCCAACGAAGATACATTTGACAACCCTAGGAGAGAGCTTGCCAATCCTTGGAGACAACATATGAAACAAACACAACAGATCCAAAAATGTAAGGGCTAAGAGAGAACAACTCCTTGTCAGGAAAAAAAGGACCCTTCTCCCCCGACACCGACGATGGCATACGGTTAATGAGATAACAAGCCATGAGAACCCCATCACCCCAGAAAGAATGTGGTGCACAACTCTGGATCGGGATGGTACGGGTAACATCAAGAAGGTGACGGTGCTTTCTTTTAGCAACATCGTTTTGTTGAGATGTATAAGCACATGATGTTTGATGAAGGATACCATAAGAAGATAAGAACTGAGAGAGCACGTGAGTACATAATTCCAATGCATTATCAATCCTTTCAATTTTGACAGAGGTTGAAAAAACATTCTGCACTTCTTTAATGAAATTTATTATTACATTTCACGCTTCTGATTTATTCTTCAACAAGAAAATCCAAGACATGCGACTAAAATCATCCATAGAAACTAAATAGAATCTATGTCCCTGATGATCGGGAACACGACTTGGACCCTAAATGTCTACATGGAAAAACTAAAAAGGGGAGCTACTGCTCCGACTCTGACTTCTAGGGAAGACAGACTAATGATGCTTTCCTAACTGACATGCCTCACAATTGAATGATGAACGGGGTGAAATCTAAGGAAGGACTTGATGTAGTTTCTGAAGTGTAAGATGATAGAAGCGCAGATGCCAAAGGAAAGAAGAGACTGGTCTAGTGGAATGGGAGGATAGGCCAGCATACGGTGTATGGACCAGTCGATAGAGGCCGCCCTTCTCACGACCACAACCAATCACTCGACCCATAAGAATGTCCTGAATAACAAGAGATGATGGATCAAATATTGCTCTACAATTTAAATCTCTAGTAACCTGACTAATAGATAGTAAATTGATTGAGAATTCAGGATCATGCAAAACGTTATTCAATTACATAGCGGGCACCAAGGTAATCTCCCCCTATCATGTGATTGGGGGATGAGTCCCATCTACTATGACCATTGTCCTACCTAGAGAAACCTGCCTATAGGCTATGAGCAGATCTCTATCTCCACACAAATGATGTGGGGTACCAGAGTCTATGATCCATTCTGAGATATATGAACCAGGATAGGTAGTAGAGGCATGAACACTACCTGAGGTACTAGCTCCTGTAGTAGTAGTAATGTCCGAACTATTCTCTGGAGCTGGTGAAGGGGTACTTCCTGATGTCATGAGGTATTTATGTCAAGACACAAGCTCATCATATCATTGATCTGATGTGGATGGAGCTACATAATGTTAAACCAGCCCTGCTATTTGTGTGGATGCTGAAAAACCATGCTTGGAGTAGCATATATCTTCTGAATAACCCGATCTATGACAATAGGTACGAGGTGGTTCACGACCATGACCACCTCTACCATGTGATCCTCGTCCACAGAACTGAGATGGACCGCCTATTCCACGAGAATCCGCCATGGTAGAGGAATTTGGCACTGGAGCAGGAGTTGAGATATTGATCCTGCTCAATCTCTAGAATGCTTCCTCCATGGGAGGAATGGTAGCATCAACCAATATTTGGGAGGAAGCAACCTCATACTGTGAGTCAAGGGAGGCTAGAAAGACACCAACCATCGTAGCAATTTGGTATGTCTTCAATTATGCTAGAGTGGCGGTGAGAGGCATGAAGCAATGAAGCTTCTCAAACATCCTGTGCAAGGCAGTATAATGGGCATGTAGAGGTCGTCCATTCTGCTTTATTGTGAATATGTTGAAGCTGTACGATTTTTTACTCATTTTTGGCATGTGAATATGTGGCAGCAAGAATATCCCACATGGATTTGGTAGTGGGCTGGTGCAGGACATCATTTGCAATATATGGTATCAAGGTACCAGACAACCAGACCTGAGCATATGCGTCATCAGCCTCCCATGAGGCATACAACCCTGTCTTCTCCGTCGGCTCTTCCTCGGTAAGAATATGCTTCTTACCCATCGACTTCATTAGGCTCATGAACTGCATGGCCCACAATTCGTAGTTCGACCCGTCCATCTTTACTATAGGCAAAAGACCTATGAAGGCACCTATGGTGGGGATATTTACCTTGTTTTCTGACATGTCGACAGGAGAAGACTAAGGTGTAGACTAGACAAGCTTTTGGCTCCAATGACATATGGGGATTTGGTTGCATGTGTACGATTGTGCCCTAAATGAGAAGGTGAGGCATAATACCCTAGAGAGAGTAGGGGTGGTGGTGGCAAGCCGAGAGCCTTAGAGGGGCAGTGGTGGCCAACCACTGGAAGGAGGGGCGGTGGCGTGCCCTAGAGGGGCGACGGTGGCCAGCTGCTAGGCGAAGGGCGACGACGTCCATCGAGAAACGGAGTGGTGCAACGGCGGCATGCCTAGAGCGAAATAGAGAGAGGGAGGGGAGGGAGGGAGGCACGAAGGGGTTAGGGTTAGGGTTTAAGGGTATGAGAGCTCCGGTCTAGGACTACCTCTCTGATACCATGTTGGAAAAAATGAGAGACTTGTTTATTCGTTGAGCCCTAGACTCTCTTCTATGGACGAGAGGCCTATGGGCAAATTACATAAAACAGACAAGAGGAAAAGAAAATAGATAAAATAATACAGAAACATAGAAATATAAGAACATATATCTACAGAGATAAATGAAATAAGGAAACAAAACAGAGAAAGAAACATAATGAAAATGTAAAAACAAAGAGAAAATTAGGAAAGTAGGGAGCCAGTAATGTCAGGATGTTCGCATAAATGCAATCCACTAAAGACTTCTGCTCGTGTGACACTTTGAAGCCACCATCATCGAGGGTCCACTGCAGGATCTTCATGTTTCCAACTGATCCCTCCCTACCGGCTGCAACGTATAAGACTTGACAGTCATAGTCTACATAAGCCATGATGTTTTGAGATAAAGGTTGGTGTTTGTTTTGAAATGTTGATGCGAGTTGTGCAGTGACATTCACGAGCACATGCACACAGTCAATTACACTGATCACATCCTAAACCATCGAATGAGAGTTACCGTGAGTTTAAATTTTATGTTTTTTTATTTCATCATATCCATACTCTTTGTATCATCTTGAAAGTAAGGATTGAAGTTGGGTTGTTTATGATGACCACGGCTACAAGGATATTGGGTTATTGGGAAACATATATATCATTTCATCTTGTAGCAACACAATTTGCTCAAGGAGATCATTCATTTAGTTGTTGCAAAATCATGTCCCTATAGTGCTGGAAATGTCCGCACAATATACAGTTCTTTACATTGTGACCAAATAATATAAAACTGCACAAGAACTCATTTGCTTTCAGATGTCTCGTATCGCGGAGTCCTTCCCGGTCCTTTAGAAACTGAGAAAGATCTAAAAGTATTGAGGGAAACACGCGAAATACCTTGTAGATCGATCAACATGATTGTTCAACATTTCATGTATCCATGTATGTTCCGTCTGTATTACCATATGCTTAGGTTTGTTAGGAACTTACTCAATTTCATCGAACCTAAACTTTTCCTCCACCATCAATACATGAATCTAATGCACATTGAATAACACCAAGTTTAACCTCATGGCATTCATGTCATCCATATCCGCTCCTATGGAACAAGTTGTACCACAAGAATATAAGGAAAGAAAATGAAGTAGAGAACAAAACTAAAACACAACCAACCTACTAGATCATCTAAATTAATCATTATATCCATACACATAGTTAGAGATAAAGGATGGAGAGGAGAGTTTGAAAATATTACATGCCATACTGATGTGGAAAAATAAGACGTAGAGAAAAATGGAAAAGATAAATTCCCAATGATCTCAGACTATCCATCACATGTTTGAATTCCTAAGCTGCATGTCTACCCAAGCATTCATTTTTGCAGGGCTGCTTTTAGCTCTATTGAAGATATATCATTCGTACGTATTCTTGAGGCTGAGTGTAAAGCTTGATCTTGGTCTCAGGAGCAATGTATTGTACAAGCATCTCTGGCTCATCCAGAATCCTATTTATCCATTCATGGGGGTCCTTCAACTGGAGGTCCTGCAGTTATTGCTGCAATTCCATCATCTAATGGGTGATCCACATGATTTCTTCACTAACATCTTGTGAAAAGAGGGGTTCCGTCACTTCACGACCTCTTTTCAACCGATGAACGATCTATGGAGTCTCAATGACATCCGCCATGGAAGGACGCTTCAACCCATGTGTGGGCTCCCGTACTAATTAATCCTCGAATGCATGTTGGGTTGTAGAATCACCCTGAAAGAATGCTATAACTGGCACAGGTCGTGCAGAGTGTAGTTTGCAAGGAGAATTCATACGTTTCCATGTCAGTGGAGTCTCCTATCATGCTTCCAACCAAGTCATAGTGGGGAAATCTTTTATTCTTGAATTTCCTATATGTTTTATCAAGCTACAATGACCAGTGTAGGCGATATGTTAGCTAAAATGCAAAGGATATATGTGGTCTATATGAGGACACATACTGCTTCCCAAACACCTTCTTCAAGTGCAATGGCGATGCTGGTGGTAGATTTGTTAGGACTTGATAAGATATCAACTCTACTCGGATATTAGCAGGTGGGGATCAAACACTAGATATGGATGCATATGCGTAATCGATCACCGCCATAAAAGCATGTGAATAAGGACAACCAGATATGATGGTGATCAGTCATCTCTTACAACCACCAGGGATGAAAGATCACTAAAAGAAGAAGATATGACGGTGATCGACAACTTCTTACGACCACATGAGAAGAAATATCACTAAAATAAGAATGAGTATAAAACTAATTATTCCCTCACTCTCTTTCACTTTTGCCTTTCTCTCTACGGATTACATTGTTGTGGTGATGTAGAGAAAATACCTCCATCTCCCTCTATATATAGCCTAATTATAAACCTTTAGCCTTATTCCCACCAGAACCACACATAGATTATAACTCACTTATTATCAAGAGTTCCATCCTTTTAGGATTCTCAATCCTAATATGACTCATGTTCCTAACAATCTCCTCCTTGAGTTGAATTCCATCACAAAGATCTCCATGTCGTCTTGAGTCTGCACTGGGATATCCCCGTCATATGCATGTCTCGTTAGTAGGAACTCGCAGTCTCTAGGAGACACACACGTCGTTGGGTGCTCTCAATGTCCCCCTCTTGGGCACGTTCACACAACTAAGTATTATGCCTCCTGACACAACACCACAAATCTCTCATGACTATAGATTTTGAGTCATCCTCTGGTATAGAGAATTGCATTTGCATCTCGTTGTTACGTACTTCTGCAACAGAGATGTAAGTAACTTGCCGCTCTCTCATCATATTGGTCATCATGAGAATAATTGTAGCTCCATCACATGTCATGACACTTCCCCTGAGCCAATACACCATGTTCGACATCCTCATCTTACATATCACCATGTGTGCCCCCTTGCTCACTCTGAGAACCCCCCCTTCAATGGTGACTCGATGTCCTCGTATCTTGACCGTTCCCGATGAAATCAAATTCTTCTTGGCATAGGAATGTGTCTGACACCAATCAGAGTTCTTATTCTCCTTCAAACATGTGAAATTACAGTATCCAATTTCCTTGACGTGGTGAACGTATCCACTCTTATCTTGACGGTGCCATCATTGCATGCTTGATATGTATTGAATTGTTCCCTAGATGAGAACATGTGATCTAAACATGCCAAGTTCATAAGCCATCCTAAATCTACCTTAATCTCCTTATAGCACTCCTTCACGTCTTTTATGTAGACTATGTTGTAATCCTCTTGATTGGACTCAAAATTATTGACATTCTTCTTTCCTTTCTCCTTCTCGTGTCTTAGATGATCGTCTATTTTGTAACTATCCTTGTCATAATAGAAGCATCTGACTAGACCTCATAACTTGGATCGACATCTAAACCATGTCTCCATTTTACCCTCAATTGTTAACACATGACCTTCATCATTCGTTGCCTCATTTGTTGACCTTTGTCGAGATTCGTTCATAAGTAACGAAGCAACTGTCTTATCCAATGTGATGGTCTCCTTGCCATAGTGCAACATTGTCACAATATGATCGTAGGAAGATGGAAGAGAACTCAATAAGTTCAATGCTTATCCTCCTCCTTGAAGAGATATTCTCCTTTCACATCCTTCTCCTTAAGTGTCAACACATTTGTTGGAATCTTGTTGAATTAATCAAAGTGCATCTTGAGCTTTGTCACGTTGGTCATCGTTAAGTCCTAGAGCTTCTTCATCGCCAATAATTGGTATGTCGGAGATTTGGACTTCTATGGTCCCTTAAGCTTCATCCAAACCTTTGTTGAATCCTCCAGACCAATGACTTCACGAAGAAAGTTTTCCACCAAGAGAAGTTGTATTGTACTGTTTGTAAGATTTGTCATCTCCTTTCACTCTTCCTCTTTCATATTTTCTGACTTCTTTTCTTTATGTTGGAGAGTTTTTAAAAGTCCTTCTTGTGTGAGTGTATTTTTCATTCGTTGTTGCCATAAGGTGAAGTCATTCTTCCCGTTGAAGGGTTCCGTCGATGTAAATTTTACCATCCGATTTGACATCATACCTCCTTGCACGATATGAAAAACTGGACCAGAATCCTCCCAAAAAGAGCCATCTAACTCGTCTGGAGAGCGCAAAATCCCCTATATAGACCCCTGGATCACCTAAATCAGACTTTCGATGCCCCGATCTCAATAGTTCACCATAATGTGGTCGATTAAGCTGCAAGTGGAGGGCGTGGATCAGATCTTAGGATCTGATCCATCGGTTTTGATGGGGGCGGTGATGGATGGATCATATGGAGGAGTGGCTTGATCCAAGGGTGAAGCAATAAGGGCAGATGTGGCGAGCAGAGAGCGCTAGGATAGGAGGGATCTGATGGTTGAGGTTTAGGCACGAGGGAGCGGCTTGGATTTGATCAAAGATCAGATCTAATGGTTGACAGTGGGGCGGAAGCGGATGATTATAATGGAGGCGGGGCAAGATTTGATGGTTGGAAATGAAAGGGTGATGTGGCACGAGGGGAGTCATGGGAAGGGAGCTTGATCTAATGGTGGAGATAGGGGCAGAAGTGGAAGGCTTGGATCATATCAAGGGCTTTGATCAGACGGCTGAGAGAGAAGCGGGGATCAACGGGCGAGATGGAGGTGATCCAACAACCAGAAGAGAGTCGGGTGGCAGAAGGGGGAACGGGCCACATGGGCGGCCCAGAGGGCACCACGTGGCCCAATCAGAAAAATAAGAAAATGTAAAAATAAAGAAAAATCTAATGAATTAGTTAGAGGCAAAATTAGGAGAAAGTCAAAACATGAAAGTTGTAAATCTCGATAAGATCTACAAGTTTCATGTTTAATAAAAAGTCAAAAGAGGTCATTTGTACAAAACTATATTTTTGGGGGTATTTTTAAAGGGATAAAAACATCGCTTTTTGGCCTTGAGAGTTTTTGTATTTTTTATCTCTTTAAAGGTCAGTACCATTATAGAAAATTAATTAACCTAATTTTTATGGATTTTTAATAAGAAATAAAATAAAGAAAAAAAGGAGTTATTAAATACAATAAATATAGTTAGAGTATAGGCAATTATACACAGTTTATATACAATATAATACAAGATAAGAAAAATGAATTATCAGTGGTTTTTATTGAATTGTTTAAGCAAGTATGATAATATGTGGATGTTAATATGATGAATACGAGATTCATCAAAATACATTCTTGTTTCTGGCTACGCCAACAACGGGTTGCTCCACCAAACATGAAAAGGTAACTTGATGTAGATTTCCTATCATCCACTTCTCGTTCTAAATCAACATAAAAGTATCCAACTACCTCAGTTATTTCAGCTTGATATACAATTTCTGATGTACAGTTACGTTCATATATCGAAAAATCCTCTTTAACAGCTTCCCATTGTGTTGGCACGAGATTACTTGGATATCTGTTAACTAAGCTAACTAGATAAATCAAGTTAACTTGAGTGCACATCATTGTGTACATTAACTTCCCACCACTTTTGAAGGAAGTTTAAAATTGTTCATCACAAAAACGTAAAAAATAGCAAACAATTTGCAATTATAGTGAGTTCATCACTTGAATTCAAATTTTAACACAACAACAAAAAATATGCATTGTGATACCATCTGATTAAGAAAATAATTTTTCATAAATCTTTCGCATATTTTCATGAATATTAGGAAGAGATCACGACTATCTCTTGAAGCATGAGTCTCTAAAAGAAAAGACATCCTAAATTCAGTATGACCCAAAGACTCTTCTCTCGCAGTCACGATATGAATCACATAGCTTTCCACATACTTCGATATCAACTTCTTCTTGAAGTTGTCTACATAAGGATGAGATCTATATGATCTCAAGCTCCCGATTTCGTCGCACAATAAGAGAAGCATGTAGAAGAAGGTGTTATTCTCTCATCAAGGTCCACACCAATGTAGAGAAGATGGCAACTTAGTGGACATGTAAGGTATGGTAGGAGAAGAGGGTGGATGTATACAAGAGAGTCCAAACTCTCAAGACTCTTCTCAGCTCTCAAGGTAATGGAATTGGTGTAATGAATGATGCTTCCAAGGAAGAGGCCAAGCCCTCCCTTATATACATGGGGGGATGCCCTTAGGAGCCTTACTCCTAAAAGGGGCGTCCACTATGTGTACCTTGGATGACATCTAAAGCCAAGGATTTATCATTTGCCTTTAAGAAATTGGAGTCCTAATTCCCTATTAATTCTCATTCGAAATAAATTGAGAGATAGAAAAAAATAAGTCTCTATTGTCATTAGGACTTCATGGTGGACGTAGATGTAGAGCCTACATAGGACGTAAACCTTGTCCTAATTTTGGTTGCAATCTCTTAATTATCATTCCATTATTATGATTTAAATATTAAAATCAAAATTAGGTATTTTACGAGAACTTCCTCTTAAATTATGAATCTCATTCATAAACCCAAAATAAAATGTAAGTCGTATCTACATTTAATATCCAATGTGAATCATATCGACATTTGCCTTGAATAATATATATATATATATATATACCATATATATGTGTGTATATTAAGTCAATATATGTGAATCATTTTCACAAATCCTATATATACATATTTATGATAATTATGAATCACATTCATAAACCCAAAATAAAATATAAGTCCTATCTACATTTAATTTCCAATGTGAATCATATCGACATTTGCCTTGAATAATATATATACCATATATATGTGTGTATATTAAGTCAATATATGTGAATAATATTCACAAACCCTATATATACATATTTATGATAATTATTATTAATCATAATATTAGTATCATTAAGTACAAGTCCTAATCCAATTAAGACTTGTGAGTTGTTATTGAATATACTTAGATATAATGCTAGGAAGATCATATTATCGATGTATAGTGACTTGGAATTTAGATAACTATCCAATTTCAGGGTTTATACCACTTTTAGCGAAATGCATCACCTGCAAATGTTGAGCTCAAGTTGAAATGATTCACACTCTATGGGAGATCAACGAAATGCATTACATTCTCCATGAGCTCAATTAATGAGCATCGCGATGAACTTAGCTTTCAAGTCCATTTCTAATCGTTGTCTAAGCAATTTGGAGGTTATAAATAAGCTCAATAAGTTAGTTCATCTTCATTTCCATTATCATTTTCCTTTCCAACATTCGAACATTGAAATTGGAATGAGAAATTGGAATCGAATGAAATGAGATTTAATTTAATTAATTCTCACATCCTTAAGCCACGAAGTGGAGTCACTAAAATCCATTTGCTTTCATCATTCCCTCAGAATGGAAGTATCATGTTAGATGACTTATTAAGATCGCTTTAACCCAAAGTGTTCTCAATACTCCTTCATTCTTCATACATGAAGACTTTGATATATCCAAAGTTCAAACCTTAGTTTCATTGTCTTCTTCAAGACATATCAATGATTTCTCATTCGATAACTGGGTGACAATATTACTTATATATTTTCCAAAATCATATACCAATATTTCGAATTAGTGCCTTATTTAATAAATACGACGACCATGCATGGAACTCTATATGACCCCAAATATCTCATGAGTAAGCTCTGTCTCCCGGTTCATCAAGTATGGACCTGTATGATTCCTTTGAGAGGACCATAGTTCTCATATGCCCTCATATGCACACCGACTCACCGGTATATGGACCTTGTTATGTCTTAAATCAAATGGTCTATATAATGTGCATATTCCTGCATATAGTGTATATATGTCTTTGGTCAAAAGATGTGTGCCTAATCATGACAGTTACGATTCATGCCTTTGTTTATCTCGACCTCATCAAGTACAATCTTTTGACTTGATTATTAGGACATCTCCGAATGACTATTCCTATGTAGAGGATCTACGTCAAGAAGTCAGTCAGAAATCAATCTATAGAGAAAGGTTGTCATCTCTTTCTCAAAGTGGAGATCATTATTGGATATGTAAGATATTCAATATGGCTATGGTACCTAACCCTAATGTACAAAGGGACCTTTAATTTAAGTGCATTAAAGAACATTCATTTCAGACAAACATGAGAATAACTTTTATTGCATTAATGGGTCACCGAGGGCTTATGAGTCCTATACTTGTGCATATATAACTTCTAAAGATTTCTGCTCTGATAAATCTATTATTTATCATCATATTATCTATCTATTATCCATGTGACTTAAATTAATAAATAATATTCATTAATAATTAACTAACATTAACATTTAACACCGTGTATATAATTAACCTTAATTATTATACATAAATAAACATACTAATGTGTATTGTTTATGTGCTTTCTTATTATCAAAAAAATCCCATAATAATTAGTTTAGTATTGTACATATTTGTTTTGGTATTAAATATAAATCAAAAATACAAAAAAACACAAAAAACAAGTATTTTTAATGACTTAAAAATACTTACAAATATATATATATATACCAATGATGCATTTTAACTTTTAGTTCTACATGAAACTAGTAGATCTTGAAAAGATCTACAACTTTCATGTTGAACAATTTTTAATTTGAAGCTTGTATATGTTTTATTTTTATTTTACAAACTATTTTCTATTTTCTTTTATTCCTATTGGGCCACGCGGCTCTCTCTAGAGAGCTCATGTGGCCCAACCCTTCTTCAACTCTCGCATCAATTCCCACCATTGGATCATCTCTGCTGATCTGATCAGAGTCGTTCTTCTCCGCTCTACTCCAACCATCTGATGAGATCATCAGATCTCATCAGAGCGACTCTTTCCATCTAGCCATTGGATGACGAGATCCAACAACTCAGGTTCATCGTCAATCTCCAACACCTCCATAGGAGCCCCATCAAAACCATCAACCCCTAGTCTTCTCACATTTTCCCCATCATCTCTAATCAACCCCAAACCCTTCGACTGCCCCACATAGCCCTAACCACCTTCTCCCTCATGCAAACCTATATATCATCCATACTTCTCACCTGCGATGTGGAGTATCAGTTGAGCACGACTTGATGACAACATGGAACCACTGCTCTTCCTCTTCAAATACTCAATCGCTGGCATGATTTGGCCCCATCTTCCCTTGTGTACGATAGCTTCGAGCACCTTCAAGCCTCTTCGTGACATGGAGAGCTTGTGAGCGAGT
Organism: Ottelia alismoides; assembly: GCA_037367405.1. Classification (NCBI taxonomy): domain Eukaryota; kingdom Viridiplantae; phylum Streptophyta; class Magnoliopsida; order Alismatales; family Hydrocharitaceae; genus Ottelia; species Ottelia alismoides. The sequence continues at coordinate 1,309,733 of JAZKJV010005735.1, forward strand.
GCCAAGACAGAGATACCTCACCGACGTGATCCAAGGTGGAACCACCTTATTGCAACACATTCACAGGCATTGCTTGAGCTCAGCTTCTAGCCCAAGCTTCAAGCGACGACAAAGGAAGCGATTCCCATTCCTCCAGGCTTGTTGTCCACCATCGTCTTCTTCCACGGTTCTTTGTCTCCTTCTCAGGTAAGCTATTCTTCTCTTCTCTCTTTATATCTTATATTTTATGTACCACATACACACACCATTTTTATCCTTCTTAGCATCCTCACAACTTCATTGATCTTCCGACATTCACGTGCACCATCTCTCTTCTCTTCTCTACTTTTCCATATACGAATCCACCTCGGACCTTTCTTTTCCTCACAAAGGAGAAGGACCCATCTAGGGCTCTATTCCTTTACCTCAATCGACTCGCCATTCCAACTCAGTTGTTGTCAGGTATAGAGTTAGAAGGGAGAGAGGATGAAGGAGAAGATGGAGAATGGGCTGGAATTTATTCTGGGAACGAGTAATAACCACTAAGGAAAGAATAACGAGGGAATAACAAACAAGATTATGTAAGAGGAGATGTAAAATGAACTCAATCACACACCCCTGAAGTATTATTCCTTCCATTTTTACAGACAGAGATCTCCACAAATTGGGTCTCCTGCTAGAATTATTATTATAACAAACATAACATCCTCTGGTTAACAACTATTTCTCACATGACAAGTCTCCTCCCCTTATTAAACCTTGTCCACAAGGTTGAAGTTTGGATATTTCTGAACAAAGTGTGTATAATCGACCCAAGTGGCTTCTTTCACTTGTTGTGTAGCCCAATGGATTAGTAATTGAGTCACAACTGCATTGTCTCGTTTAATCATCCTTCGCCCCAATAGTTGGCGGGGTTGTGGAACCTCTTCATATGTGTCAATAAGCAGCTTTGTTTGAATCTGGTGATGGCCATACCATTTTTTTAAGTTGAGAAATATGAAATGTGTTATGAATATTAGAATTTGGAGGTAGCTAAAGTTGATATGCAATAGCTCCAACCTCTCGAATGATCTCAAATGGCCCATAATATTTGGCCGATAGTTTGTAGTTATACCTTTTGACCACATGATCTTGCCTGTAAGGTTGGAGTTTAAGATTTACCCAATCTCCCACTTCAAAATTTTTCTTAGTTCGCTTTCTATCAGCTTGTTTGATACAATGTTGAGCACATTGGAGATGTTCCTTTAACTACTTTAGAATAAGATCACGACCTCATAGAAAACTAGCAACAATAGTGGCAGAAGTTGTATCATTTATATATGTCAGCATTGAAGCAGGTGGTCTGCTGTAAACCAACTCGAAGGGAGTGGAACATGCGGATGAATGATAACTTGTATTGTACCAATACTCAGCCCAAGTTAGCCAATGTAACCATGCATTTTGTTGTTGAAAACAGAAACATCAAAAGTAGGTCTCGAGGCACTTACTAAGGATTTCCGATTGAGCATCGGTCTCTGGGTGATAGGAAGAGCTCATCTTCAATTTAGTGTTTACATCAGCAAATAATTCCTTCCAAAAGGAACATAGAAGATAGCATCTCGATCAGACACAATAGAAGAGGGAATGTAATGTAGTCTGACTATTTCCCTAATGAAGAGCTTGGCAACATCCTGAGCAGAATAAGGATGTTTAAGAGGAATAAAGCGCCCATATTTTGAAAGTCTATCTATAACAATCAGAGTCACTGATTTTCTTCTGTGAATGTGGCAAACCTTCGATGAAATCCATTGCAATATCCTCCCAAATGTCATTAGGTATCGGTAATGGCTGGAGTAGTCCTTTTGGTGCTTGATTATCAACCTTACACCGTTGGCAAACATCACATTCCCTAATATAATTTTTCACAGAGGCAGACATCCCTTTCCAATGGAAATTTTGCTTCAATCGGTGGAGAGTTTTGTGGTATCCCGAGTTACCTCCTTCTGAAGAATCATGGGCTAATTGTACGGGCTTTGGACTAAAATTTACAGCGGGAGAAAGTAGAAGCTTGCTTTTGTACCACAGAAGATTGTTGTGTGATTTATAATACCTTGGATCCAATAGTCCACAATCCCATTGTTGTTGGAGTTCAATCAGGTGTTGGTCTATAAGATAATCTTCTCGAACCTCATCCAACCATTGGGAATTAGGTCTGGAAATGCCATAAAATACTTCACATTCTTCTAACCGAGATAAGGCATCTGCAGCATGATTATGTTTCCCTTCTTTATACTCAAGTGAGAAGTCCAAGTCCATAAGATGAATTATACATTTATGTTGAGCTGGGGTATGCGGCTTTTATTGAAATAAATGGTGGAGACTTTGATGTTCTGTGCGTATTGTAAATTTGCTTCCCACCAGGTAGTGGCACCATTTCTCAACTGCAAATAAAACTGCAAGAAACTCTTTTTCATAGGTTGAACAAGCTTGTTGCCTCTGGCTAAAATCCTTGCTATTATAAGCAATAGGATTGCCATTTTGTGATAAAACAACGCTAATGCCTAGGACAATTGCATCACATTCAATCATAAAGGGTAATGTAAAATCGGGCAGGGCTAAAACAAGATTTGAAGTTAGTGCAAATTTAAGCATCGAAAATGCATCCTGCGATTGCGGAGACAAATGAAAAGCATCTTTTTTCAGCATCGATGTCAATGGTGTAGAAATTATGCCAAAGTTTTAATAAACTTCCTATAATACCCAGGAAGACCAAGAAATCACCTCACAACTTTTAGCGAAACTGGAACTGGATAATCTAATATAGCGACTATATTGTCTCTTTCCATAGAAATACCCTTATTACTGATAACATGACCCAGGTAAGTAACAGAAATATGCGCAAAAGAGCACTTTGATTCTTTAAGGAACAAGGAATGTTACGGAACACCTCAAAAACAACGGCCAAATGTTGGAGATGCAATTGGAAAGATTTGTTGTAAATTAAAATATCATCAAAGAAAACCAACACAAATTTCCGTAGCATAGGCTTGAAAAAGGTATTCATTAAATACTGAAAGGTGGAAAGAGCATTCGTAAGACTGAATGGTATCACCAAATATTCAAAATGGCCATCATGAGCTCGAAATGCAATTTTATACACATCAATTGCGTGAACTCGAATCTGATGATATCTGACCTTAGATTCAATTTTGAAAAATAGACAGATCCCACAAATTCATCTAAGAGATCATCCACTAAAGGAGTAGGGAATTTATCCTTGATAGTTATAGAGTTTAATGCTATATAATCAATACACATTCTCCATGGGCCATCAGATTTTTTACCAACAAGACAGGTGCTGGGAAAGGACTAGTGCCCAATCTAATTAATCCTTCATTCAACAATTCATTGACCTGTTATTCAATAATCCATTTCCAAACAGGTGAATGTTGGTAGGGAGACTTTAAAATTGGTGCAGACCAGTTATCAAGGGGAATCTGATGGTCGCAATCCCTCTAAGGAGGTAATCCATGAGGCAGATGAAAAATATTGTGATAAGATTGTAGTAATGCTATCAAATCCTTGGTTTATCAATCAGCTTGTGATCAGCATGGTCGACTTCAACAGTTATTACTTGGATCATAAAGGTTGTCTTGACCCCCACAAGGTCCTTTGAAATAGACTTATCTTCTACTATGCAAGGTTGTTTAGGAAGAATGCCTTGTAAGGAATGCCTTTTTCCATCTATAGTGAAATTCATAAACAACTTGTCAAAGTTTCACTCCCTAATTTTTTTAGCCATTCAGTTCCAAATACCACATCACAACCCCCTAGTGGTAGAACATAAAAATCCAAAGTCATTGGAAGGTCTTGTACCTTCATGTGTACTCCTGTACAATGTCCTTTGCTCATCACTTTGTGACCATCTGCTACCATTAATTGCGACTAAACTGGATCGATAATTTTCAATCCCATCACAGTAACAAACTTCTAAGAAGTTGTTGGAACTTCCTGAATCAATTAATATAGTAGTGCAATCCCCTTTTATTGCCCCATGACTTGCATAGTAAAATTACTACCAGTACCATTAATTGCATGAGAAGATATCTCAAGTGACTGCATGTCATCATCAATATTATCTTCAAGATTATTGAGTGTATCACACTCTTAATTCAAATGATCTTCAGGAACTAAATGGATTGTGAACAAAGTTATGCATTTATGCTCTCTGGACCACTTTTCTCCACGTTGAAAACATAAACCTTTCTTTACCCTTTCCTCATATCGAGACTAAGTAAGTTTCTTAACAACTGGAGTTTGTTTTGAGGCTAATAATGGAGGTCTAGAAGGGGTGGACAGTAGCCCTTGTTGATCATCTATCAACCTGAGTTGCTTTTTCTTAGGAAACAACTTGATTTCTTGAAGACGAGCCAGATCTATGGCTTGCAGTAAAGATTCTGGTTCAAAAGAACGCACCTCGCATGCTAGATCATCTCAAAGACCACTAATAGAAGTTCCTAAGAGATTCTTGTTAGAACTACCTCGAACTTTATTTGTTAGTCTCCCAAATTCTTTAATATAGTCACCTAACAAACTATCTTGCCTCTGTTTGCTCAAAGCTCCATGAGGATCTTCTAAGGCATTGGGACTAAATCGATGATATAAAGCATTGACAAATTTATTCCAAACCATGGGACCTTTAGTGTTTATATACCACCAATGCCATTCCAAAGCATCACCATTAAAGTAAAAAGAAGCCAGAGAAAGATGATGGGTAGAAGGAATGATATAGAAGAAAAAATAGTGTTCTGCTTTGTACTTCCAAGCAGGAGGATTTGTAGAGCCATCAAATAGGGAAAAATCTAATTTCCTCCTCTTGACCTCAAGCATCAACCCTGCATTCGATCCTTCTATGTAACATCCTATCGTACTGCTTGATGGTGGATCTTTAAGTTGGAAAATATGCTGCTCGAACTCTGCCTGTAGCTCCTCCATAGCTCGATGTACTGTATCTGATAAAAGTTGCTTCATTGCTGCAATTTCCTCATGTGACATGGCGGAAAAGGATCCTGAGGTGGGTTCCGACACCACTTTGTTAGGTATAGAGTTAGAAGGCAGAGATGATGAAAGAGAAGATGGAGAATGGGGCTGGAATTTACTCTAGGAACGAGTAGCAACCAGTTTGGAGAGAAGAATGAGGTAAGAATAAACATGAATCTGGGATAGGAGATGTAAAATGGGCTCAATCACATGCCCCTGAAGTGTTATTCCCTCCCTTTTTATAGACATGAATCTCCACAAGTTGGGTCTCCTGCTAGAATTATTGTTGTAACAAACATAACAACCTCTAGTTAACAACTACTGCTCACGTGACAATTGTCATCATATGTATTGTAGGTGCTTTGGATATGTGTTGATGTTACAGATGCTCATATTAGTGAATCACCGGAAGTCCCAAGCTTCTCCATTCATCTCCACCTCCTCTGATGAGGCCTCATTGAATCAGAGATCCAGTCACCATAAGATCCTCCCTCTGCTCACAAATATCTTTGCTAATTTGTTACAAAGGTGTCCAGACCTCCACCAACAACAGAAGAGCATCGAGGAGATGTACCGATATCACAGGAGTCTCATTTCCCATCGAGATGCGACGAAGGAAGAGAAGACCCTGGACAACAGATGTCATCTGATCCATGTGATCGGACGACCCTAATATCTTCCCCAAGATAATCCTTCCAGACCACAACCTAGGAGCGAGCTGAGCTAGAGCCGAGGTGCCCGCACACGCCATGCATCCCGAGCCTCGCACCACTGCCTGAAGCAGAGCTGTCACGTGAAATGCCTCACATGAGGAGACAAATTGCAACACCTGGACCAGAACTTTGGAGAATTGCATTCTAGTCCAGCGCGTGAAGAGCACATGTTGCATGGGAATTCTACGAGATAAGCCTTGCTGCTTTTCTTATTTTCATTTTATACCCCCGTGCATGCTATTTTGCATGTTGTACTCAAATGGTTTGTAAATAGTGCACTTTCATCCTGTGTTGGACCTTTTTGTTATTCTTTGTTAAGTTTTTATTACAATTATGACCATGCCTTGATGAATTAATATCATGAGCATCTAATGTCCAAATGTGATGAAATTAGTGTCTAAGTAAAGGTCTTTTCACGCCCTTCCATGTGATGCAATTAGTTCTCGATCATGTTATGTAATTTATGGATTAAAAATCAGAGAAACATGTTGGCCTTAATCATTAATTCATTAAGTTAAATTAGCATGTTAGTTGACTTTAATGTATCATTAAGACACTGATTTGCACTAAATTCGTTTAACTTAATCAGGAACCTGACTTGAATAATTTTGGATATAAATTCTTGATTTATTGTCACATTAAGGTGCTTAAAAGTGTTGATGCATAGCTTGTCTTGATTAGTTGATGAATTACCAAAAAATACCAATTAGGAGCTTGATTTGTAGTTCATTTGGACAAGTTTGTGCTCACTGAACTTCATTGAAAAATCAAGTAACCAAGAGCATTGATTGTGAGTTTGCAATTGTTTGTGTGCTTACATTGTATTGTGAATTCTTCATCTTTTTGTGGCATTTAACTTGTATGCATTAAAAAAACAAATAAAAATCCATGCATTCACTTGTTTGACATCATGACCTAGGTAGCATATTAGAGTAGGTTTACCACATATTTAGAACTTAGTTAAATAGACTAATCCGTCGTGTCCCTGAGATCGATTGTATACTTATCCAAGATATTTTAGCCGAGCCACTCCTCGCGGAGATCTCAAGCATTATTCCGATCGACCGTTAAGCGATCATATTACAACGAGGCATTATTAGCAATGTCAGAAAACGACTTATATTGCTCCTTTACATGACAATGACTCTTGTTAAGACTCTTTCCTATCACAATTGGTATAGGAGTTGGAGTGCTATTCTACATTCATTCTCTTTAGTACAATATGCAAATATTTTTGTTGACTAAGACTCAATGCCATTGAGTATTTGTCCCTTGTAATTTGAATTCATAGAACATAGGATTCTCCGCCCATGTCCTTCATCTCAAATTCAGTGCTCAATTTCTCTTTAATAGCATTGAGCATTCCTATGTCATTACCGACGAGTAGAATGCCATCTACATATAATGACATGATAGAAAATTTACTTACACTCTTTATGACATATAAACAATATTCCAACTTATTTGCAACAAATCCAAATTGGATACCATTCTTGGAATCTGAGTTACCATTACCGTGAAGATTATTTTAGGCCATATAATGACTTTCTTAACTTATAAATCCTTTCCTCATGACCTTCCACCTGAAATCCATCAGGTTGTCGCATATATATCTCTTCTCTTAATTATTCATTAAGGAAGGTTTTCTTCACATCATTTGGAGTAACTCCAAATCCATATATGCGACTATTGCTAAGATCATCCAAATTGATGCAAACTTAACAACTGGAGAGTAGGTTTGGTGGAAGTCTATTCCAGTTTGATGAATATGCGATTCATCATCTTAATATATTAATCTTAACTTTATTCCTTAAATAAAACATCAAATAAAAGTCCCTAAATTAAATAAATTAACAAAATATAACTCTTAATAAAATGGACTAATTATCTTGTAAATAAGTCCACAAAATAACTCAAAATAAAAATCATAAAAATATTAAAAAAATAAAGTGTTGAATTTTTTTGTAAATAATCCCATGTAAATACCAAACTTTCTTGATTTTTAATAAATTCATACTAACTCTTTTTTAAATATTCTTTTTTTAACTTGTACATAAAATATGTATAAAGACACAAAAATACAAAATAAATCCCACCTTGAATGAATACTCTTAGATCTTGAACCGAAAAAGCTGTAAAGTCCAACGTTTCGGCTAAATTCTCACTCTGTATGAACTCCAAATTTACCAAACTCACTCTTAAATCCAAGTTATAAAATTATCTATCACTTGAAAGTGATTTCATTAAAATCGGAGCTCGTTTTCGATTTTGGGACCAAATTTTATATTGTATATTGTGTACATACTTTTGTTAGTTTTACTTCACCTTTTTTTAATTACTAAAAATCCAAAAAAATAAATTAATGTGTATTTATTTATATTTTATCTAATTTTATCTTGATTTTAACTATTTAAAAATTACAAAAATCACAAATAAGAAAAAATGTGGTATTTTATTCTATAGGGTACAACCAAAAATGCTTTTTATGCAGTTGATCTCTTTTGATTTTGGGTCCTTCATGAAAGTTGTAGATCTCATCGAGATGAACAACTTTAATGTTGACCACCTTTTGATTTAACTTTATTTACTATTTTTTATTTTTTCTTCATATTTTATTTTATTTTATTTACTTTTATTTATTTAAATCCTTTTATTTTTTATTTCTATTTAATTTTCTAATTCTTATTCTTATTTTTTATTTTTATTTAATTTCTATTTTATTTTTTCCTTTTTCTAACTCCTCTCCATTTCTCTCTCCACTCCTCACTTTCACGTCACGTACCCGCATGTGACCTCTCATGCTTCCTCTTGCACGTGCATCGCACTTGCTTTCTCTGCACGCTACCTGCACCCTCTACCTCCCGCAACAGCCGACGGTGCGCATCCCTCTCCCACACGTAATGGTCAGTCGTTACACCTCCTCTTCCACAACCATTGCTCCCTTCTCCCCCTTAAAGATCCATTGTCGAGCCCGCAACTCGATATTCACCAATCTTTGGGAATGAGCTCGAGCTCCCCGCTGCGACGGTGGCAATATTTACAGCACATGGTAGACTGACAACAACTGCAGTTCTTCATGAGATCCAATGAGAAGAACATCATTGTGGTAGCCTCCTCCCTGAGTTGTAGGAGTTTGGCCTCATCGAGGGCTTCGAGGAAAAAAACCCCAGGTATATTCTTCCTCATCTGCAATTTTCCCCTTCTTTCTTCCTCCCAGTGTCGTTCACTACCACACCTTCATCTTCCGTTTCTTCTCCTCTGCTCGCGGTGAGTAGGACCACAACCGCACAATTACCTCGCTCCTTGGGTTGCACTTCCCTTCCACTATCTTCATCGATTGCTACCACTTCCCCCTTCGCCTTACTCCTCTTGTGCAAGTCCATCATCGGAGTGTGACCCAGAACCCATGTTCGACCCACCTGGTCATCCATCTCCTCCGTGCCGCCGTTGTGCTTCGTCACCTACACTCGAGTTCAACACCTCCGACCGCAGCGCCCCGCACGTGCCTCTACCTGGAGCTGAGACCTCTTGTGCACCTCCACGCTCGCCAAGCCCGCACCATCCCTTAGCTTCGCCTCCACCCACAACACCAACCCGTAGAGGCACAGACCCACCTCGATCGTGCGTGCCACCACTCGTCGCACTCCGCCTGGTACAACCACCACACCATCGAATGCGGCCTAGGACCCCACTCGCTCCTTCTCACCACTGACTTGCGGAGCCCTTCTCACCCCTCCGCCTTGGGCGACGCATCGCCACCTTTAACCACCCCTCTTCCCCCTCAAATGAGGTGCACGTGGGGTTCGGGAATTTTGCGTAGAAGCCTCCCACACTCCCTGCAAATCACAAGGAAGTAGGGATGCAAACAGATGCGGTAATATTCGTATTCGTTCGTATTTGTATTCATTTTTAAGAGGATATGGTTCTTTTTTTTAAACAGGCAAATACGAATACGAATACGAATATTCAAAATGAATCTTTTACGGATACGAATTCGAATACGAATCTTAAGTTAGCGAATGCGAATACAAATAAGAATACGAAAAAAACGAATCCGATTACGAATACGAACATTTGTGTCATACATTTAATATTTTAAATTACAATTAGGTTTCCCCACCCCAAATCCCCTCCCCCTACCCGACACCTCTTTTCTTCCCCCACCAGGCCTCCCACCCCCGCCTCCCCCTGTCGCCCCGCCACTGCCGTCCTCCGCCTCCCGCGCCAGTGCTGCCACCCCTACAACCCCTTGCCGCTCCGCCTCCCTTGCCATGCCCCCTCCACGGCCGCCTCCCCCTGCCGCCCCGCCAGTGTCTCCCTCCGCCTCCCCCTCCAGTGCCGCCACCCCTGCCTCCCCCCTGTTGCTCTGCCTCCCATGTGCCCTTCGCGGCTCCGCCTCCCCCGCCACGCCCGCCTCCCCATGCTGCCCCGCTCCTCATGCGCCCTCACCTCCCCTGCCACCCCTACCACCCCCATGCCGCCCTGCCTCCCTTGTGCCCTCCGCCTCCACCACTCCTACCTCCACCATGCTGCCCCCTCCCCCCCATGCACCCTTCGCCTCCCCTGCCACGCCTACCTCCCTGCTGCTCCGCCTCCCCATGTAGCCCTCCGCCTCCTGCATCCTCCCCATGCACCCTCCTCATCCCCCTACCCAACTTCCCTCCACCACCACACCACCCAACCTCCATCTGCCTCCCTCGACCTCATCCTCCCTCGTCGCCCCCGCATAACCACCCTCTGACGACGCTAGGTCTTTTTGTTGACGTTCTCAAGAACCTTGTTTAGGAAATCCATCATCCATCAAGGTTATTTTTCTCTATGGCTGTCGTTTCCATTCTAAATTTTATGTGGAGATTTCATCTAATTGGTGCATCTTAAATTTCACGCCACAACCAACCTCGCTCCGCCGCAAGCGCAACCTCCCTCTCAGTTGCAACTGTAGTCGATCTGGTATAATATCTTAAATTCATAATATTTTAATATTAATTCTAAGGAATCAAATCTAATTTTTTTTGTACAAAGGAAATTGGAATGTGAATTGTTTGTTTTGCGAATGGAATGTTATTTTAGAATTGTTAACTTATTGGAATATTTTGTTTCAAAATCAAATGTTTTCTTTAGAAAGTAAACTGTAATATGGATATTGCAATATTCATTTGGATATTCGTATTTGTTCGTAAAAAATTCATATTCGTATTTATATTCGTATTTTGAGGATATGGATCTTGATTTTTTACATTTGTGTAACATTCGTATTCGTATTCGTATTTGCATTTTCAGGATATGGATCTTGATTTTTTACATTTGTGTAACATTCATATTCGTATTCGTAAAATAATATGAATATGGTTATGGTATGACATGAATTCGCATTCGTATTCATTCGTTTGCATCCCTACAAGGAAGAGTTCACCTAGAGATCATGTGCATCGCACGTGCCCCTTGGACGATTTGCAACGAGACACCCCTAGTTTGGGTAATTACATTTCATCCCTCACCAGCATCTTTTCTTTTATATTATTTATTTTTGGTATTGCATTAAGAACCTTCACTTTATGTCTTCATTTCAACTATCATTTAGCATCCATTTTTAATTTCAAAAATAACAGGTTGTAGAACGATTTTTTTTCTACTTTGTGGTTATTTAATGGTAATTTTGTGAGTTCTACCTGATTTAAATTAATCAATTTGGTAGAAATTAGGACATTTTTAATTCACATTAAATTATTCTATGCTCTAAAAACTGCTAAAAATGATATTAGGTGGATTTAATTGTTCTCTATCACATTCCCAAAAATCATGGCATTTGCATATCTAGGTCAAAATAAATTATTGTGTCATTCAAGTAATTGATTTTTAATTAATTGTATACTTAGTATTTTAAAGAAATAAATTTTTTTCTAGATACCTCTCACATATACCTATCTAGGATAATTCATTTCTGAGAAATAATTAGGCTTGTTATTTATTTAAATTAAATTACTCAAAAATCACAAAATCTGCATTTTTAATACGTAATAAATTTATTGTGCATCCGAAAAATCCAAAAAATTAAAGTAACCTAATTTTGCATGTGTATACATTCTGGACAAGTTTTAGAATTTTCAGCGATTATTTGCTTGAAATTTACATTTTAGTCTTTAAACTTTGCCAAAATTGTATTTTCGTCTTTAATTGCATAAAAATACCAAAATATTCCACTTTGAATCCACACACTAGGTTTGATAAATTGAGATTAAAATTGTTCATTTGCCTCCTTGAGTGGACCACGGGGATTGCCCAGGTTAAATAAACACATAACCATATTTTTGTTGAAATTGATTAATTCACTTATGTGGTTAAATTTTTTATGGATTCTTAAGTGTCCGACTACAACATAAAAATGACAAATTAATTAGAGTATTTTTGTGATCGTCAAATGGCGATGTTGTCGGGGAGGAAAATGACTTAGGTTCATTTTAGAAAACCTAGAGCTAGGTTTTCCATTCACTCGGGTAGTCTGGCCCCCAAACATTCTTTGTAAATACTTCCCTGATTTTTTTTCTTTTTCTTTTAGCATTTATTTTCTTATATGTATTATCTCTCTAATATAAATCTTTGTTTTCGTGCGAGGAAATTGTTGGACATTGAAATGGTATTTCTTGAAGCCGAAGAGAGATGCAGCGGAGACAATTTTTCTTTGAGAGAGTTTTTATTTTTCATTCATTCTGTTTTTAATTATTAATTTGTAATTATTTAGGTAATTGCTTCATTTAAAACGGCTCTTTCTTGAGAGCTCGTGCAAGTAACAGAGACTCTGACACTTTTTCTTCTTTGTTGTGGTTGTGTCGAGAGCAGTTCTCGACTTGAGTGTCGAATTTAGGATAGGCACTTAACGATTCAAATTCATTTCAAATTTGTTTGTTCCCCTCGTAATTTAGGTCACATATATTCCTTGATCACATCTTTCTTGAAAGATAAAAATATGCACCTAAATACGTACATTTAGCTCAAATTCAAATCTAATTCTTCCCCGCTAATAGTATTTTGTTTAGGTACGGATTTTTTTCTGATTTGCATACATTTAGTGTAAAAAATTTTAAATTCAGTCTAGCATAACACATAGAGAATGTTGGGAATCACTATAAGTATATTCTTACCTGAGCGTGCATCACAGTTTATCGCTTGCATTATATTTTCTGATTCCTCTCTTGATTTATAATCTAAGTCCAAAAGGAAAAGGTATTGAATGGTAGGCATGTATTTTGTACTCACATAAATATCAATGATAACCAAAGTTTTATAATTGGGATTGAATTGATGCCAGTTGACCCAAAAATTAGAATAAAATGAAAACTTGTTTTATGGGTGCATAAAGCCCTCATTGTACGCAGGTACTTACCTCCAGACAGAGTGGGTATGGATGCATTAACTTTAGAGCCCAAATCCCTGGGCTTGCCCCCTAAGTCTCCAGGTTTGACTTTTACGGGCTTGGGAGCTGCAAGGGCTTACCTTCGACCTTAGTGTACGTTTCGGTTGTGTAAGCCTATGTGTCTTTTTTGAGGTGTGATGTTGAAACCCGGCAGCCCAGGAAGATCACCTCATTAATTGGGAGCACATGGGAGCATAGTTGAGCGTAAAGAGACACCATGTGTGTAATGTACTGAAAATATTGTATTACCACCAATTAAAAGTTACAAGATAATTCGATCGAACCTTTACGACCTTCACGTGTTCAGTTGATGAATTCAAAGGGTTTGTATTGTGTTTGATTTATGAGTATTTTCCACACATTTACGTGCCATGGATGCGACATACAACCTGGGACAGTATAGAGTACAGAACTACCTTAGTCCCATAGAGCCAGAAGTAGAATATGAGTTGAAGCCATCATTTCTGAATTTGCCGCCACATTTCAATGAGAATGCCACATAGGAACCCTATACAATCCTGAGGGACTTTGAGCTCGTTTGTGATAACCTACGTCACCCTAGCATTAGTTAGGATTATCTTAGGCTCACTACCCTTCCATTTGCCTTAGGGGATAAGGTTGATTACTTGGTTAAGCATTTAGGTACGACCGTGACCACCTATGCCCAGTTCAAGGACATGTTCTTAAAGATGTTCTAACCTCTAAGTAGAACAAACCAGATGAGGACACACATCAGAGTTTTTCCCAGCTGCCTAATGAACCTTTATGTGATACATGGAATCAATTCAAGGACATGCCACAAAAGTGTCCTTGTCATGGATTGGATGATAACATGCTGGTCCAATCTCTATTCACTAGTCTCAACCTTGAGGTGCAAGGTCTAGTGAGTGCCTCCTGTGGAGGCAGTTACACATCACGTGGAGCAGATACCGTCTAGAGGGTATTCAAGAAGATGGCTGACATTGGCCATGCACAGATGATCCGTAGGGCATGCACTGAGTCCACAGTTGCATTCATATCAAAAGGGGGAAAGACTGTGGGTGATCTTGCAGAGGACTTGGTTCCCACCATGGGGATTATTACAGATAAATTAACATTGGTCGAGCAGATCAATAAGATGATGAATGAGATTGAAAGCCTAACCAGACTCCCAAAGTAGGTGGAGTAGTTATCAGAGAGGGTATCCAAGATTAAGATACATGTCGTGACTACATTGGCTGCTCTTGTATTCCGAGTTCACCATGTACAGGAGCAGTCAATGTCAGGGCAATACTGATCATGGGTAGAAGACCATTCTTATACCCAATCCTTCTAGAAGCAGGCACCACCCACTGAGATAGTTTAGGAGGATCCTCCCCCAGTGTGGGAGGTAAATGGTGTTTGGTACACCAGGACCCTGCTCGATAGGGAAGTGCGGGGAACCGACAGTCCAACCACCGTCCCCTGATCTTCTACAACACCACATTCACCAATGCACCACATCCTACACCACAGCACATCCCTAATTCTTATCATCCCCAATAGAGGCAAAAATAACAACAATAGTACGATCGCCAAGGCCAAAACCAGCCGGGCCAGCAGGGCCCATATTACCAGCATCACCCCCAGCACCAGTAGTACTAGCAGTAGTATCATGGTCATTCCTCACAATCTCTTTCTTCTCAACCGAACACCTCTTCTTCGACACCCACCGACTCTCAGTGTTAGATTCTCGATGAGCTTCCTTCCTACCTGAATGAGATTAAGGACATGCGGGTTAGCATCAACCGTTTGTCGCGATGGCAAGATGAGCAGACGGCTCCACATACCTCCATTGGAGTTCACACTAACCCCAATAGACTGAACAAGTCTCATTCATAGAAATACATGGGCCAGGTATACTACTCAGACACTCTTAGATCTGAGCATGAGATTCTTTGGTGTGATAATGCTTATCATATGTCACTCACGAGAGGAAGGATTGTGGTCATACCTGGTTGGGATGGGGATACAGAGAGGGTCACCTCTGGAGCTCGACCTACGGAGTCTTTAGAGGATGAGGAGGAGAGGCATCACACTCAACAGCATACGAGGTTACCTACTCAGGAGATTGAGAGGAGGAAGAGAACATGGGGATCACAGCAACTTGGACACACTTTGGAGTCTACGGAGGACCTTACACCTCCAATTGTGGAGAATTCACTGACAACATCTATTCCACATTCTGTTGTAGACAACTTTTTTTCTAATTCCAAGCTGTATAAAAACAATGCACCTTTGAAGAATTCTATTTCTCATAATACAAGGAATGATGTTTTTTATTCAGATTATTCTTTTTTGTCACTTACCTTCATCCATTTCCCTTGTGCTCTTATGGTAGGAAAGCACATCAAAAAGATTTAGAAGGATGACCCAGACATGACACGATTTTTTAAGGAAAATATCATGGTTAAAGTGCCATTTGAGGATTATGTGGCTAACAATCCTACATTTCAGAAGTAACTACATGTGTGATGCAAACCTACTAGGGCTAGCAGGAAGAAACAATATCAATATGTAAAGACTCATGTCTTATCAGTAGCCACTGCCTATTGTCTCAAGAATCAGAAACTGCCAAGAAAAAAGAGAGGCATGGGTGCTCACTACTTGGAAACCCATTTCAATGGAATTGCATTTACACGCACTCTCCTAGATAACGGTTCTTTATTAAGCTTATGCCCCTTGGCACTTTATGAGAAATTGGAATTAGTACCACTTCGAAAATCACGAGCACTACTCCAATTCACAAACAAGTCAATGAAGGGACCTAAGGGAAAAGTGAAGAATGTGGTTATCTCGATTGAGGGACAAGACTACAAGGTGGACTTCACGGTCCTTGATATAGAAATCCCCAATCATTGGAGAGAATCTCATATCATTCTTGGGTGGTGATGAGCGACTGATTAACTAGGGTTAAGTGTCAAACAATAACAAAGGTCGTTGTGACCCCAATCAATCAGTCGTACTCAACAAGAAACATCGAAACCACTCGAATCAAACAATCAAAGCACAAAAGTAATGTAAGCGGTCTTCGCTATTTATTTAACCTGGTATAGCAACCAGGGTCGAACTCAAGGAGCACGGAAATGTACGAAGTAGTCATAGTCGGATAAATAAAAGCGTGTTTTCGTAATTTTTAATTTTGTAAATTTTTTATAGTTTTAAATTAAGGAAATAAAATAGCAAACAAGGAACCTAAGGCTTACAAACAATCTTCCATAATTTTTATTAAGTTAAAAAATGCTCAAAAATCAGAAACAAAAATATTTTTATATTTTTCAAATATTCAGATGTTTTTATTAATTTTATGGGATTTTTCTAATTTGTATGTGATTTTATAAAAATCAAACAAAGGCAAACATGGAAAACAATGTACAACCTGGACTAAAAGGTATATTCAAAGTACTAAAAATGCTCTAATGTCCTGGTTGTGATTTTTATGAAAACTTAAATAGAAATATCTAACAATAGAAACTGAAATCCTATTTTTTTTATTTTTTTAGAATTTTTAATGATTTTTACAAGTTTTAAGGGTTTTGTAATTTTCAGTATTTTTATAAAGATTTTTAAAACAAAAATGCTACTGGAATTAAAGCACAACAAACAAGTTCACATTATTTTTTTGTAAGTTTTAAAACAATTTTTATAATTTTTAGGTATTTTATAAAACATACAGAGAAATTTTTAGGTGTTTTTGATTTTTAGAAAATATCAAAAAAAAATAAATTAGTTCACAAAAATTAACATAAGTATTACATGTTAGCAGGAGCTAACATTAATTTTTATGGAATTTTTGGAGTAAATTAGGTATTTATTTGATCAAAAACAAGACGCAGCAAGCAGGGACCTAAATGCAATTATAGTAAAGTTTCCAAACCAATAGATAACACATATAAAAAGCTCAGGGTCTCTATTGCAAAATATCCAAGACATTCACACACATGCTCAAAACTCACGTACAGGGGTATATTTGCAATTATGAGAATTTCCATTCAGAACATAACATTCATAAAGTTCAGGAAAAACATGCAAATAACCCACAAAATCACATGAACATACATGTGTCTCAGGTTCAAAAGGACTAAAATGCAAATACTGAAAATATAAGGTCCAAACTGCAAAATATTTGTACTACGACTTTATTATCTAGACTAACTAAGAAAGCATAAAAGTGCGGGATAAAATATGCAATATACCTTAAAGCATATGAGGCACGCATAATGGCTCTGACAGTCCTGATCGTCTCTTGTGAAAATATCTGATGGTGGAGGGAATGTCAGAGATGTGCGGCAGCGATTCTCTGCTATAGTGCAGATTTGTCGGCTCTGAAAAGGGATAGGACATGTGGTACAGATCTGATGCATGCTCTGATCGATCGTTAAGGATGAAGCGTGGCACACGGTTAAGATCAAATCAGGAAAGCTGGTCTCCTCATCAGCGATGGAGAAGATAGATGGAAGAACTCGTCAGGGATGAGCTTCGACGGAGGAGGGATTGAGATCCACTACTTCGATGAAGGATCGGAGGAGTCCTACATCATCGTGAAAGTCATCCGCATCTAGTAGGAGGTTCTGATGCAGGATCCAACGGTCAGACGTGCTGTATGAGGGACCTCCACCTAGAGCTGCTCCGCCGGGTAGATGGCCCTCCAACAGAAGATCCTATCGCGCTAGGGTACTACAAGGGATAGAAGGACTCGGGGTGAAGCTCTGATCTGGGTTATTAAAGCTGGAAGTGAAAGAAGCGAAGGTGGGTGAGATTTGATCTCTGGCGAGGGCGACAGAGGGAGATCACAAACCTTAATCTCGACCTGAGGGTCGAGTCCAAGGGTGATCAGACTACAATGCGAGATGGGGGATGAAGTAAGGGTTCGATATGAACGGTTGTGGGGATAAAACGGGGCTTCGACCCAGGTGGTCAGAGCAGATGAACTATGGCGGAGTTGAACTGAAAGATTCAATGGAACAGGGAAAATGACGGTGAAATAAGTGTTACCTGAAGGTTGGAACACGTTCTCAAACTTCAGGCAAAGAGGGTTGTCGGGGCAGTGGCCTCGACCTCACTGCGAAAGGCGGGGAGGCTAAATGCAGCGGAGCTCTCTGACCACGTAGCTGAGCTACTGATTCAGGCCACCAAACCCCGCCCCAGAGGCATCTCCCACTTGTTGTCACTCGGCTAGGGATATCTAAGGGTGAAGGAAGGGGCAAGAAACGATCTGCGGCATTGGGAAGCAAAGGCGAAAATATATAGCTGACTCCAGGTTTCTCCAAAGATCGAATGATGGCACGCAACCCTAGGAAGATCCACGCCTTCCTAGGGATCTGTGAGGATCACAGATCCTAGGAGAAGCGACGGGTGAGAAATCGGGGTGAGAGGCGGCTGGAATCGGGCTGAAAAAGGGGAGAAGGAGGTCCGGTGAAGTGAGTCAGGTCAAGTCAGCCTAGGGAGGTGACGTTGACATGGGTCAACATCCCTAACATGGCCCAATCAGAAGGGGTGTGGAATAAGGACAAGCTACGCTACAATACAAAATAGAAGAGAACAATAAAGATAATTACATTAAAAAATAAATGAATTTAAATGAAAAAAGAATAAAATATAAAATTTTATTATTTTTTAAGGAATTTTCTATGATTTTATGAAAAATAAATTAGTGTATACACTACGTAGTATTATATACAGATATAATATACCTATGTATTATGTACAAATATTTCTATTTTATTATTTTTATATAAATACCCCCAATTTTATATATTATTTCTTTTCAACATAATTTTAGGAGTACACAGTAATTTTTGTTTTATTTTTATAGATTATTTACCAATATAAAATAAATAGTGAATGTGTTATATATACATGTATATTTGTACAAGTGAGAGAGGATTTTTTTATTTAATTTTTCTTTTTTTATTTTATTTTTGTTTTATTTTTAGGAATATATACAAGGAGGTAAAAATAATATTTTAATTTTATTTTGGTCAAAAATATTAATTTACAAATATAGGTAATAAAAACAATGTAGGCCCTATCGCTCTCTACTTATTTTATTTGGAGATCAGGTCAAAGCTTGACCTTCTCTTGGGTTTCGGGTTATATTGTATTTATTCTAAATACCTCCTTCCTTTTTCTTTTCTTGTATTCTTTTATTTTTGCACAAATACATGCTAATTATGAAATATTGACACATGCATACATAATACCAAGTTATTGTATTTACAGGTATCTACATGCTGTTTTGCCAAGATAAATAGCTAAAATAAAAGATAAAGAGTGAGAATCAAGGATTCATCATCCCTATACTTTACCTTTGCTATTCCCTTAGCAAATACTTATTTGAAAAAGAAGTGAAAAAGGAAAGAAAAGAAAAAGAAGGAAAATCAAGGTTGATTATTAAACTTATCTTTATTAAATTGAAGTATGGAGCTCAGTCAGACCTTTGGATTATTAGTTTGTTGGAACCTTATCGGGATCTAGGTTTAAGACTCAACAAGCTCTAAGTTCCACCATTCTATGGTTAAGATTCCTCAATAATCCAGATTAGAACAAGTCTACATATGCAAACTCTAATGACCATGTATCTTTCCTTGTACGGTGTATGTGATATATAGCTCCCCACCTCAGAAATGACAAGGCAACAACCTCCCTCAACAAGGTAACTCTAATTCCCTAGTCTAGCAGCTCTTTCCTCGAGGAGAGGGGTATTCCCTTCTAAGTTCAAGTTCAACGGCTCAAGAAGAGGGGGGAAAGAAGAGAATGGACCGTTGGCCAGTATAGCCACGTATCCCTGGGAGCCCAACCAGTGTAGCTAAGTCTCCCACTGCAAGCTTCATGAGATGAGAAGGTGTAACACATAAGCTTTGCTTTATTTGACTATATACACTCCGGCAGACATTTTATTTTCTATTAGGCCTGCCCACTTTTTTGGAGTTTTTTTATGTGCATATGCACAACATATCTACATGATGCAGCATATACATAAGGACTTTTTCTTCTTGAGCCAGTAGACTATCCCTCTTTTGAAGCATTTTTGCAACCCACAACTCCTGTCTTTAGACCTCAACACCACCAGGCCAAGTTGAAGTGCACATCCCTCCCTAAAGGAAGACGAGAGGTTCTGCCTAGAAGTACTACCCTCGTATGCTATCCCAAGCCAAAGGAAACTGCCTCCTCACCACCTCATCCGTGTAGAGCTGAGCGTAAAGTGCAGGTGCAAGTTCTATAAGAGTCATATGTGTGTTTCTAAGTGTTCTACTTAGGCTCATCAAGATGACATGTAAACATAGCCTAGTGGACTCAAAGAATTAAGTCACTAATGGACCTGAAAAGTCTTAACCCCAAATCTTATAAGGTTCCTCTGAGGATTAGGTGGATTAAGGTCTTAACCAAGCTCCATTTTCCAATTTAATTCCAGACTAGTTAAATGTCAACTATGATTCAGAGGAATATAGAAATATATACAAAACACTTTCCATGCACTTTTTGAAAAATTTTGGAAACATGCAAAATTTTTGAAAGAATGCAGAAGTTTTGCAAACTATTTACAAACATTTACACAAGGATTTTTGCAAACTTTTATTTTTCAAACATTTTATAAAAAAAATTGTACTATATACATAATTTTGGTATAAAAATATTTACAGAGTTTTACAAACAAAGCACTTTTACAAACATTTGTACAAAAATATTTTCTATTAATAGCTATGTATGTGCGAGAAAGAATTTTATGTATAGGAAAAATTTTATGATTTTTAGATTATGTATTTTAGCCATTTTATTTATTGACACACTCACACAAAGTACGAGTTATGGCTAAAGTATATACGTAATATATATATGACACCCCCTATACTTATCTCGAACGTTGTCCTCATAGTGATCAAAGAGCGATGAAGAATGCATAACCCGTGCTTAGTATTGGGAAGTGAAAAGAAGGGATATACTATAACGACGAATGAAAGAATAAAATCAATATAAGTCGGTGATCCCACTTATACTTAGAATCAAGTAATCCTAAGTATAGAAGACTGTACACAAGGGGAAAATCGAGGGTTAGAATGTACAGAGTTTACCTCCCCTATACTTAGGGCCTGTTTGGTTGCTGGGTTGGACTGGGTTGGGTTGGGCTGGGTTGGGGTGGGTGAATAGTAATCTGTGAGGAGGAAGTAGCCTTGTGAATAGTAACCAGGGTTGGGCCAACCCTGCCCAACCCTGCAACCAAACAGGCCCTTAAGGTAAAATATCCCTAAGTATAGGCAGCAAAACAAAGGTAAAAAGAATCAAAAGAATAATAAAAAATCTGACACCCCCTATACTTAGGGTAAAGTGCACCCTAAGTATAGCATAATCATAAGATGGAGATGGGGTATTAAACAAAGAATGTGCGATATGGACATCTTGATCTATACAAGGGTGGAAGAAGGTAATAATTAGGCATGAGATGCAAATGATGTGAGTCAAAGACCACATCTCATGCAAAATAAATCGGAGCGACGTCAACGATCAACGGATCATGATCTAGATATGGTTTGAGGCGTTGACCGTTAAACGAAAGGTGGACTCAGATGACATCTCAGATATGTCTTACTACTGTTGTCATGCACCTTTTGGACCAGGTATGGTCCCTTCCACTTACTCTGCAATTTTCCTAGAAATAATCTAAGCCTGGCATCGAATAACCATACTCTCTGATCTGGCTCAAACTGTTTATGGCTGATATGAGAATCATGACATATCTTCACTCGCTCCTTATATTGTAGGCTACTCGAGAAGGTTGTATCTCTAAGCTTCTCCAGGGTTGCCAGTTCTGCCTTCCTTTGATCACTTATACTCTCTGGATCCAATAATATCTCAGTGGCAGCCCATAGTGACTTATGCTTAATCTCAACAGGTAAATGGCACGACTTGCCATAAACGAGATGAAAGGGAGACGTACCCAAAGCTGTCTTGAAGGACGTCTGATGCACCCACAAGACCGAGTCCAAAAGCTGTGACCAATCCTTTCGGTCTGGGCGGACTACCTTCTGTAGTATCGTCTTGATCTCCTTGTTCGATAATTCAGCAAGACCATTGGTCTGAGGATGATATGGAGTGGCTACTCAATGGTCTATGCTGAACTCGTTAGCAAGGGCCTTTACCTTGTTGTTGATAAAATTAGACCCCCCCATCAGATATCAGAACTCTAGGCACCCCGAACCGTGAAATGATATTCTTCCTCAAAAATCAGCAAACGGTCTTAGCATATGAGGTTCAGGTGAGTATGGCCTCAACCCAACCACTCACATAGTCAATAGCCAAAAGAATGTACTCGAATCTCTGACTCTTGGGGAATGGACCCATGAAATTGATGCCCCATGCATCAAAAACCTCACATAAGTGAATGGGCTGCATCGGCATCATATCACGCTATCCACAAGTGCCCATCCTCTGACAATCAGTAGACCTCTTCACAAATTCATCAGAATCCTTGAAGAGGGTAGGCCACCATAGAGCGGATTGGATTACTTTCTGTGTTGTTCTCCTCCCAATGTCCTCCTGCCTTAAGCTTGTGGCAGTATGTGAGGACGCTGTGGTGCTCCTCCTGAGGAATGCACCGATGCCAGACGATATCCCCTCCTTCATGATAAAGGATGGGATCCTCCCAATGGTATGACTTGGCCTTCGCGAGGAAGGTCTCAAGTCGCTGCCTGGGCCAACCTTGTGGAACTTTCTTGGCAACAAGATAGTTCACAATATCGGCGTACCATGGGAGCGAGGCGATAGCAATGATCGCCTCATCTGTGAAGGTCTCTGTAATAGGATCAATCTGCTCGGATTCCTCAAGATTTTCCAAATGAGAGAGATGATCCGCCACCACATTCTTGACTCCATGCTTATCCTTAATCTTAATATCAAACTCCTAGCGCAGAAGGATCCATCTAATCAATCTCACTTTGGCATCCTTCTTTGCCATGAGGTACCTGATGGTGGTATGATAAGTATAGATAGTCACTTTGGATCCAAGAATATACGATCTGAACTTGTCCAAGGCAAATACTACATCTAGCATCTCTTTCTCTGTGACTGTGTAGATATGTTGGGTGGCATCCAATGTTCGGCTAGCGTAGTGAATGGAAAATGGTAATCTGTCCCTCCTTTGTCCAAGCACAGCCCCTACGGCAAAATCATAGGCATCCTTCATGATCTCGAATGGGAGAGACCAATCAGGCGGCTGAAGGACAGGAGCCTCAACAACTAGATTCTTAAGAGTCTCGAACGACGAAAGACACTTATCATCCACAATGAACTCGGTATCTTTTGTTAGTAGATAAGTGAGCGATCGGACAATCCTGTTGAAGTCCTGAATAAAACATTGGTAGAAACCGACATGCCCCAGAAAAGATCGCAACTGTCGCAGGTTGGACGGTGGATTGAGTTTCCTAATGATATCCACCTATGCCGGATCAACCTCTATGCCCTTGTTGGAGATGATATGACCAAGCACTGTCCCCTGAGTCACTATGAAGTGACTCTTCTCCCAAGATAAAACAAGATGCACCTCAATGCAGCGCTGAAGCACTCAGTCTAGGCAGTCAAGACAAGCATCGAACCCATCGCCGTAGACCGAGAAGTCATCCATGAAGACCTCTAAATAGTCACCCACCATGTCGGAGAAAATTGACAACATGCACCTTTGGAATGTCACCCGGGTGTTACATAGACCAAAGAGCATCTGTCTGAAAGCATATGTCCCAATGGGACAGGTGAATGCCGTCTTATCCTGGTCTTCTGGCGCTATGGACACCTGATTATATCAGAGAACCCATCAAGGAAGCAGTAATAACTCTTCCCAACTAGCCTCTCTATAATCCGATTAATAAAATGCAGTGGGAAATGATCCTTCTTAGTGGCTTGATTCAGTCATCTGTAGTCCATACAGACCTCCAAGAAGTGGGTGCTCGGGTAGCGATCTACTCTCCAGACTCACTCACAACTGTGGTGATGCCAGTCTTCTTGGGCACCACATGCAATGGACTAACCCACTTGGAGTTGAAGATGGGTAGATAAAATCGACGCTCCACCATTTCGATATTTCTTTCATTACCACCTCTCAAAGACTCGGGTTCATCCGTTACTGGAACTCACGAGATGGCTTGGCGTCCTCTTCAAGATAGATATGGTGGGAGCATAGGGCCAGACATATCCCCTGAAGGTCAGCTATGCTCCATCCTATCGCCTTGCGGTTCTTTTCAAGAACCTCCATCAAATGAGATTCTTTCTCTCCAGTTAAATCTGTTGAGATAATGACCGGGTACATCTCATGCTCACCCGCAAGGAATCTATACTTCAGTGACTGTGGAAAGGGCTTCAACTCTAGGCAACTGGGAGCTGGCAAATCTGGCTTATGGAATGTCTGAGTGAATGCAACCAGATCTGAATGTGAGAACTCTCGCTGATCATGAATATCTGGTGAAGATGGCCCTGCTGGTGTGTCTATACTTAGTGCTGGCTCAATTTCCACCCTAGCTGCTGGCTCTGTGGGAATCAGACAAGGCAACTACTCATCGAAGTCCCAATCTATGTCTGAATCTGAGGGATCTGAATCAGAAGCACAAGAAACAAAGTCTTCTAAGTTATCCTAAACGCGGTCGTCAGCCTCAAAAGTGTCCTAGGCCAAGAGTGTGCTCTCCGGACTCTCTTCTGTTGGAAACTGTAAATCTATAGTTTCTGAAGGTGAGAGAAGGGCTTGTGAAATGGGATCAGTCCAAGCAGCTTCATCATTAGTGATCACAAAGTTGCACTCATGGTGGACGTCTCGCTCTGCCTCTGTCGTCTTCTCTGCATTGTTGAACTGCTCTAGGCAAGCTGAATCTCGCATTCTGGTCCCGTCGATCATCTCTATTCGTATACTCTCGCCCTCGACGCGAAAGTACACCTTCCCACTATCATGGTCGGACACCGCCTTGGCTGTGGTCAAGAATGGACATCCTAAAATGATGGGGGTATCGATCACAGACTCAGGGATCTCCATGTCCAACACAACGAAGTCCACGGGGAATTTTGGGCCCTGAATTGTGACGACCACGTCCTTCAGTAACCCTTCGGCCTCTTGATAGATCAATCAGCAAACTGAAGGAATATCCTGCTCTGTTTGAGAGGGCCAAACTCGACTCGATAGAGTAAGGCTACCGGGAGAAGGTTGATAGAAGAACCGTTGTCTAATAGAGTATGATTAAATCTCTACTCATGAATGTGGCATCTGATATAGGGAGCTCCTGCATCTGGCTTCTTGACTAGCAGACAGTTCTGGACGGCGAAGCAGGTGGCACAGGTGAGCACGTGGATTTCTGTCTGATGGTTCCTCTTCTTCCTACAGATGGTGGTCTTCTCTCTTAGGTTCTTTCGGAAGAGAGAGATGTGCTCAAGTGCCTCCTGTAGAGTCATCTGAATGTGAAATCTGTCTATCATTTGCTAGCTGAACTCTAACTGCTGGTTCTTTTTTTATTTTCTTTTTTATTCCCCTTTTGTCAAGCGGAGTGCTTGAGGGAAGGGGATGGCTGGGCCCTCCTCGGAGAGAGGGCTAGGAATAGGTTCCTGCTGTTGAGAGGGAACGGAATCCATACAAGTATCATCATGCATCACATATGGACTCGAAGATAAAGAAACCTTTCCTTTATAATTTTTTTATTCTTTTTCATATGGTCTTGAGATACAAAAACTAGAGAAAATACAACTTGAGTAGAAGTGGTGGCATCAGTACCACCCATGGCATCGGACCTCGTGGCATCAGCACCGTGCTCTGGCTTTGCATCATCTGGTATGGTGGCATCATTACCACCTACTGCATCTAGGGAAACAACGGCCTCAGTACCGTCTACTGGATAATCATCTTCCTTGGCGGCTTCAGCATCATCGTCATCAACATCCTCATTAGCAGCATTAGCACCGTTGTCCTCCTCGTCTGGTGATCCTGGATCATCATGGGGTCGTCGCTCAGACGAGACGCCGCCGGCTAGCATCCTACCGCTCCTAAGTGTAACAAAGTCAACATCAAATATGTATGACGAAATATCACCCAATGACTCACTAGGAGTGGTGGTCTCTGTGAATAGTACCTGCTCAGATTTCCTCTTAAGGTTGTTCGGGTTGTTCTCAATCTGAGTGGGTATGGAGGCCTTGCCCTTTATTATCTCCCTCATCTCCCGACGAAACTCGTCCATCTCCCACCTAAAGGATGCTTGATGGTATGAAAGTAGGCGGGCTAGATC
The DNA here is from genome assembly GCA_037367405.1 of Ottelia alismoides. Taxonomy (NCBI): domain Eukaryota; kingdom Viridiplantae; phylum Streptophyta; class Magnoliopsida; order Alismatales; family Hydrocharitaceae; genus Ottelia; species Ottelia alismoides. Next base: position 1,336,120 of record JAZKJV010005735.1, read on the forward strand.
ATCAAGGGCTGGGTTCTCATAGGTCGAGCCATGAGAACCGAACGGGTTGTCTTGCTGAAAATGAGGTTGTTGCTGGAACTGGTGAGGGGGAGACTGAGAATACTGTTGTTGAGGCTGCTGCTGCTGCCTCCACTGATGTCCCTGCTGGTAGGGACGAGGACTCAACTGGTAGTGGTATGGTGGTTGCTGGGGGTACTAGGGTTGCTGTTGTTGAGGCTGGCTGCTCGAACCGCCCTGAGTTGGAGGTTGTTGCTGGGATGAGGTGCCTCAGGTAGACCACCTGAATCTGGGGTGATCACAACGGATCCCGGGCTGCCGGTCATATCAAATCCCATTGACTTCCATCAACGGCTCCTGCTCTAAGGGTAAGGGGGAAGAACTGCCAGTGGCTGATCCTGCTGATACACCCCCATCTGAGTGTCCTAAGATGGCGGTGGCTGAGAGTACTGCTGCTGCAACGACTAAACTGGCTCCGACTGGATGTGATGAACTTGGTGGTACTGGGCGGAGTGCTGGGAAGAGTTGTTACTGCTAGGGTCAGCCCATGACCTGAGACGGGGATGAGAAGCCGTCTTTGCCTCATGGAGACACATGATCAGGGTCTTCAGGTCACTCAGAGTGTGTGCCAACTGATCGATCTGAGTCATGCACGGGTACTGCTTCTTCTCGATGATATATGCGCGATCCAGCTTCTCACTGGTTATGCCCATGTCAGCCGCTGAAGACTCTTCCTGTATTGCTTCTAATGAAGAAGTGGATGGACCCGCATCAACCCATGCGATCCTCTAATAGGACACGGCGTGTGGAAGGGGCTTCCCCTGTGTATAGACCCTGGTCTGGGACATCACTGTATAGTTCTCGACCATCTTCTTGTATATGTCCCAGACATGGTCCTCATCCTTGGCGAAATAAGAGCCCCCACAAGAAGCATTAATTATCCCCTGCAGCTCTTGTGTCAGCCCACAAAAGAAACTCTGCACAAGATTGGGCTTATATATATCATGGTGTGAACACCGGTCGATGAGCTCACGAAATTGATCCCATGCCTAATGTAACTGCTCGTTGGGGATCATGGTGAAGTTGTTGATCCGAGCCCTCGCTGCATTGGTCTGACCGAGTGGATAGTACTTGCTCAAGTACTCAGTCCAGAGCTGCTCCCAAGTAGTCACATATCTCCCTAAATGCTTAATCCAGTAGGTTGCTCTATCGATGAGGGAGAATCGAAAAGCTATCATCTTTATGGTAACCTCGTCCACAAATCTGTCGTGGACGGTGCTGAAGATCATCTCAAATTTCTTGTAGGTGAAGATGCAGCTCCTCGGTGGCAAGCCAATGAATTTGGGCAAAAGCTGAATGGTCTGAGGGTCGAGCTTGAAGTCGCCCAGAATTGTTGGAACCTGGATCCAACGGTGTGTAAGGGTTACACCAAGGTTGTGCAACTCCCTCATAGGCCTGGCAGGTCTGACTGGCTCCTGCAGCTCCTCTGGCTGTCCTCCATCTCCCCCTCCAGGGGCTAGAATGTCTCCACCGCCTGCACTTGGCTGCTCCTCTCTGTCAGCTAGCATCTGTGCTAGTTCCCGACGCACCTCTGCCATAAAGGCTCCCAGATCTCGATCTGGTGCTGCATTGTCTTAAGGGAGTCTGGAAGTGTGTTGTCGATGGTGCCCTGATCTAGAACATACGTCGAACCCTTGGACTGATCATCGGTGCGTCTGTCGCTGTTGGCCATCTCGCGGATCTCTGCAAAGGCAAAAGACCCGAACTCAGGTGTCGTCATATGAACAAATAGTTGTGTTGTTGGTCTCTGCTCGGGCTCCTCAGGACTAGAAGACGGTGGTCGAGGAGGAACAGGGCGGAAGCAAACTCAGGTTCGAAGAGCAGGTCTAGGCTCCCCGGAACCTCCCTAGATGAGTGGGTCGGATTGCTCAAGAGTAGTGCTGTCAATGGCATCCTAAAGGATCTCTGACCCATCATCATGATTTGGAAAAGTTCGGATGAGATCTGGATGCAAACGGTATCAGTAGTCAAACCCCCGATTCACCTACTCATCGCGAGCTGATGACCGTAAAGGATCGGTCGATTGTCTTATTAATTTTATTTAGGTGATAATTCAGTCTTGCAGAGCAATTAAGTGAGTTGGTAGGTACCCGATGCTCCCAAGAGACTAGCCCGATCCCAAAGCTAGATCTTTCCAGGCAGTACGAGTTGCGGACTGTTTACCGTCTACCCAATCAACTTGATCTGTTAAGGATATCACGGCTCGCTTTACCAGAGATCGGAGAGATTCTCACTGGACAACGATTAACCCCAAGACCAGTAGTTTAACGAGAGTTCAGGTGTGGCTCTATCCAAGGATACGGGTCACTCTCTCGCTCAAGCAAACCAAACAAGGTGGGGATGACTCTCCCAAAACAGATTTTTAAGTGATGTGTCTTTTAAGATCAAGTTTGCATTACCAATCCCAATTTTACGATTTTCTCTTTTTATAGTATTTTTCAACAACAAACAGCGCCTAATGAATTTCTCGATCTCCTGATTATTTTAAATCCAAAAATGGGGGTGGGGGAGTCGAAAAAGCCGATGCGCAATTCAAACACTATGATGCATGCAAAGTAAGAGATGCGTACATGTCACCAGCACTCTACATGTAGGGTGATCCACGCATAAATTAAAAGGTAGAATTTAAACTAATCTAAATGATGCAAGAAGAAAACTTCCTTAAACGAGCAATTTCTAGTGATCGTGAAGCACAATAGTTAACTGACTAGAGAGAGGTCGATGTTCGGTCTCAGAAAAATCAAAACCGAGAAAACTGTGGTGAGGTCCCCCAAGCATACCGGTGCTCGGTGAAACAGACCCTGATAAGCCAAGTGTCCAGAAAAGTCAGTGTCCTACATTATTACAACAACAATAATAATAAGTGCTGGAAAGAAAAACTAACTACTCTATCTAATCTCTAAAAGCTACAACTGCCTCATGCTCTGCTTCTGCTCCTCCTCAAGCATGTGTCTCCCCCTAAGTATCCCCAGGCAATTCCTCGCACGAAAAGAGAAACAGAAAATGGGCTAGAGAGCAGTTATAACAAATAAAGATAAAATAGGCAGGAAAATCTGAAAAGGCTACTAAGTCGTGCTTCCCAGCAACGACGCCATTCTGATGAGCGACTGATCAACTACGGTTAAGTGTCAAATAATAATAAAGGTCATTACGACCCCAATCAATCAGTCGTACTCAACAAGAAGCATCAAAACCACTCGAATCAAACAATCAAAGCACACAAGTAATGTAATCGGTCTCTGCTATTTATTTAACCTGATATAGCGAACAGGGTTGAACTCAAGGAGCACGGAAATGTACGAAGTAGTCGTAATCAGACAAATAAAAGCATATTTTTATAATTTTTATTTTTGCACATTTTTATAGTTTTTAATTAAGGAATTAAACAAGAAAAAAAGGAATCTAAGGCTTACAAACAATCTTACACAATTTTTATTAAGTTCAAAAATGCATAAATTAGAAACAAAAATATTTTTATGTTTTTGAAATATTCAGATGTTTTTGGTAATTTTATGGGGTTTTTCTAATTTTTATGTGATTTTATAAAAATTAAACAAAGGAAAACATGGAAAATAATGTACATCTTAGACTAAAAGGCAAATTTAAAATATTAAAAATGCCCTAATGTCCTGGTTGTGATTTTTATGAAAAAGTAAAAATATTTAACACGAGAAACTGTAATCCTATTTTTTTTGAATTTTTAATGATTTTTATAAGTTTTAAGAGTTTTGTAATTTTTAATGTTTTTATAATTTTTTTAAAAGAAAAATGCTACTGGAATTAAAGCACACAAAAAAAACTCACATTAATTTTTTTGTAATTTTTAAAACAAATTTTATAAATTTTAGGGATTTTATAAAACATACAGAGTAATTTTTAGGTGTTTTTGATTTTTAGGAAATATCAAAAAAACTAAATTAATTCACAAAAATTATCATAAGTATTACGTGTTAATAGGAGCTAACAATAATTTTTATGGATTTTTTGGAATTAATTAGGTTTTTATTTGATCAAAAATAAGACACACAACAAACAAGGACCTAAATGAAATTATAGTAAAGTTTCCAGACCAATAGATACCACGTATAAAAAGCTCAGGGTCTCTATTGCAAAATGTCCAAGATATTCACGCACATGCTCAAAAACTCACGCACAAGGGTATATTTGCAATTATGAGAAAAGTTCCATTGAAAACATAACATTCATAAAGTGCATGAAAAAGACATGCAAATAACCCACAAAATCATGTGAACATGCACATGTCTCAGGTTCGGAAGGATAAAATGCAAAAACTGAAATTATAAGGTCCAAACTACAAAATAATTGTACTACAACTTTATTCTCTGGACTGAGTAAGAAAGCATAAAAGTGTGGGATAAAATATGCAATATACCCTGAAGCACGTGAGGCACGCGTGATGGCTCTAACGATCCTGATCGCCTCCTGTGAAAAGATCTGACGGTGGAGGGAAAGTCAGAGACGTATGGCGGTGATTCTCTGCTACAGTACAGATCTATCGGTTCTGAAAAGGGATAGGACATACAGTGCAGATCTGACGCCTGCTCTGATCGATCGTCAAGGATGAAGCGTGGTGCACGGTCAAGATCAAATTTGGAAAGCTAGTCTCCTCATCGACGGTGGAGAAGATAGCTGGAAGAACTCGTCGGGGATGAGCTTCGATGGAGGAGGGATCGAGATCCACTACTTCGATGAAGGATCGAAGGAGTCCTGCATCATCGTGAAAGTGATCCGCGTCGAGTAGGAGGTTCCGATGGAGGAACCAACGGTCAGACATGCTATATGAGGGACCTCCGCCTCGACCTGCTCCGCTGGGTAGCTGGACCTCTAACAGAAGCTCCTATCATGCTAGGGGTACCTGCAAGGGATAGAAGGACTCAGGGCGAAGCTCCGATCCGGGTTATTGAAGTTGGAAGTGAAAGAAGCGAAGGTGGATGGGAATCCTCCGGTGAGGGCGACAGAGGGAGATCTTAGCCTTAATCTCAACCTGAGGATCGAGTCCAAGGGTGATCAGACTGCGGTGCAAGATGGGGGATGAGGTAAGGGTTCGATCTGAATGGTTGTGGGGATAAGATGGGGCTCTGACCTGGGTGGTCGGAGCAGATGAACTACGACAAAGTCGAACGGAAAGATTCGATGGAATAGGGAAAATAACGTCGAAATAATTGTTACCTGAAGATTGAAACACGTTCCAGAACTTCAAGCGAAGAGGGTCGTCGGGGTAGTAGCCTCGACCTCGCTGCGAAAGGTCGGGAGGCTAAACGTAGCGGAGCTCTCCGACCACGTAGCTGAACTACTGATTCAAGCCACCAAACTCCGCCCCAGAGGCGTCTCCCAGATGTTGTCACTCAGCTAGGGATGTCTAAGGGTGAAGGAAGGGGCGAGGAACGATCTGCGGTGCTTGGAAGCGAAGGCTAACTTATATAGCCGACTCCAGGTGCCTCCAAATATTGAGCGATAGCGCGCAACCCTAGGTAGATCAGCACCTTCCTAGCGATCCACGAGGATCACGGATCCTAGGAGAAGCGACTGGCGAGAAATCAGGGCAACAGGCGGATGGAATCGGGCTGGAAAAAGGAGAGAAGGTGGTCCAGTGAAGCTAATCGGGTCGGGTCAGCACAGGGAGGCGACGTTGACCTACGTCAACATCCCTGACGTGGCCCAATCGGAAGGGGTGTAGAATAAGGACAAGCTATGCTACAAGACAAAATAGAAGAGAAAAATAAAGATAATTACATTAAAAATAATAAATGAATTTAAATGAAAAAAAAGAATAAAATAAAAAAATATTTATTATTTTTCAAGGAATTTTTCTATGATTTTTATGAAAAATAAATTAGTGTATATACACTATATAGTATTTTATATAGGTATAATATACCTATGTATCATGTACAAATATTTTTATTTTATTATTTTTACAAAAATACTCCCAATTTTATTTTTTATTTATTTTTAACATAATTTTAGGAGTACATAGTAATTTTTGTTTTGTTTTTATGGATTATTTACAAATATAAAATAAATGGTGATTGTGTTATATATACATGTATCTTTGTACAAGTGAGAGAGGACTTTGTTTTTATTTTTATTTAATTTTTCTGATTTTTATTTTATTTTTTTATTTTTAGGAATATATACAAGGAGGTAAAAAATAATTTAATTTTATTTTGGACAAAAATATTAATGTACACATATAGGTAATAAATACAAAGTAGGCCCTATCTCTCTCTACTTGTTTTATTTGGTGATCAAGTCAAAGCTTGACCTTCTCTTGGGGTTCGGGTCACTCTGTATTTATTCTAAATACCTCCTTCCTTTTTCTTTTCCTTTATTCTTTTATTTTTGCACAAATACATGCTAATTATGTAATATTAACACATGCATGCATAATGCTAAGTTATTGTATTTACAAGTATCTACATGCTGTTTTGCTAAGATAAATAGCTAAAATAAAAGAATAAAGAGTGAGAATCCGGGATTCATCAGCTAAGGACCGTCGGTGCATCATTTGATTATCAGACATGAATGATGAAGTTTCATTCTCCATGCGGAGGAGTGAACTTAGAGATGAAGCAAACAAAGTGGAAGCGATCTGATTTTAAGACCATCACAAAGTACTCATCTTCAGAGGCAGATTGCAAGATGATAAGCACAGTTGGGATTTGGAGACAGACCCCAGCAAGGCAGAGCGAGGCCCTCTCATCAGGAGAGGATTTAGTGCACAATGTACTTTGCTAGGTGTTGCTTGATTTCTTGAGAGATGCATCCCCTTATCCCCTTGATGACTCAGAGATCCCTTTGGATCTGTCAGTTCCACCTCCGTCGGAACAGTCAAGGGATAAAGATGATGATTTAGACATAGCTTTGGCCAAACTACAGTGTTTCTTAGCGATCTGACTCCTGATACAACAAAGTTGGTGGTGAGCACAAGACAGATAGATCTATATCCATACAACACTCAACCAAATGCATATGTGATTTAGCCATATTTAATTGACGATAAGGTATTGCCAGAGCTGAAGTCGCTCCCTCCTACACTAAAACATGTCTTTCTTGCTGGACCCAAAGAGAGATATCCTCTGATCATTAGTGATGACCTTACCTTAGAGCATGAGTCTAGGCTTTTAGATGTCTTAAAGCGGAACCGCAGAGCGACTGGATGGATAGTGTCGGATCTCGTGGGCATTAACCCTGCTCTCTCCTCACACCACATATATATTGTTGATAATGTGAGACCTTCCCGTGAATTCCGAAGGAAACTTAATCCAAACATGTAGGAAGTAGTTAAGGAAGAGATTGAGAAGTGGTGCAAAGCGGGATTTATATACCCCATTTCTGATTCCAAATGGGTGGCCCCGCTCCATGTTGTCATGAAGAAGTCAGGAATTAAAATGGTCACCAATGAGGAAGGGGTAGAGATCGTGACACGAGGTACCCACGTCGTGGCATGTCTGTGTCGACTACAGGCATTTGAATGTTACGACCAAGAAAGACCACTTTCCCTTGTTTTTCATTGATCAGGTTTCGGAGAGACTAGAAGGGAAAGCGTTCTTCTGTTTTGTTGATGGGTACTCGGGCTACAATCAGGTACCATCACTCCTGAGGATCAGGAAAAGACCACGTTCACATGTCCATTCAACACTTACACATTTAGGCACATTCCATTCGGGATCTATAATACCCAGGCACATTTTAGCGGTGCATGATTGTTGTATTTACCAATATGGTGGGAGATTTCTTGGAGGTTTTCATGGATGACTTCTCGGTCCATGGTGATTCATATGATACATGTTTAGCGTACTTGGACCTAGTCCTATGTAGAGAGGTTAATTCGGTACTCTCCCGGGAGAAAATCCATTTCATGGTGACAGAGGGTATTGTATTGGGGCATGTCATCTCCAAGAAGGGAATGGAGAGTTACTCTGCCAAGGTGGATGTGATCAAAAAAATCAATCGACCAACTAACGTGAATTCAGTGAGGTCTTTCTTAGGGCATATTGGATTCTATCGGAGATTTATTAGGGATTTTTCAAAGATCACCTACCCACTGACGGAGCTCTTAGGAAAAGACACAGAGTTCATTATAGATCACAAGTGTCTAGAGTCCTTTGAGAATTTGAAGAGGAAGATTTGTGACTCGACAATCCTACAAGCTCCTGATTGGTCTCTTCCCTTCGAGGTCATGATTAACGCTTCAGATTTCACTATAGGAGCTATGTCAGGACAAAGGCGAGATGGGATCCTATATGCTATACACTATGCATGCAAAGTTTTGGATCCTACCCAGAAGAATTATACAGTGATTGAAAAGAAACTGCTTGCGGTAGTATGGGCCCTCAAAAAGTTTAGATCTTATGTTTTGGGCTCCAAGGTGATAACTTTCACTGATCACACATCCATTCAGTGCTTAACGGAAAAGAAGGATGCAAAGGCATGTCTTCTTAGGTGGATTTTACTACTCCAGGAGTTTGATTTGGTGATTAAGGATAAACATGGAGTGAAGAATGTAGTAGCTGATCATTTGTCCCGAATTATGTTGAAGTAATCCCCTAAGTTTGAGTAGATCAGAGAAACCTTCCCATACGAGTCAATATATACTATTGACTCACTCCCATGGTACACCAACATGGTGAACTTCCTTGTCTAAAAGCAAGTTCCCCATTATTGGACTAGGAGCAGCATTGACCAACTGAAGTTGGCTTTGAGAAGGTACCACTAGGAGGATCCGTTCCTTTCCTTTGAAGGGTCGGATTGTGTCTGGAGAAGATGTATTCCTTGGGGGGATATCAGAGTATCCTCACACATTGTCATTCATATGAGTCTGGAGGACACCATTTGAGAAAGAGAACCGCACACAAGGTACTCCAATGTGGATTTTATTGGTTGACCCTGTTTAGAGATGCCTTTGATTTTGTATGGTCATGACCGATCTGTCAGAGGATGGGAGGGATTGTTAGATACAGAGATGAGATGTCCACGCATCCAATGATTTTCTGCGATGTTTTTGACACATGGGGCGTAGATTTGATGTGTCCCTTTTCCCAATAGTAATGGACAAGAGTACATCTTGTTGGCAGTTGACTACTTGTCTAGGTGGGTGGAGGGTATCCAGACTCGAGCCATAAACAACACTTCATTTTTAATCCATTGGATTTGAATTATTTTGACATCATGATTATTGTGAGGAATCATCCCCAATAATTCTTCTTGGACAGTTGATTTGTGAAAATGTATGTTTATTCAAATACATACTACAGATCAAATCTGGTCAAGTTCTAATTGTTCATGCGGACTATTTAGTAATAAGATCCGCTAAATCTGATTTGGCCACCCTAGGAACAACTATTCATGGTCATTATGGGGAAATCCTTGACGAAGGAGAGACAATAGTGAGGTTTATATATGACAAATCCAGATCTGGTGACATAATGCAGGGTCTTCCAAAAGTGGAACAAGTCTGAGAAGTGTGTTTGATTGATTCAATATCAATGAATTTAGAAAAGAGGGTTCGGGGTTGGAATAAATGTATACCAAGAATTCTTGGAATCCTTGGGTGTTCTTGATTGGCGCTGAGCTGACCATAGCCCAAAGTCGTATCTCTTTGGTTAATAAGATCCAAGTGGTTTCTTGATCCCAGGGGTACAGATCCATAATAGACATATAGAGATTCTTGTATGTCAAATAACATCCAAAGTGTTGGTTTCAGAAGATGGAATGCATGCATAATGTTATTTCACCGGTTGAACTAATCGGGTTGTTGTGAGCGGAACGAGCAGGGTGTGCTCTACATGAAACAATCAGTTATCGGGCAATCTGATTAGGAGTAACTAATGCATCTTTGAATACTAAGAGTTTCATATCCGAAGCAAGTTTTCAAGAAACAGCTCGAGTTTTAGCAAAAGCCTGTGATTTTGTTTTTGATGCGGCAAGTAGAGAAAAACATTTGATCATAGTTGGTACCAAAAATCCATCTGCTGACTTAGTAGCATCAGCTGCAAGAAGGGCTTGATGTCATTATGTTAATAAAAAATGGCTCGGTGGTATGTTAATGAATTTGTAGGTTTTTGAGAGACCATATCATTGCAAGGTTTAGGGTTCCCAAGGTTTTAATTTCTGACGTTGGTATCCACTTTGTGAACCAAAATGTCAGATCATTAGCTAAGGACTACGGATTTAAGCATAGAGTAGCTAGTCCTTACCATCCACAGTCTAACAACATGGCAGATGTTTCGAATTGAGAGGTGAAGATCATTCTTCAGAAGTTGGTTCGTCCCGATAGGAAGAACAAGTCCCAGCTCTTGGACCAGGTTCAATGAGCCTGTAGGACAGCCTACAAGACCCCACTCGGTACTTCACCTTTTCGAATGATCTATGGCAAGCCATGCCATTTGCCCGTGGAGTTAATTCACAAATCAAAATGGACAATCAAGAAAGTGAATTGGAGTTGTCGCCTAGCGAAATTGTGTCGTGACTTGAACTTGAATGAGCTTGTGGATATCAGAAATCAGGTGTATGACAACAGCTTGATTTATAAGGACAAGGTTAAGAAGTGGCATGATCGACACATTAGATGCAAGAACTTTGTCTCTGGACAAAAGGTGTGGTTGTTTAATGCCAAGTTGAAGATTTTCCATGGGAAGCTCAAATCTAAATGGACGGATCACTATGTTGCTAAGAAAGTGCACGACAATGGAAGTGTAGAGATAGCAGATCTCATAGATTTTGCACATCCCTTTCCTATTAATGGACAATTGTTGAAACACTATGTAGATTCAAAAGAGTAGTTGGTCCAAGTTGAGGTCATCCACTTCATGCAGAGTTAATACAGTGCACATACATCAAACCACTCTTCATGAAGATGTAGCAACAAGATTCAGCAACAAGAAGAATCACTCATTCTTTCCTACTAACACACACATGATTTGTTCATTATTTTAGAACCTCGATTCCCTCTCTTGTTGATACTCACTCTTGATTAGGCTATCTAAAGCCTAAATTTAAGGGGAACCCCCGCTCTTTTCTGATTATCCTTGTCATCCTCGTTCCTTTTTATTCTTCACTCATTGATCCCTCTTCTTGATCTCTTCTTATATTTAGGTTATTTTAAACCTAAGTATAGGGGGGAGACTCGAGTCAGTTCCCATATCCTTTAAATTAAGCATGAGCTATGGCTTCATATCATTTAGTGTTATGAGGACATATCATAAGCTAAGTACATGCGAGTATATTGTATATATTTCATATATACTTTAGCCATAGCTCATATTTTGAAAATTTTCAAACTTTTGGGGGGGGAGGGGTAGGGTAAAGTATCTTTTGAACTGATTTGTGTAAAAAATGTTTGTAAATGCTTTGAAAAAATTTCTTACTATGTGACAATATTTTGAAAAGTGTTTGATAGTGGTTTGAAAAATGAGATTTTACTTGTTTTGAAAACATTTTGAAAATCTATATGTTATGTGACATGGTTTGGAAAATCTTTTCAAAATTCTTTCAAAATAAGGGATTAATTGAGACTAACTTATCTTTGTAATTACTTCTAACCTTTTTCAAACAAAAAAAACTTTTAAAAAAATAAAAAAAATCTATCTTCTCTTCTAAAATCCCTCTTTTCAAAATTTTTTGAAAACCAACAAATCTTTTTTTCTTAAAAAAATTAACTAATGAGTTGGACTCCCTGACACTTATGCATTCACGTAATACTTATGAAGCTCAAGAACACTTTGTTTACGAGGTCCTATAATTCATAGTCAACCAGCCTTAATTATTAGGGTATATGACTTAATTTTTCACACTTCCCTAGTTTGAAGGATATGTGTGCTATATTGCATATTATTCTCAACCTTAAAGAATATTATTAGCACCTCACTTGCTTGACTACGGTTATGATGAGATGATTTGATGATTCACTTGAGGAACTAGGATGAGGGATTTGAGCCTGGACCTAATTTTATGATACTCGAGGATGGGATAAAATTGATGAAGGCTTCATGAAACCTGAGAGTCAGCAACCTTAAGTCAGTATGAGAACAAGTTCTTATACTAATATCTTGATATTGACTTGTATGCCATGGTGTAACGAAATTGATAAATTTGTTGATTAGTGTGTGCCAACTTGGTAAAAGCAGTGGAACTGACCAAAAAAAGAAATAAAAAGAAAAGAGTGATGAAAGAAAACCTCTCATTACAAAGTCAAATACAAAAGATCTTATGCTAAAGGTGATCGCTCCCAAATATTTCAAAGTGTCCACTTCGACCAAAGCTAATTGGGCCAAATGAGTCAAGCTAGTACCTCAAAAAGGGCTTTGCATCGTATGCGGTACAAATCTGGGTGTAAGTATATTAGATACTTAAAGAAGACACACCCACGTGTACTCCCAGGAAAACAAGTACAGGAGACTCAACAACTCTTGACGGACGCACGACTCAACACCAGAAATACACGTGTTGAGTTAATAAGGCACTCGAGAGGATCCTTGTTCTAATAAGAGGGAGAAAAGAAAAGAGACCATCATATGCCCTCAAACAACTGGCCTTCCATATTCATTTTTAAGACTGGAAACTAAAGAGACGGTGAATTGGATGCAAGAAATGATTTATTCCCTAGTGTTGAGGATTGGGTTCTTAGGAGAGTCCCTTAGACTGGAACATTGGGTGATGCTTTGACTCTACTCTTGTAATTGCAATCCACACTTAATGTCATATCCTTATACTATATGTATACAAAGAGAGTCTCATGAATAGAGAAGTTGGAAACCTTTTAATTAGAGCTTGGTTCAACTTAGAATTTTAGGATCACTAAAATCGAGACTTCTTCAACGGATTAAGTCTTGTACATTCACATGTATAGTGAGGGATTATTGTAACTCATCCATTCTTTATTCGTTAGAGGACTAACAAAGTTTAAGTATAGGGGGTGATGAATATGCGATTCATTATCTTAATATATTAATCTTAGCTTTATTCTTTGAACAAAACACCAAATAAAAAACCCTAAATTAAATAAATTAACAAAATATAACTCTTAATAAAACAGACTAATTATCTTGTAAATAAGTCCACAAATAACTCAAAATAAAAATCACATAAAATATGAAAAAAAGTGTTGAAAAATTGTTTGTAAATAATCCCCTATAAATACCTAAACTTCCTTGATTTTTAATAAATTCATACTAATTCTTTTTGACTTAATTATTTTCTATTGTGTACATAAAATGTGTATAAAAATACAAAAATACAAAATAATTCTCACCTTGAATAAATACTCTTAGATCTTAAACCAAAAAAGCAGTAAAGTTCAACTTATCGTCTAAATTCCCACTCCATATGAACTCCAAATTTATAAACTCACTTTTAAAGTCCAAGTTATAAAATCATCTATGCAATGAAAGTGATTTCATTAATATCGGAGCTCGTTTGCAATGTCGGTTTTGGGACCTAAATATATATTGTATATTTTGTACATACTTTTGTTGATTTTATTTCACATTTTTCTAATGAATAAAAAATCCAAAAAAAGATTAATATGTACTTATTTATATTTTATCTAATTTTATCTTGATTTTATATTATTTAAAAATGACAAAATAGAAACATGCAATATTGTATTCTATAGGGTACCACCAAAAATGCTTTTTATGTAGTTGATCTCTTTTGATTTTAGGTCCTTCATGAAAGTTGTAGATTTCATCGAGACAAACAACTTTCATGTTAACCACTTTTTGATTTGACTTCATCTACTATTATTTTATTTTATTTTTATTTATTTAAATCTTTATTTTATTTTATTTTTTATTCTTATTTTTTATTTTTTATTCCTATTTTTATTTTACTTTTTATTTTCCTCCTTTCCTTACTCCTCTCTCATCTCCCTTTCTCTCTCCACTCCTCCCTCTAAGGCCATGTGCCCCGTACGTGACCTCTTCTCCTTCCTCTTGCACATGCATCACATGTGCTTTCTCTGCCTGCTACCTGCACTCTCCGCCTCCCATAATGCCCAGTAGATTGCATCCCTCTTTCGCACGTAACAGTTGGTCGTTACTCCTCCTCTTCCCTAGTTGTTTCTCTCTCCTCCCCCTTAAAAATCCACCGCCGAGCCTGCAATCCGATATACACCAATCTTTGGGAACGAGCTCGAGCTCCCCGCTACGGCGGTGATAGCGTTTGCAACACCTGGTAGAGAGACAACAGTTGTAGTTCGCACATGCCTCCGCCTAGAGCCACGACCGCAACTCCTCGCATATGCCTCCGCCTGGAGCTACGACCTCCCACACACCTTCGCGCTCGCCGAGCCTACACCATCCCTTGGCTTCCCCTCCACCTGCAGCTCCAACCCGCGAAGGCCCAAACCCGCCTTGACTGTGCGCGCCACCTCCTGTTGCCATCTACCTTGTGCAGCCACCACACCACCAGAGTGCGGTCTAGGACCCCACTCGCTGCTTCTCGCCATCGACTTGCAAAGCCCTTCTCGCCCCTCTGCCTTGGGTGACGCATCGCCGCCTCTGACCGTCCCTCTTCCCCCTCACGTGAGGTGCACGTAGGGTAGGGGGATTTTGTGCAAAAGCCCCCCGCACTCCCTGCAAATAACAAGGAAGACCTCACCTGGAGATCACATGCCTCACACGTGCCCCTGTGCAATTTGCAAGAAGACCCCCTCGGGTCTGGGTAATTAACTATCAGCCCTCACCATCGTCTTTTTTATGTTATTTATTTTCCGTATTGCACTGTGAACCTTCACTTTATGTCTTCATTTGAATTATCATTTAGCATCCATTTTTAATTCCAAAAATAGTAGGTTGTAGAACAATTCAATTTCTACCTTGTGGTTATTTAATGGTATTTTTATGAGCTGTGCTTGATTTAAATTAATTAATTTGATGGAAATTAATATATTTTACCCATTGAGCGCTTTTTAATTCATATTAAATTATTCTATGCTCTAAAAATTGCTAAAAAAATTACATTAGGTAGATTTAATTTTCTCTATCACATGCTCAAAAATCATTGCATTTTCTTATATATCTAGGTCAAAATAAATTATTTTATGATTCGAGTAATCTATTTTTAGTTACTTGTAAACTTAGTATTTTAAAGAAATAAAAGTTGTTCTAGATACCTCTCACAAAGACCTATTTAGGATAATTCAATTTCTGAGAAATAATTAGGTTTCTATTTATTTAAATTAAATTACTCAAAATCACACAATCTACATTTTTAATGCATAATAAAGTGATTGTTCATCCGAAAAAAATCCAAAAACTATAGTAGCCTAATTTTTCATATTCTCATATTCTGGCCAAGTTTTATGATTTTTGGAGATAATTTGATTGAAATTTGAATTTTAGTCCTATGACTTTGCCAAAATTGTATTTTCATCTTTAATTGCATAAAAAATACCAAAAACTCCACTTTGAAATTAGGTATAGGGTTTGATAAATTGAGCTTTATGTTGTTCCTTTGCCTCATTGAGTCGACCATGGGTCTTGCCCAGGTTAAATAAACACATAACTACATTTTTACAAAAATTGATTAATTTACACATGTGATTGAATTTTGACTGAATCTTAAGTGCCTGAATACAACATAAAAATGAAAAATTAATTATGTATTTTCGCGATCGTCACAGTTTGTTGAGTATAACCCTTGGTATTTAATCTTGCTTTGTATTTGTTAACAATAGTATCAACTTGATATTTTTCTTAAATACCCACTTACATACTATGAATTTCCTACTTTCTACCAAATCACATAACTCCCATGTATCATTTTTCTCAATTGAGTCCAACTCATTACTCATGGCAATCGTCCATAATTCCGACTCATTCAAAGCCATTGTTTTGTCAAATGATATGGCATCTGTACAATCTACTACATCCTTGTTGACGGTGTAACATGATACCTCGCATCCGTAGGAATGATTATCTTCTATCCATGCGGGTTGTGTTCTGGGTTTCTTATTACCGATTATACTCGTGGGTTGTGTGGTACACCCACTTCCTCTAAAGGATCATCATTAGTTATAGGTTCATTCTCTATGTATGGATGATCATATTATCTACTAATTCATGTCTTATCTCTAACTTGTGTTCATTGTCCTATAGGACAATAAGAGGATCTGGTTGATCTTCTTCATGCTTATTCTCTTGATGATTTTCAAGAAAGGTTGCATCATGAATTTCGATTAGACCTTCTGATTTATGGAAGAAACTAGATCCTTTAGAATGTTCACTATATATAACAAATTTGCACTTTGATGTCTTAAAGTCAAGCTTGTCTCGAAGCTAACTCGGGACCAAGAAAAGTGCAACACATCCCCATTTTCGGAGATGACCCAACTGGGTTTCTTGCCATTCCAGATTTCATATAACGTTGATTTTGTGGACTTGGTGGGAATCCTATCTTGTATGTTGTTAGCGATCAACACTGCTTCTCCCCAAATTTCTTTGAGAGACCTCTGTATGACAACATACACTTTACTGCATTCATCAGTATTCTATTCTTTCTTTTAACTCCATTTTGTTGTGGTGTATAAGACATCATAGTCTACCTACAAATGATCACTTGAATACAGTGTCCCTCAAACTCCTTTAAGATATAATCTCCATCTCTATTAGTCCTAAGTGTCTTAATTGGTTTTTTCCCAATTTGACTCTACTTATATCATGTATCTATTAAATGTTTCAAACGTTTTTTGCCTTTCTTCCTAAGAGATAGACATAAGAGAACTTAGAGTAGTCATCAATGAGTGTTATGAAGTATTCCTCGTTTCTATGAGTGCTGATAGTCAATGGTCCACATATATCTGAATAAATCAAGCCTGATAGTTTCTTTGACCAAGTTTTCATCAAGAAGGGTTTTCTCATCCTTTTACCGGTCAGAAAATGTTCACATGCAATGTCCTTGCACCCTAATCTTAAGAAGAAGAACAGATTTAATCTTTGATCTATTTTCAAATACCTGGATGACCTAGTCTCATGTGCCATAGAGTACTCAGAAACTGCATTCATTGATTCATTAGAGCTTATTACTTGAAGACTTTATAATTCATGCTCGACTACAAACTTTCCTGTGGCATAGAACTTTTTATTCTTTCTTATGGATACATGTTTATTATAGAAAAAAATTAAAATCTTTCTTTAGCTGAGCATGCATAAATACGAGGTTCCAACGTATTCTTTGAGCATATTGTACATTCTGAAGTACCATTATACTGTCATCCAAGTCAATCTTGTAAGTCCTAACACATTCAACATCCAAGTAGGTATTATTCTCTATGAAGATCCTCTATTCTCCTTTCTTCAGCTCCATACAGTCCACTAGCCCCTCCTTCGTCTTGGCAATGTGACAGGTTGCACTAGAGTTAACCCACCATCCGTTATAGTTTGTGACCATAGACTTGTACTCCACGATATCTGCAAATTCAATTTTAATCTTCCATTTGTTCTCAGGCACTTTAGAATTTTCCAACTTCTTGTTGGTGGCAATTGACCACATTTACATCTTCTTCCTCCTCCTCGACCTCAAAGATCTCAACTTTTGATCTTTGTGTTGAGAGATCTTGCTCAATGCCAACTGTGCATGTAGGTCAGATACATTCTTGATGTTGTCGTTCATTCTCAAGGATGTGGCAACCATATTGAATAATGGAAGCAGACATCTTAATTGTTATTTTCACCCTCTACGGAATCACGCATTCAACAACCAATAGATATATGGTCACCATGATCATCTTATTCACGTGCACGAAGATGCTCTCAGATTCCTTCATTCTACATGACTTGTACTTGCGTAGAAGAAGCTGGACACTCACTTTCGATTTAGAGTAATTATATTTGTCCTTAACCGATGTCCAGAGTTCTCATATTGAGTTGCATGTCTCAAAGACCCTTATCAGGTTCAACTCCATATGTGTCAGCATGAAGCTTCTAGCTCTATTATCTATTTTCTTCAACTGTTCTCGGGATTTAATTTCCTCCATAGTTGGATTTTCAGATAAAGTAGGGTAGGGTTTATATATCATCGAATGGATGCTATCATGTAGCAGGCTAAGTAGATATTTATACTCCAAGATTTGTAATTAGTATCGTTTAGATACTCGATTTTAATAAAATAAAAAGAGATTCCAATCGAGTTTGATTTTAAGAAACAAGCAATGGACAAAGAAAATAATTCGGGCACTTAATGAGTATGGAAATAATTAATTAAGTAAAAGATTTTGGGATTTTTACACCCATAACCCTGAGTAATTCTACAATTACACACATAACCCCGTATAATAGTGAATTGCACAATAAACCCTAAATAGTCACTCCGTCTCACACCGATAATCCTCCATTAGTTTTTTGTTAACCCAACCATATCATTAGGTTAATTTAATCTATGATCTATCCAATTGCTTTTAAAAAATAAAAAATAATAAAAAAAACTAGTGGCATCGCTAAGCAAGAGGCGATGGTGATCGTGCCGTAGGGAGGGGTGCTTCCACAGAGGGGCAGGGCTCGCAGGTAGGAGGGCTTGCAAGGGTGGGGCTCGCAAGCAGGAGGGGCTTGCAGGGTGGGGCTCATAGGCAGGAGGGGCTTGCAGGGTGGGGCTCGTAGGCAGGAGGGGCTTGCAGGGGTGGGGCTCGCAGGTAGGAGGGCTTTGCAGGGACAGGCTTGCGGCGTGTGGATCATAGGCAGGAGGGGCTTGCAGGGGCGGGGCTCGTAGGCAGGATGGCTTTGCAGGGGAGGGCCCGCTGGCAGGAGGGCTTGCAGGCGCACGGGGGGGAGGGGGAGCGCTTCAAGGAAGGAGGCAGCAGTGGTGAGCTGCATGGAGGGGTGTGGCTCGCAGGCGCGGGGTGGGGGCTTCCCAAGCAGGAGGCGGTAGTGGCGGGCCAGCTTCCGAGGCTTACAAGCATGCGGGGGGGATTTGAGCAGCCTCAACGGGGGAAGGGTTGGCAGCCTGGGCTTCCCAGGAGGAGAGCGGTTGCTGGAGGGTAGGCGGGGGAGGGAGGGTGGGCGGTCGGGGGAGGTCGTGGCTTAGTGTTCTGTGGGGGGAGGGGGTCGACCTAGTTTGGTGTTCAGCGGGGGCGGGGGGTTGGGGGGATTCGATGGAGCCTGCCTCAGCTAGAGGAGGAGGAGGTCGACGAAGGAGGAGGTGGTGGTCGACAGGGAGGAGGGAAGGGGGAGGGGAGGGGTGGAAGAAGGGGGGAGGGTACTCATTTGTAAATAATAGAACTTAAAGGATAGAAAATGTAAAATGTTTGATGGACACCATCAACATTGGATGGAAGTTAACACATGGGCTATGGGTTTAAGAGTTAATACTACTAAGGGTTCTGGATGTAACTCACGATTATACGAGTTTATGATTGTAATTGCAGAATTACTCAAGGTTATGAGTGTAAAAATCTCAAAGATTTTTTTATTAGAAAAACCTAGACAAAAAGATGTATTCCAATTTAATGATAAGATAAAAATCGAATGTTAAAACAAAAGTTTAACTCTATCAATAAATAGTAAAAAACACTTTGTTTTTTAAAGAATCCTTCCTTTCCCTTTAACCATGTAAGTAATTAATTTTATCTAATTAATACTCGCCTTAAAAAGATTCCAAACAAAAAAGGTGAAGGATAATAGACAAGATTCTAAACGAGCACTTTCTCTGCCTTTTAAAAGATGTGATAGGGAAGTATGTCAATTAATTAAAACTATTGTAAGTAGGATCTACCCATCCCCTTAAATTTTTTTATTTAGATTAACAATGAATACATTTTTACCTTTTAATTTTAAAAAAAAACGTCAATTCCAATAAGCGGAATAACTTAACCCTAAAAGGTTATTTAGACTAGTGTTGTAAAAAAGGTATTAACTAAACTTTAGTTACCAGATGAAGGGATAAGAAAACCCTATTTAAAATAAGATATCCTTTTGTTAAGAAGACCCTTTGTTTTCTAAAAAGCTTAATTTCAATAAAAAAAACACGTGATCAGACGCCACAACACTCTCCTTTTTTTTAATAAAGAAACTTATAAGAGGATATTGCAACCTATAAAAACGGACGCACATATCAAGAGCAAAGCAAACAGAGAAATTGAAAAAATGGGGGAAGTGGTCCCAAAAATAAACACGGAGTTTGGTTTAAAAAAAAAGATAGCATGTGCCTTTGAGGGGCATTTGCGAATGGAGGGTTATTTTGTACAGGATAAATTTCACAAAGAAAGGTTATCATATTGATAATTATTTTGTTTATTTTGGTGTTTAGATAGAGAGTTTCCTGTTGAAAGACTTTGTTGTTTATGTGATTGTATTGGTGTTTGGAAGGATGATTAAATGTCTAGTATTTTATAATTTTTATTTGATAAGATGGTATATTATAATTTTTTTTGTTGAATAGAAGAAAGAAGTGGGTGATTTAAAGTATTAAATGTGAGGAATAATTCTTCCGTGTGGTACCACGGGAAAAAAATAAAATATGGCATGTGGGGCCCATGGGAGTGGAAATATAGGGTTTTGGGAAAACACGCCCACTTCTCATCTTTGGAGGAAACCCCCCATTAGGGTTTCCAAGATTGCAAGGGAGTCGTTCCTCAAAGGGAGGTGGCCTCGCGTGGTTGACAAAAAAATGAAGACGACAGTGCCTGTGTGCTCAAAGGTTTAGAGGAGAGCTCTGATACCAGTGTGCGATCCCGGTATGCCGTCAACTCCTCCTTTCTGTGGGTGCGTGAGAGACAGAGAGGGAGATGGACATGGGATGGTTCGGAAGGGGCTTCTGATGTCGAGGTTCCGATAATGTGGATCTCCTCTCCGCATGGAAGGTTTACAGAAGGCGTAAGTTCTCTCACCGTCCACCCTCTTCCTTCACGTCCATGTGGTTAAGATCTCCGGGAGATCCAACCTCGCACAACTGCCTCTGATGATTGCTTGACCATCTGAGGTTGTTGTACATCGAGCTGTACAACAAAGAGAACAAAGCAGTACACAAATCGTAGCTCGTAACAGATCACTTCGATAAAGGCGAGAGCATTAGCATTCAACAAATCACAACAATATGAAAACTTCAAAAATAATGGTGAAGCAGTTAAAATGTAGATCAAACTCATGGATATCCAGAGCAGTCTTTGTATTCAGAGATGTTTCCACAACAAAACAATATGGAAATTACAGTTCGCAACAGATTCAGTAAAGGGGAAGCAATATGTTTGTATTTTAGCAAGACCACTAATTAAACACCGCGAGTTCATTATGGTAGGGAAATGAATGAAGCACAGACAAGTTTAGCATTCAACATAATGTACAAGAAAAATGAAGGATCTCCAGAGCATTCGGTGAATTCAGAGCTCCATATTGCTGCAACGAAAACCATGGGCGGAGGATGCAAAAAGCACATAAAAAACAGGACTCATAACATATCAAAGCAGTATTTTACAGTAAGGGGTTTTCAGTGGCATCAATATTCTACAATACGGTATATTCGACACTATCAGTAGTTCATAACATATCAATGGAAAATAAGGGACATTCAGTGGCTCACGTTCCTACAATGTAGTGAGTTGAGTTGTACAAAGAAGAGAACAAAGTAGTACAAAAACTGTAGCTCATAGGAGATCACTTAAACAGAATCAAGAACATTGGCATTCATCAAATCTAAACAATATGAATACCCTAAAAACAAGGGTGGAGCAGTCAAGATGTATATCAAAGTCAATGATCTCCAGAGAAATATCTATAGTCAGATTTATTCCAACAAGAGGTGCGCAAACATGTCACTTATTTTAGTGTCGATTTGTACAAAGGTTGATTGACAACGCAATATGCAAAATTAGTTCATAAAGATCCAATAAATGGAAACATGTTTATAGCTTACCGAGACCATTGAAGCAAACACCTACAACACCACCAGTTTATTATGGTAGGGAAATGAATGAAGCACACAACACTCAAACAAAGCAGCTATATGGTGAAGATAAATTCGATTACTAAGCTCACATATTCATAGTATAAGAACACCATGATGAACAAGGATGCAATAACAAACAAAGATTGAACATGATGGAATCCCCATCAAATGCAAACAAGAAAAATGGCTGCTAAAATAGCAGAGAATTGAAACAAAAAAAAAGATCCATGATCGAAATCTAAACAAGCAAGAGTAACCTGGCACGTGTAACAGCAAGAGTATATTGCCTACGATGATGCTCGCGATCTCAACAAGATGCGGAAACAATAAGAAACAAGGAAACACTCAAGATCAACCTGTAAGAGGGGAATTAACACCTCTCCTCCCCCTTAAATAGTGTCTAGAAGGAAGGAATGAAACCCTAGATCCCATATTAGACTCCATTTTGGTAAAGGATAAGAGGAGAAGGAGGACTCATATGACAACATAGTCACTGTGTATGTGACCTATCAAGAAGCCTTTCCTAATAGAGCAAATCATACCTCGTGACCGCTGCATGCATAGTCATGCCATCCTAAATGTGATTCAAAGCATACCTTGTGAGCCATCTGAGAAAATGTTGTGAATCGCAGAAGTGATACACGCACAATCGGTCAAAACAAGCAAGCACAAAGACACAGGATTTACAAGTTCACCCGTAACTAGGCTACGTCCTTGGGCGACAACGATGGATTTTCACTATGTGGAGAAAGAAGGAATATAGAGGATACTGAGAGCCCTAACTTTGGGGAGTTTATATACTACTCTCGTACAGATGGATACCTGAAACAAGTAGATCTATATACCCGAATACAAATAGATCCATTAACAAAAAAAATATCGGGGGTGATCCCCCTATACCCCCTGCAAGGGGGGGCGCACCTCCCCCCCCCCCCCCCCCCCACCCCAGGATCGTTGACTGGGCAGTGAGGCCCCCATCTTATTACGACAGGAGGGGGTGTATACAGCGATTCTTCAACCTAGGGATGATTAGCATTCAAGGCATATCAAAAATCTCCACCTTGAATTGATACTCTGAGAAGCTTTGACAAGCTTCATAGTTGCGCCGCCAGCCTCACCTTGGGGCTACTGCTAACCATCGACATTGAGCAAGTCCAAATAGTGTTTGAACTTACCCCCAGGAACTGCCTTTGTGAACATATCAGCTGGATTATCTACCGTGCCGACCTTCTTCAACTTGATCCTCTTCTCAGAACAAATCAAGTGATATTTAACATATATGCGCTTGGTCCTCTCATGATGCATATGATCCTTAGCTTAGCATATTGCACTGAGGCTGTCACTATATACTATAGCATGATCATGTTGTTGATCGAGATCTCCAATTAAGCTCTTCAACCAGATGCCTAACTTTGCAGCTTCTGTTAAATCCATGTATTCTGCCTCTATGGTAGACAAAATAACTGATGTTTGTAAGGTAGCCTTCCAATTAATGACACAACTCCTGAAAGTGAAAGCATAGCATGTTATAGATCTCCCCCATCAACATCTGCAGCATAATCTAAATATGAATATCCAACAACCAGACACTCTGAATCACTTCTATAGATGAGACCATTGTTTGATGTTCCTCTCAAACAGCGGAAAATTCGCTTGATTGCCTGCTAATGCTCCTTCACTAGAATGCCCACGAATCTACTAACAATGCTCACTACATGAGCGATATTTGGTCTTGTGCAGACCATGGCATACGTAAGACTCCCAATTGCATTGACATAGGGAATATGTGACATGTGTTCCTTCTATGTGTCTAACTAAGGTGTGAAAGAAATTGGGAGATGAATATTTGTAGCGGATAGACTACCTATAGGCTTGGATTTAGACATCCCAAATCCCATTAGAACTTTCTCGGTGTAGTGCTTTTGAGATGAGAAAAGCTTCCCTTATGCATGATCTCTAATGATCTCCATTCCTAAAATCTTCTTCATTGCACAAAGGTCCTTAATGTCAAACTCTAAACTAAGGAGCTTCTTCACATCATTTATGATACTCTTCTTCTTAGCAATCATCATATCGTCAACTTATAGTAACAGATAGATTATAGGTCCATACTCCACCTTGTTGTGATAAACACAACAATTTAGAAGGAAAACAAGAAAGGCAGAAGGAAATGTTGCAGGGTTTGGGGAATGGGGCAGGGCTGACTACCCTCGCCTTCTCCTCTCTCTTATTCCGATCTTTCCTTTCGGGGAAAGGTAGCCGTGGGCAATCGAACCGTCCTAAACAAACCCAAGCGTCTTCTCTGTTCTCTGTACTCCACCTTGTTGAACCCATGATCAGTCATGAAGCTATCAAATTTCTTGTACCGCTACCTGGGAGACTGTTAAGCCCATATAAGGACTTCTTCAATCTGCACACATGATCTTATTTGCCCTAAAATGTGAATCCCTCTGGTTGGCTCATGAGAATGTCTTCTTCTATTTCACCATGAAAGAAAGATGTCATCACATCTAACTGCTTCGGCTCCAAGTCTCGATGTGCTGCAAGAGCTAGTAGCATCCAGATGGATATCTTACAATGGGAGAGAATATCTCATTGAATCCACACCTTCCTTATGACTATAAACTTTTGCAACTAGGTGTGCCTTGTAAATAATGCCTTCACTGTTTGAGATTGTTGTCTTTTTCTTAAAGACCCATTTGCATCCAACGACCTTCCTCCTCTTTTGCAACTTGACAAGATCCCATATAGGATTCTTGTGAAGAGACTCCATCTCCTTACTCGCAGTAGTAATCCACTACCCAGATTCTACCCCTACTATAGAGTTCTTATAAGTGGAGGGCTTTGGCGACTCTGCCTCTTCCGCAACTTGTAGTGCAAATACAACCATGTCTTAAAATCTGTATCTATGCGATGGATGTAACTCTCTACGGGGCCATTCAGTAGCAACACTTGGTTACCTCTCCTCTAGTTGTTCAACTTCAAGTTGTTCAGCATCAGCCTGATAAGGAGCGATGTGATCAATTTCGTGATCACTACTTGGTGTCAGTTTGAACTCCACCTGTTAGTGCTTACCATCACCTGTCCATGCATTAACAGACTCACTATTTGAGTGAAGTATGGAATTATTATCAAATGTAGCATTCCTGCTAACAATAACTCTATGATCGAAAGTGGGTCGGATTATGTACCCCTTTACACCTACACCGTGTCATGTAAACAAACCTTTTTCTTTGCCATTAGTTATAAGTTTTCCTTCATTGACGTGATAGTAGGCAATCGATAATCATTAATTGGCAAGTTTAATATCAATGTGTTGTAATACAACCAACTATAGTCTTATCATAACTAAGTTAAGATCTCTCTATGAAGAGAACTTAGTCTTATTTATCCTGGATAAGTCTAGGGATGAACACAAGGACACTAGTTGATCTACTTATAATTTAAATATATATATATATATTAATTAAGTGAATAAGTAATGTGACCTAGGTCAAGCTATGCAATACAATATGAATGCATGAACTTTTTAATGATTTTGATGCAAGTTAAATCAAAACAAATATGAATTCTACAAGATGATTGATGAAGCATAATAGAATAACAAATAACACACAATACTACTCCTAAAAAGTCAAAAATGTGATTATTATTAAGTTATCTCAATCCCCAATTAATTTTAGAGCCAATAAAGCACTCAATGCCATTAATTAAACACAAAATAGAAAGTATATATGCTCTGTAATTATTTGATTAAATAATGCATCAAATCATATCATAAAATGCACTGAATCAGAGAGAATTTTACAAGCTTTAAAACGATACCAAATTCATTACATTTGGATCTATATGACTCAAGTTATTCAAGGAATAAATCAAGGGCATAATTGTAATTAGACATAAATAAAAATATCATAAAACATTACAAACTGGATATAAATGTAATTAATGAAACCTGCAAGGCCTTATCTGTAAATGACCATGCGTATGGCCATTTCTATAATTAGAAATCCCTTATCTGTAAATAATCATGCATAGGGGCATTTTTATAATTAAGGATATCTGATAGGGTGTTTATGTAAAATTCCCAGCACCCCACGTCTCACGCATGATGAAGGGACCTATCTCCAAATTAAAGAACCTGCAAGGGTTTCAACATAAAACTCCCAATCCACGTGAGGCAACTCACGTGCGCCTAGGCTCAGATGATCATGGAGGCTCAGGACGTATGGCGCGCTATTGTGCTTTGAGGATGGCTCGGATACTCTAGAGTTGAGGGTTAAGCGGTGCTTCGGAAGGCATTGCGTGTGCGTGGAGACCCGAGAGTCATCAGATCAAATTGGGGCAATCTAATTGGACGGTGGTTGCTACTCCAATTCTTCCCTCTCCTCTCGTGACAGACAGCTAGTTGAGCTCTGGTGATAGTCTATGTTTTCCTTCGTGCTCCTCTTGTGATATAAATGGTCCAGATACCTTCAACTTGAGATGACGAAGGTTGTGATGGCTCAAAAAAGAGGAGGACGGCTCTGCAAAGCACTGTTAGTGGAGATTCTCCAGCAATGATTGTGAAAACCCCGAAATACGAACCTGGGCTTAATTGCAAATTTGACTGAATCTGGGATTAATTTAAATTTCTGTACTTATTCAGTATCCAAAAAAATCATTTGAGTAGTCCATCATGTAGTACTCGTCGATATCTTTCCAACGAGTCCAAGAACGCGAAAATCCAAGTTCGGGAGCCTGAGTTACGGCTATTTTAGCAGAGATGGGTCCGGGTCTTATTCGGATATGAACCCGGATCCGAATCCGGGTTAAGACCCATATAACACATCCCCCTGATATTCGAGGAATTGCGGAGGCTGTGTTAATTCACAAGGCAAATCGACAGTCGTTGAGTTGACCTCACACGAAACCTCAATTAATCAACAATTATCCCACAATAATGATCAAGCAATGAAGTATGAAAAATGTGGAATTAAAATTTATTATAACTCTACAACAAAGATGTGTATAGGTGCAAGTATGTATAGAGTGTCGAACACAGGGAACAATCAGGTAGATCGGGGCAAAGAATGCTCAAAAATGAATGTGATGTATTCGTCTGTATATGTGCTAAATTTTTTGCGGGTTTTTTATTTTAATATTTTTTATTTTATTTTTAATTTTTTGATTTTGTATTTTTTTATATTTTATATTTTTTATATTTTTTTAATAGATATATATATCTATATAGAATATATATATAGAATATAGATTAGAGAGAGATAATATATATAGGTAAAAATAATCAAAAATAATGGAAATAAATATTTTTGGGTTTTATATAAGTTTTTACTATTTTTGTGATTTTTCTGTATTTTTGCTAATTTCTTTGGTATTTTTAAAGTCGAAATTACTCAAAACAGGGAATATAATTAATATCCGAAATTAAAATGGAGATGAAAAATACAAAATAGAGTAAAAAATTCTCCAAATTAATTTTATAAAAAAAAATAATAAAAAAGTAAAATTAATAAACAAAAGCTATATTTTTGTGATTTTAAAAAATAATTATATTTTTATAAATGGTTTAGGGGTTTTTCAATTTTTATGAGTTTTCTTTTATATTTTAGTGATTTTTAGTCTGGAGGTTAAAGCTACAAAAATACACAAAATATTTTTTTGGGGATTTTTCAAAAAGGATTTATAATTTTTATGTATTTTCTAATGCAAATCGGGATGAAAAACTAGTTTTTGATTTTTTTATAAATACTAAAAGACTCAAAAATGTAAAACAAAAATAGGCATTAAAGTTCAATGCTCTAGGAATCTAGGGCTATTTAGGGGATTTTTTTCGATTTTTGTAGATGCATGAATCAAATACTAGAAACAAAGAGAAAATGCACTCCTAACAGGGGTATTTTTGTAAATATATAAAAGTTCAAGGGCTTGAGTGTAAATTTCACATAAATATAGAACGTGCTCAAAAAGTTAATGGTCCTATTAGAAATACACAAAATCAGAGGCCCTTCCCTGCAAAAATGCCAAAGTCACGTGCGTCAAGACGTGCGCTCCCTAGTAGGGACTGAAACGCAATATTCCAAAAATCTAGGGGCCTGATTGCAAATTGTCCAAAAAAGTATAATGTTATAAAAATGTTTTAGTACTTAACACAAATAACGAAAAGCCCAAGGGCCAGGCCGCCAAATGCCACCTCACGTGAAGCACCACGTGTGGTGAAGTCGCCTGGACTGAATAGTAAATAATAAGAGAATGGGGGCCTAAATGCAAAAGTTACATAAATATTTAAACGGCAAAGGAAAGTTTATAGACTACTTATTAAATACAAAAGTGGTTTGGGTTAACTTGCAAAATACCCTAAACCTTCGGCGGGTGCGGACGACGGATATCACTCCACTACAACAAGTGTCAGCCCCCCGTAAAATGATGCCCCTTCGCAGATGAGTGGACAGGATTAGATCTTGGCCCTTGATAGAATGGTGCTGGCGAAGCAAATCAGACGACTGCTGTAGCTGGACAAGAATAAGGCAGAATCGGACAGTTTTGGCCGATGGTGGAAGAACAGCTGAGGAACTCACCGCCGGCGAGTTTGGATTTGGAATAACTGCATTCTTCGACCACCTTCTTCGCATTAGAGGGAACAGAAAGGTTCCTAAGAGTCTTCTCGAATGGTCGGCGGCTTCAAAATGCCAAGGGAACAGCTTGAGCAACGTCGTGAGGTTGGCGAAGGAGGGAGGTTTATTTATCAACAAGTATGGCACCCTTATTTGACCGGCCAAAATTAATGAAATCGAGCAATGTACAACGGATCTAATGATATGGTGTGAATGATGATGGATCAGGGAGTAATTCCCGTAAAGAGATCGAAGGCGATGGAGCGATGTATCGCCCAGGAAAATGGCGGAAGTTGGGGGACACGACACTTCTGACGGGCTCGGTCTTGGATGGGATAGTTGACCAGAGGTCAACGATCCGAGCCCTGCCATTGGGCCACACAGGACACAAAATGACAAAACAAGAAATTTATTTAAGAAATAATTAATTAAAAATAGTAAATGATTTTATTAATTTTTGTATATAAAATAAAAAATGTTTATTATTTTATGTAGTATTTTATTATGATTTTTATTTATTTTTCAGTGTATTTTATTACAAGTTTATTTTTAATGTCTTATTTATAGGTATAATTACCTATATTTCGTACATTTTTATTTTTTATATTTTATTTTATTATTTTATTATAATATTTTATATATTTATAACTTATTTTTGTGAGTGTAAATATATTTTTATTTTATTTTTATGATGTTATTTGTACACTTAAATAAATAAGTATGTGTACTATATAGGTGTATTTATAGGTGTTTTACCTAGTTTTATGTTCATCTTTTTATTTTAATGGATTTTAAGAGTTTTATTTTGGTTTTATATTTTTAATAGAATATGAATAATATTTAGAATATTATAAAAGAATAATGAATTAAAGAATAAGTTTCCCCTTTTATTTATATACAGGTATAATCATAGGTATCTTGTCTATGTAATTACATAGACTTATTTTATTTTGCATTTTCCTTTTGATTTTATTCTAATTTTAATATGCACATGTGTTATAAATAATTTTTACAAAGTTATATGAATTTGAAAAAATATTGAATAATGAATAAAGTGAATATTTTAATAGGTAGAATATACAATAGGGGTCAAAAACCTAACTTTTACACAGTAACTCCAAAAAAATATAAAACCACCATCATAAATATCTCATGAAAAGTTATATACAATTAAAGGTTTGTTATGTTTTGAGTTTTTATTGAAAAGATATGGGACTGTGAAGTTTGGTTTCTGGCTTTTAATTTTGTGTATAAAATGCACACAATGTATTATTTTTATACAAACTAAATTTTGTATTTTTATTTACATTATTATATACAACTTTTATGTACAAAGTTTCTTTATTTGATGAATAAATAATAAAGAATAAAATAGGTGTCAAAATGCATAATTAAAGAATGAATAAATGGGATTTTAATTCTATTTTGGTCCTTATCTCTCCTTACTTTATTCCTTATTGACCAACTCAATTCTTGACTTGGTCTCGGGTTTTAGGGTCATAAAATATCTTCAATATTTTATTTCTTTTTCTTTTTTCTCTTTATTCTATAATTTTGGCAAAAAAACCTTATTTTATATGCAAATAATACAATAAATAATGAATGCTATTATGCACAAATTGAGTCAATTTACATACATTTGCTAGGGTTTTTAAGGCCAAAATGATAGAATAAAGAATGATGAATGGAGATTCATCATACCCCTATACTTGCCTTTGTTAGTCCTTAGCAAACACTTATGCAATAAGTATCAAAAAGAATAAAGAAGAAAAGAAAAAGAAAGGATAAAGAATAAATGGAATTGATTTCAATAATTAAACTTGTCTGTATAAAATCAAAGTTTGGAGCTCAGGTTAGACCTTGATGTGAAAATGTGTGTGGAACTTGGTCGGGAACCAAATTTAAAGCACAACAGCCCTCGAGAGTCACAGAACTCGATTCAAACCACCTCAATAGCCAGGTTAGAACTAGCCTACATCATACACAAACCCTTATGACTATGAAGTTGACTTGTACAGTGTAAGTGATAGTGGCTCTCCCCGACTGAAATGACAAAGGAATTGACTTCTTCAGAATGACAACCCAATGATTCCCCAATCCAACACTCTGTCCTCAAGGAGTGGGGTATTCTCTTCTAAGTTCAAGTGGCACCCAACTCAAGAGGAGGAGGTGAAGAAAAGAATGGATGGTAGCCAGTGTAGCTATCTATCTTGGGATGCATGGCCAGTGTAGTCAAGTCATCCAGTTGCAGGCTCAAATGGTATACCCTTGATGCTCAAGCTTGCTTATTTTCTATACAACATATATACATACTCCGGCAGGCATTTTATTTTTATTTTCAAGCCTGTTTACTTTTTTGTAGTTTTTTTTCAACATACTATTTACAGCAGCATTTACATAAGGAGATTTTCCTCTTGAGCCAGAAGACTATCCATCTTTTGAAGCTTTATTGCAACCCACACTCTCCTGTCCTTAGACTTCATTGTAACTGGACAAGGTTAGGGTGCACTTCCCTCCTTAGACGAGGAAGAATGTTTCCACCCGTGTGCATCTCAGACTGGCAAATCCAACCCCCTCACCACTCCAACTAAGTTGAGCCAAGTGAAAGGTGCAAGTGTCCAAGTTAGGTCACGGCCAACAAGAGGCATGCGTGTGTCTTGAAAAGTTCTAGTTAGTCAGTTGAGGTGACTCGAACCCAGCCCTGAGTCTCAAAGAATTAAGTACTATTAGACCTGAAGTACCTTAAACCTAGTTCCCGTAAGGATCCGGTGTAGCTAGGTGTGGTAAGATCCAACCAAGCTCCAGTCTTCGACTTTATTGGACTTGTTCAATATTAAAACCAATCAAAGAATAATACGCAAATGTTATGCACAATGCAGAAAAATGATGTGATTTTTCACAAAGAATTTAAAAATGAAAGAATCTTTTTACAAAAAAGAATTTTGGAAAATAAAAAGAATTTTGGCACACAAAGTATAAAATATTTACAGCTATTTACACAGGCATGCTTCTTTATTTTACAAGAGTTAAGAATTTTAAAGAATTTACAAGTTTTAACAAAGTTATTATTGTAGGTACATACATACAATTGATAAAGAATTTTATTTTTATTTATATACACATGTTATCCCTATTTTAATGATATATTCATTCCTCAAATTTATATGAAAACACTTTTCAAAACTATAGTACGAAATATTTTTTGCAAATATTTACAAACATTTGAAAGCCATTTTGCAAAGATTTTTCAAATAATGTATATACATTTTTCAAACTATTTTTACAAAATATTTTCCAAACCATTTGCAAATATGTTTTCAAATCTTTTATTTCACACAAAAAAAGGAATTTTTGTAATCAAAATATTTTTACAAAGGTTAAAAACATTTCACAAAAAGTTTTCCAAACGTGTCAAACCATTTTTCAAATTATTTTGCAAAAATATTTTAAACCTAATTTATTAATCAGTAAATACAAAAATAGTTTGAGGAATGATTGCTGTTATTAAATGATTTTAATGAAATATATATGTATATATATAATATATTTAGCCATATTTATTATTAATTAAATGAAAGTACAAGTTATGGATAAAGTATATACAGAGTATATACAACCCCCTATACTTAGCATGAGCTATATCCTCATAGATCGAAAGGAGAAAGAGAAGACATAACTCATACTGAGTATAGAAAAGCCTATACTACGACGACTAAATAATAAAAAATGAAGAAATGAATGAATAAGAAGTTGACCGTCCCCCCTATACCAAGGATCAAGTAATCCTAAGTATAGCAGACTGTACTCAAAGAAGGGAGGGTCAAGGGTGGGAATAAATAAACATATCACAGCTCAGGTTGTCTCCCCCTATACTCAAGGTAAAATATCCCTAAGTATAGTAAAGCAAATCAACAAGAGAGGAGACAGTGGAGGGGATCAAAGAATGAACGAATCGGGGTGCACACCCCCATATACTTAGGAAAAAGTACGTACTAAGTACAGAAAATTGAAACAAAGGGCGACACCTTTTCTGTAGATAAAGAAAAATAAAAAGAAAAGAAGAAAAGACAGAGATATACAGATAGATGAAAAAGAACATGGAGAATATACACGTCACTCCCCCTATACTTAGGGTGAAAGATCCCTAGGTATAGGAGACTAAAGGAGTGATGACACAACACAGAGAAGGAACAACACGGTGTGTACCCCCCTATGCTTAGGACAAAGTACGCCCTAAGTATAGTCGCACAGATATGACAAAAGATCTAGGGCACACGTAACATACGGGAGAAAGAATGAATGTAAAACAAAACACATATATACAAAAGTAGGTAGGATGGTGAAGTGCAGGGCAGTATCTGACAAGTGAATACCGTACTCTCGTCATCGTCTCCCTGTGAGAACAAGGACGCAGTCAGATAGTGAAAAGACGCCCCGATATGCAATCAACTGGGTGTCAGCTACCGGGGACAAGAGATCGAAAACTAAGCCCGGGACCGGTAGCATGAATCAGAACACCAGCTCATAAGGAGTAAATGAGTGAGCATAGACGATACTGTAAGACTTGGAGGGAGAAAGTACAGACTCCTTCAAGTCAATCATGGTCTCCGAAAGATATAAAAGGTAAAGAGCAGGAGACAACAACATGATATCCGATGATCATGGAGTTAGAAAGTATCAAGAATATACCGAATAACACAAGATAAGGCTCAACCTTGCGAGGGTCCTCAAGGGAGCAGACTCAGAGAACAATCAGAAGAATGGCTCCGTGCTCCAACAGAGAGGGGACACAACCAATGAGGAGACCGAACACCAAAATCAGCAGACCCGACTTTGTGCCCCTCCAGAAAGGAAGCACCAGCAGTGAAGCCGAGTACCTCAAATATGATGTACCCTCCCGCAGATAACACTCGGGAAGTACATGCTAGTCAATGAATAATTAGAATAGAGGCTCAACCTTGCAAGGGTCTTCAAGGTGAGCAAGCTTAAAGAAGATGGATCCACCAAACGGATCACAGGAGTGGTCTCGGTAGGCGACAGTTCGGCTACCAGCAGAAGAGACCGATAGACTAAGAAAATGTGGCAGCGTCCCACAGACAACCCTCGGGGAGCGTACTGCCAACTGAGCATCGGATAATCAGATACAGATGGCTCGTCCTTGCGAGGACCATCAAGGAGAGCAGATGGGTCCCAAGATCCAATAGAACGGATAAACAACAAAGCAACGGGGACTATAAGATATCAGACAACTCGGTTCCGTGCTACAATAGATAGGAGACACAATCAGCAAGGGGAACCGAGCGCAAAGAAAATGTTGCATTTTCCCGCAAACAATCCTCAGGGAATATGCAAACTAAGAAGTGAATAGGTAGATCAGGTATCATCCTTGCGAGGGCCGTCAAGGAGAGAGGGCTCAAAGGAGTCAATCAAAATGGCCTCGGTAGACGACAGATCGTCTACCAGCAGAAGAGACCGTAAGATCGAGCAATGTGTCATAGTCTCTCGCAAATAACCCTCGAAGAGCACTATGAACTAGGCAAAGAATAATCAGAAACGTGGAACTCGCCCCTGTGATGACCGTCAAGGAGAGAAGACTCAAAGCAGTCAGGGAGATTGGCCTCGTGCACCTACAGTCCGGGCGCACAATCAGCAAGGAGGCCGAATAGTCAAATTAGACGATGCGATTTCAGGCTCCAACAAGGTGGAGACAAAGTCAGTGTACGAAATCGATCATAAAGAATGTGTCGCATCCTCCCGCAGATATTCCTCGGGGAGTAATACGAACTAGGATAATCAAGTCCCAAGGTTGTTGAAGAGCGAGCCGAGCGACTGAGGTAAAATGGTATCAAAGGTCGTTGCGACCTCAACCACTCAAATCGAACTCAACTAGAAAATCAGACCACCATGAAAGAAATCAAACACTCAAACCAAGCAAGTGATCTTGCTAATTTATTTTACCTGGTGTAGCTACCAGGGTCGAACACAAGGAGCACGTAATGCAGAAGCTATGAAGTAGTCGGAACACCAAGAAAAAAGAAGAAAATGGTGGTTTTTAATTTTTCAAATTTTTTTTATTTTTAAAATAAGGAAAATAATATAATAAACTCAAAAATCAACACTCAAATAATTATTTAAAGCAATAAAAATACTCAAAAAATTAAAAAAATATATTTTTTGTGTTTCTAAAGATTAAGATGTTTTTATGAATTTTCTTGGATTTTTAAGATTTTTAGTTAATTTTCTAAAAATCAAACAAAGAAGAAAACTCAAAATAGCGTGCAACCAAGATTGAAAGGCACTTCAAAAATAGTTAAAATGCTTATAAAATCTGGACAACAAATTTATTTGAAACTACCAAATAAAACCTAACTACATACACTAAAAACCCTTTTTTTAATTTTTATGAATTTTTAATGATTTTTTATAAGATTTTTACTATTTTTTATTTTTATGGGTTTTATAAATGGAATAAGATGAAAATTGGACAGAAATTCAAACAACACCAAACATACAATCAGAATTTTTTTGGAATTTTTAATGCTTTTTAATATTTTTAGTTGATTTTCTAAAACAGACAGTAACACTTTTTAAGGTTTTTGAACTTTAAAAAAACAAATGAAATCAAAACAGAACAAAAAATCACCAAAATTCCTACACAGTGGCAGGAGCCACGTGTCAAAATTTCATGAATTTTGGAGCTAAAATGCTATTTATTTAATCAAAGATAAAACATACAGCACACAAGGACCAAACTGCAAAGAAAACAAGTTTTGGGACCAAATAATAACACGCACAAAAAGCTTAGGGCCCAATCTGTAAATTTCCCACTAATATCCACACATGCCACAAATTTGCACTCACAGGGGCATATTTGCAAATATAAAAACTAAAACTTCAAACCATAATAGTAAAGAAATCCAGGTTACATAATGCAAATATCATAGGAAAACACGTGACGAAGCATGTGGGTCCACGCAGACAGGACTAAAATGCAAATATGGAAAACTATAGGTATCAAAGTGCAAAATGGTCTACTGTATACTTTATTTTACAGACTAAAGACAAACTAAAATAAAGGCAGAGTAGAATTAGCAATTTACCCTTACAGAAACGTGAGCTGCACGTGGGGTGCTAGGTGTCGTCCTTTGATTGGGCGTGCGCGATCGGCTCGGGTGCTTTCAAGTGTCAGATCCAACGGCCGTCAGGGTGTCGGTGGTGTGGCTAGTATGAGACCGTTAGATCTGACATCTAACGGTCTGACACCTGCCGTAGACAGACGGCTAGGATGGCATATGGACGATGGGCTTGATCGGACGGCAGAGAGGGCCTCTGGAAGAACAACGCCAAGGCGAGCTTTGCCGGAGCACAGGTGGTGATCTGGAGCTCTGATGAAGGATCGGATGGCACCAGAAAGATCGTGGGGACCTTCCGCTTCTAATGGCCGGCTCTG
Organism: Ottelia alismoides; assembly: GCA_037367405.1. Classification (NCBI taxonomy): domain Eukaryota; kingdom Viridiplantae; phylum Streptophyta; class Magnoliopsida; order Alismatales; family Hydrocharitaceae; genus Ottelia; species Ottelia alismoides. The sequence goes on from JAZKJV010005735.1 coordinate 1,372,138, forward strand.
ATGGAGTCGTTGACGGTCGGATCTATATGGCGATGGCTGGGACCTGGGCAAACTCTGGCGAGGGTGGTCGAAGGTGATCAGGGCAGTCTCCACGTGCGCTAAGGCCTGCAAGAGAAAGCCTGGACTCGGAGCAATGATCCGGTCGGGGTTATTGGACCTAAAATAGAGAGAAGCGACGGTGGATGGAAGGTGGGTCTTCTACGAAGGTGATAGGGGAGACCTATCTCCTAATCTTGGCAATCCGAGCCAAGATCAGGGTGATCGGGCTACGTGGGAAGATGGATGATGAGTGGGAGCGTCGATCTGAATGGGTAGATGAAGGGGACGAAGCTCCGACCGGCTGGTCGGAGCTGGCGGAGCGACGATGAACGACAAATGAAGGATTGGATAAACAAAAGAGCCAGGAATGATGGAATGATTACATGAGGGTCCTAAGACGATCCTGAGCTCCAGGGAAGTCGGACGACGGGGTCTTTAACTCGACTTCGCTGTGGCTAGCAGAGGAGGCTCTTCCCGGCGGGGCTCCGACCACGATTGGCAAGCTATGGCTACACAGCACCTCTTCGATGACCAAAGGTGGTCTCCGGCTGCTGTCACCAAGGCGGATGTATCTAGGGTCTCAGAAAGGGGTGCGTCGCGAGCTGCTGAGCTGGGGAGGCGATGGAATGGATTTATAGGATCTCCCAGGTAGCCGGATAGATTGGGTCGGAGCGTGCGAACCGAGGACGATCTGTACCTCCCTAGGGATCCGCGAGGATCACAGATCCACTGGGGAGATGCGGACAGAGATTCGGGGCAAGAAGGCATAGGATCCGGTCAGAGTAATTGGGAGAAATGGGTGCGAAAATTGGATCTGTGTGAGGGGGATTCCGGGAGGGGTAGTTGACCAGAGTCAACATTCCTCCTGGACCAATCAGAAAATAGGAATCCAAAAATAATTGTAAAATCAATTAAAAATAGCAACTGATTTTAAATCAAAAAGTGTACAAAATGAAAAATATTTGTTATTTTCTAAACTATTTTTCTGTGATTTTTATTTATTTTTATGAAAAATAAATTATGGTATATATAGTATAGTGTATTATATACATGTATAAAATACTTATGAATTTGTACAATTATTTTTAATTTCTTATTTTTACAAAAATACCCTAATTTTATATTTTATTTATTTACAACATAATTTTTGGAGTATAAAATTATTTTTGTTTTATTTTATTGTTTATTTACAAGTATAAAATAAATAAGGAAATATACATCTTTACATGTGTTATATACAAGGTGAGAGAGAGAGTTTTATTTTATTTTATTTTTCTAATTTTTATTTGATTTTGAGAAATATGTACAAGGAAAATAAAAAACACATTTTTATTTTTATTTTTGTAAGAATAAATTATATACGTAAAGGTTGTAAATATGTACAAGGTAGAGTGGCCCTATCTCTCTCTACTTATTCTATTTGGCGATCAGGCCCATGCTAGACCCTCTCTTAGGTTTAGGTCACTCAATATTTATTCTAAATAATTCCTTCTTTTTTCTTTTATTCTTTATTCTTTTATTTTTGCATAAATACATACTAATTATGAGATATTAACAAATGCATGCTTATTGCTAATTTATTGTATTTACAACTATATACATGATGCTTTGCCAAGATAATTAGCTAAAATAAAAGAATAAAGAGTGATGAATGAGGATTCATAAATTGCTAGCATCATATCTCAGGTCCTCAATAGAATCAATCAATCAATAATCGGGAGGACATAAGATCATAGAGGGATGAATAATCATATTAATCACAATACGTCCCTCAGGTCAATCCAATCTAGCTGAGATGGCACAAAAGATAATCAGGAATCCTCAAAATGCCACAAGTGGATAATAGCAGCAGGAGATCGGGATGGGTCAATCAAGAATATGAGAGACATCATGTGGGTTCCGGTCACCTATGACGGGAAGTCCAAATCAGAATAATCAATCAATCCTCAAAATTAAGATGGATGGAACCTCAAGATAGATAGATCAATCAATGCTCATGAAATCATCATCAAATCATCACAGTATATCACATCCTCAATCCGGTGTGTGTGATCCAAAATCATCAATAATCATCAGACCTAATAATCGTGCATCATCAAAGTCTGCAATAAGCTCCTATGCACGTATCACAAGTCAAATCCACCAAATGTAGGGTATCAGTCTCAGCGTCCTCAAAAAGCGCCCGACTTACTCCAGCAATCATTTGTAAGTCAAACTCCTCGATGAGGGCGATACCTACCAGCACAACAATCCCAGGTAGTATAAGAGATGATACGGAGACGCGAGGAGGGTGGGCAAGAAGAGAGATGAAAGATCTGGCGAAGATGATTGAGCTCAAGCACCAATATCACGACTCAATGCAAATGAGGAGATATTTGTATAAGAGAGATAGATAGATTTAAAGATGAAAAATGGATGACTCACACGTATGGAACCGATAACTCAAAGAGATATGAAAATGCGAATGGACTCCAAGTCACAATCAATATACAAAGCAAACCCCTATTCACCTACTCAATACAGTGAAGACTGAGATGTGGTCTTTTTATCTTGTCGATTTTAGAGCTATGTGATCACAAAATATTGCACACCAGAATTAGGCTTTGGGATTGGGGCACTAATCCTTAGCGTGTATGTAATAATAAAATGCGCATACAAGGAGGGGGTTGTTCTCCCCAAGACAAGGAATCCATTACATTTTATTTTAAAGATCAAGTAGAGTTAGCAGTCCCGATTTTATTTTGGTTATCACTTTTTTTGGATATTTTTCAATATATGTGCCTAACAGGGCTTCCAATTCTATTTAGCATCCTAGGTGAGCAAAATCAGAGGGAGAAGATCAGAAAAGCCATGCAAGTCGGGAAACGACGATGCATGCAAAGTCAGAAGACTTACAGTGCTTCCCAGCTCTCTCATTGCGGGATGCAAGACAGAATTGAAACCTATGCTATATGCAAATGCAATCTGATGAAATCGCCCTGGGATAGTAACTGCTATTATCGTGAAGCACACAATGCTAAATATTCAGAAGCGAGATAAAAAAGTCCATTCTCTGAAGTGCATCAGTGTCCGCCACAACGGATACTGCACGTGTTGTATAGAACTTCTCTCGGCGCTCGATCTCAAATCCAAATAAGTAGCAATTATTATTTTGACTAAGTCCAAAAGTGAAGCTATATGTACAGACAAATATATTAGGGGCTTTGGATCTTAATCCATCATCAAGCAATCCTAGGCTAGGGCTCATTCACATAAAATAATAAAAATAAAAATAAAAATAAAAAGCGAAAAGCGTCAAAACCGTCGAGGTCCCCAATGGAACAATCCCTCGAGCACTAGACCTCGGGAAGTAGAAGTGTGAGAGTCCTGTATTATTACATGCCATGTGTCGCTCTCTTACATAAATATACATAATAAAAGAATTTTGCAAAAGTAGACAAGTCTTCAAAAATTCCTCTTCATCTGCCTGTGATGCTCTCTCATGTTAGCCAAGCAAGAAAGGCTGACTCTGCCTTGCATGGGTGCACCGGTCCTCCTAAGAGGTCATCCTTCATGTGATGGTCCCTCGCATCAAAGACAAATCAAGAAGAGTGGTCAGACAGTCAATCAATAATATCAAATAATAAAGATAAATAAATAAATAAGGCAAGAGACAAACAAATGTATGAACAAGAGCTAACAGACAAAACAAAATAAGATCCAACTACGCGACGTTGCTCCCCGGCAACGGCGCCATTTGATATTCGAGGAATTGTAGAGGTCGTGTTAATTCACAAGGTGAATCGATAGTCGTTGAGTTGCCCCCACACGAAACCTCAATTAATCAACAATTAACCCACAACAATGATCAAGCAATGAAGTACGAAAAAATGTGGAATTAAAATTTATTATAACTCTACAACAAAGGTGTGTATAGGTGCAAGTATGTGTAGAGGGTCGAACACAAGGAACAAGCAGGTAGATAGGGGAAAAGAATGCTAAAAATGAATGTGATGTATTCGTCTATATATGTGCTAATTTTTTTGTGGGTTTTTAAATTTTATATTTTTTATTTTATTTTTAATTTTTTGATTTTGTATTTTCTTTTTATATTTTATTTTTTTTATATTTTATTTTTTAATAGACATATAGCTACATAGAATATATATATACAATATAGATAAGAGAGAGATAATATATAGATAAAAAATAAAAAATACTAGAAATAAATATTTTTGGGTTTTATATAAGATTTTACTATTTTGTGATTTTTCTGTATTTTTGCTAATTTTTTTGATATTTTTAAAGTCGAAATTACTCAAAATAGGGAATAGAATTAATATCTGGAATTAAAATGGAGATAAAAAATACCAAACAGGGTCAAAAATTCTCCAAATTAATTTTGTAAAAAGATAATAATAAAAGTAAAATTAATAAATAGAAAATATATTTTTGTGATTTTTGAAGGATTTTTTTATATTTTTATTAAGGTTTTAGGGGTTTTTCAATTTTTATGAGTTTTCTTTTATATTTTTTAGTGATTTTGTTCTGAAGGTTAAAACAAAAAAAATACACAAAATATTTGTTTTGGATTTTTCAAAAAGGTTTTATAATTTTTATGTATTTTCTAATGCAAACATGGATGAAAACGCTAGTTTTTTTTATAAATACTAAAAGACTCAAAGTGTAAAATAAAAATAAGCGTTAAAGTTCAATGCTCCAGGAATCTAGGGCTATTTTTGGGGATTTTTTCGATTTTTATAGATTCATGAAACAAATACTAGAAATAAAGAGAAAATATACTCCTAGCATGGGTATTTTTGTAAATATGTAAAAGTCCAAGGGTCTAAGTGTAAATTTCACAAAAATACAGAACGTGCTCAAAAAATTAATGGACCTATTAGAAATACACAAAATCAGAGGCCCTTCACTACAAAAATGCCAAAGTCATGTACGTCAACACGTGCGCTCCCGGGTAGGGATTGAAACATAATATTCCAAAAATCCAGGGGATTGATTTCAAATTATCTATAAATTTATAGCGTTATAAAAATATTTCAGGACTTAACATAAATAATGAAAAGCCCAAGGGCCAGGCCACAAAATGCCACCTCATGTTATGCGTCACGTGAGGTGATGTGGCCTGGACTGAATAGTAAATAATAAAAGAATAGAGGCCTGAATGCAAAAGTTACAAAAATATTTAAACAACAAAGGAAAGTTTATAGACTACTTATTAAATACAAAAGTGGTCTGGGTTAACTTGCAAAATATCCAAACCTTTGGCGGATGCGGACGGCAGATATCACTCCACTATAACACGTGTCAGCCCCCCGTCAAATGATGCCCCTTCGCAGATAAGTGGCCAGGATTAGATCCTGGCCGTTGATCGAATGGTGCTGACGAAGCGAATCACATGGTTGCTATAGATGGCCAAGAACAAGGCAGAATCGGACGGTTCTAGACGATGGTGGAAGAACGATCGAGGAACTCGCCGTCGACAAGTTTGGATTTGGCATAACTGCGTTCTTCGACCACCTTCTTAGCATCAGAGGGCACGTTCCTGAGAGTCTTCTTGAATGGCCGATGGCTTCAAAATGGTGAGGGAACGGCCAGAGCGTCGCCGCGAGGTTGGCAAAGGAGGGAAGTTTATTTATCAACAAGTATGGCACCCTTATTTGATTGGCCAAAATTAATAAAATCGAGCTATGTACAACGGATCTAGTGATATGGCGTGAATGATGATGGATCTGGGAGTAATTCCCGTAAAGAGATTGAAGGTGATGGATCGACGTATCGCCCGAGAAAATGGCAGAAGTTGGGGGACACGACACTTCTGATGGGCTCGATCTTGGATGGGACAGTTGACCAGAGGTTAACGGTCCGAGCCCTGCCGTTGGGCCACGCAAGTCACAGAACGACAAAACAGGAAATTTATTTAAGAAATAATTAATTAAAAATAGTAAACGATTTTATTAATTTCTGTGTATGAAATAAAAAATGTTTATTATTTTATGTGTATTTTATTATTATTTTTATTTATTTTTTGGTGTATTTTATTAAAAGTTTATTTTTAATGGCTTATTTATAAGTATAATTACCTACATTTTGTACTTTTTTATTTTGTATATTTTAATTTATTATTTTATTCTATTATTTTATATATTTATAATTTATTTTTGAGAGTATAAATATATTCTTATTTTATTTTTATGATATTATTTGTGCACTTAAATAAATAAGTATGTGTATTATATTAGTGTATTTATAGGTGTTTTACCTATGTTTTATGTTCATCTTTTTATTTTAATGGATTTTAATGAGTTTTGTTTTGGTTTTATACTTTTAATAGAATATGAATAATATTTAGAATATTATAAAAGAATAAAGAATTAAAGAATAAGTTTCTCCTTTTATTTATATACAAGTATAATCATAGGTATCTTGTCTATGTAATTACATAGACTTATTTTATTTTGCATATTCCTTTTGATTATTCTAATTTTAATATGCACATGTATTATAAATAATTTTTACAAAGTTATATGAATTTGTAAAAATAATGAATAATGAATAAATTGAATATTTTAGTCGGTATAATATACAATAGGGGTCAAAAACCTAACTTTCACACGGTAACTCCAAAAAATATAAAACCACATCATAAAATATCTCGTGAAAAGTTATATACAATTAGAGGTGATTCTCCTATGTTTTGAGTTTTTATTGGACAGATATGGGATTGTGAAGTTTGGTTTCTGGCTTTTATTTTGTGTACAAAATGCGCACAATGTATTATTTTTATACAAACTCAATTTTGTATTTTTATTTACATTATTATATACAACTTTTATATACAAAGTTTATTTATTTTATGAATAAATAATAATGAATAAAATAGGTGTCAAAAATGCATAATTAAAAAATGAATAAATGGGATTTTTATTCTATTTTGGCCCTTATCTCCCCCTACTTTATTCCTTGTCGACCAACTCAATTCTTGACTTGGTCTCAAGGTTTAGGGTCTTAAAATATCTTCAATATTTTATTTATTTTTCTTTTTTCTTTTTAATTTTTTATTTTGACATTAAAAACCTTATTTCATATGCAAATAATACAATAAATAGTGAATGTTATTATGCACAAATTGAGGCAATTTACATGCATTTGCTAGGGTTTTTAAGTCCAAAATGATGAAATAAAGAATGATGAATGGAGATTCATCACCCCCTCTCTCCAAAAAGCCCCCAACTCAAAAATAAGCCATCCCCCCTTCTCCTCCATCTCCCTCGCCAAAATATCGTCGGAGCTTGCCGTAGCACCTCGGACCGACGATTGAAGACCACCTCCACGTAGCGAAGGATGAGGTCATCCGCGTGGGAAGTTTCACCTTGTGAAGGGAGCGACGAGCGTGTCGTCCTTCGTTGGTGAAGAAAACAAGGTAGCCAACTTTTTAGGTACGATACCCCTCCTTACTCTTGTTGCGGATTCCATGAGATTTTTGATCCAATACTATCTTTCCTTGTGAAAGTCGTAGAGATTTGGTTAGGTTGATTGATAGATCCTTTTTCCATTTGTTCGTCTTTTTGTTCGTTTTTGCTAAAGGATCTGTTAGAAAAATAGGAAGCGGAAGCAAAACTTTGAAAAAGAATAAAACTTAGAAGAACAGTGGGATTTTACGTGGAACCCTACTCCCTAAGGAGCAGGATGAAACCACAGGAGAAGCCCTCAAACGGGCATATGTTGCATTGCTTTTTCTCAATGGATACTGGAGTTCTGGAGCTCGTTATATAGCCTCCACAGAGCCTCCAAGTCCCACCACTAGTAGATATGGGACTAAACATATGGATGGGTAAATGGATCCTGGAGGGAGCGCAGTGGAAGTTTTATCGCATTTCATTTTCATAAAACTGAAGGCGACTTGGGTTCGTTAGGGTTGCGAAAGTTTTATCGCATTTCATTTTCGCATCTCTGTTTAGTGATTATTTTCGGCCCTGTTTAAACTGCTTAAAACGAAAATAAATATTAAATTTTGTTTCCCATTAAATAAGGAAACCATAGGATCTGAATTTACGTAATTTGGATTCCGTTTGCTCGAGATATGGTTGTTTTAATGAACATGTATTCACTGTTGCGGGAACTGCGAATCATAACATGATTAATGAGTTAATTACTGTTTTGATCTGTCTCAAAATACATGAAATATCACTTAGGATCTGTCCTAAATCAAATTAGCAATCTTTGAAAATTGATTTTGTCTAATTTGGATTTAAATTTATTGAGATATGCTAATTTTAGTAAGTAGGGGTCACTGTTGAATTACAGTCCTAATCAAGAATCATGTGATTGTCAATTAGTGAAATTAATTGTTAATTTCATGAAATAATTATGGAAAATATTTGAGAAATATTTTATGATGATTATTTCCTTAATTAACTTGGCCTCAACCAATAAATTGATTAGATTATTCTAGATCATAATTGGAATCACGATCATCAAACTCCTTGCTTGAATAGGATTGGGAATTTGTCGAGCAAATTTCCTTATAATCAAAAATGTTTTGATTATTAATATGTGGTATAATTTCGGTTGAAGAACCGATGATCATCTCAAGTACAAAGTGATTGACTCCGCATTAGTTTTTCCCGAGGTGGATATGGTGTCTAGTCGGGGATCGCTAGGGTAGCGGGTCGCACCGGTTGCGGTCCGTCCTACTCCCGCTGGTACTGGCCATGATAGCGGGTAGGGAACGAATGATGCCTGAGAGATCATGATGTATTTTTCTAATTATTAAAATTCGAATTAATACGTATTTTGAGATAATACCATATATTCAAGTAAAATCAAGTTTGTTAATTGAATGGATTGATAATTAACTTAATATGATTAAGTTAATTATATCCAAATTGCAAACACTCTATTATGAATAGATGTGGATTTCCCTTGGAAGAATTAATTATGTGAATATGATTCATGATAATTAATTGAAATTTGAATATGGAGGTGGAGGATCATATAAGTGACATCCATGATCTCCCGTCAAGGCGAAGGGTTCCGTCGCCAGATATTGTATGTAGGAGACGCATGTCCGAAGTGACAGCTCCTGCATATGATCCATTTGGATCAGGCTTGTCGCTTCTCGAAAGAGTAAGGACGTATGTGTAGTGACCCCAATATCAGGACCTCATATTATTGGGGCAATACTGGATTGCGCATAGCGAGTTGTATTCCTGTTGACGGTTGGTTCAATTAATGACGGGTCAACATCACCTTAGGAGTGGTGGGCCCGGGTGTTAAAGATCGAATTGGGAGATGCAAGTTGGACTTGCAAGGCGGAATGTGTTCCCGCTTCTTTTTATCCGAGTTACAGGTTCTCATATTATTGGGATGTAACAAAGATAAGGAAGGAGATCGCAGATCTTGCTTGAGATATAATGGTAAGTATATCTCTTACATTGAAAGTGATTAAGGGAATGAACTTTCATTGTTGACATGGCAAGACAACTTTGATATAAAAAAATCCTAAATTAAAGTAAATTATATATTTATATATGTTTATGCAAATTTCTTATTTCAGATATTCCTTCTTTAATCCCACTCAATGTTACACTCAAAAATAACCAGTAGAATATCATGGATTGGACCTATGATCTAGATATTGCACTTATAATGTATGAGGTCGCAATGTGCAAGTTTCCTCATAATAATGAGGAATGATAATTAAATAGACAATAAGACTAAAATCCTAGGGTTTGTATGTCTCTATAAGTCTTGATCTCATCGAATGTGCTTTTGAAGTGACATGTCGATAATGATCGTAATTATCAAATAATCCTTATAAAATCCAAGAAGATGTTCTGGCATACATATGTGCTCTCGACATATAATCATGAATGACATGGTTCTCTGCATTATGCAGAATAGTGAATCTATAGGAGATAATGTATTCAAATTGTTTGAGTACCTACCTGGACCTAAGTTAAGAGTTTGAATGGATGTAGATACGATGAGTGTCATCATTCTACTATCAATATTCTAGTCATTCATGAAGCTTCATAATATTCATATTGTATGAATTGAATGAAGCATGTATAAATATTGAAATACTCTTACATTAAAATTTTTGATTTTAACATAAGAGATCCTTTGTCTTGAGCAATGGTTGCTTATAGATAAAGGGCGCACAGTGGAAGCATGGGTTGAACCCAAGTAAGAAGTACAGTCAAAGAGTTGACTGTACTTCTGTGACTTCCATATGACATCCAAAGAGTTGGATGAATGCCAATACTGCAATAAGTTGATGTGTTGATAGTATGACTATCAAATCTATCTAAAATCCTTAGAGAAGGAATCAGATAGTACATTAGAATAATCTACATATAATCATTGAAATTGCCTTACTTATTTGATAAGACAAAGTCTAATAATTGTATCTCGATCTTCTAATGACACTTGCAATTGGTTGCATCTGTATTGGAATATTAAAAATTTGATCTTAAAGTTTAATGGTCATCCATGTTGGACGAAGTGATGCAATTGTTGCAACAATTTCCATTGGATCAATAGACTTCATATTTTCAGTGGGAGCCCTTATTCTTAGAGAATGTCTCTGTGACCTGAATATTAGAATACATTCATAGTTTATTTCTAAATGTTTGAAATAAACATGAATTCTGAAGAAAACCTACCATAGAGAGTTATGATGGATATATTTCAGATAGTAATCTAACATTCAGTGGACTCAGCTAAATTAAAAAATCAATGAATGGTTCATTAAGATTTCTAATACTGAAAATTAAACCTTTAAAGATCAATAGGAGGATAAAGATCATTTGACAATGATCTGGCATCATGTTTTGGACATATGTCTGTTGATGAGATCAATGGACAAGTAAGAGATGAAACTTTAGAATGTCTAAAATTTCAAGAGTTACATACTTATGAATATTGTATTCAAAGTAAAATGTCCAATACACCCTTTCTTTGGAAAAGGGGCAAGATGTCAAGGTATTCGTGATCTCATACATATTGATGTATGTGAATCATCTATATCATAGTAGACATTATGGATATGTGATATCTATTGATGATTATGTATGATATGAAATTTCTTCTCTTCACCTAAGAAACCTTTGAAATGTTCAAAGATTTGTCAATTTTGGTTTAGAACCAAAGTTTGAAGTAAGATGAAATGAATTTGATCTAACCAAGGTAGCTTGTACCTATTAGATGAATTCAAGGAATACCTTATGGAGATGTGAATATCATTCCTATCTCAATCCTCCTAATGAACCTTAACTCAATAGAGTTGTAGGGGGATATAATTGATTATGTGTGACATGATTTGATCAATAATTAATTTTAGCATAATTATCTCTTAGTTTTCAGGTATATATATATATATATGGTAGAGACTACATTATATATCCTTAATAAGGTTCCATGTGAGTAAGCTGGAATCTGGCACTGGAGAGTGCTACTTCATTAGGAAAATAAAGGATGGTATTGGATACCTACTTTATGACCTTGAGATTCTTAAAGGATCTCATCTCTGAGAATGTGATTATTTGAGGATGACTCTCTTAAGAATCAAGATGAAAATGAAGTAAAGGAACTCATTTAATCTTGAGAAGATAATGAGGCTACTGAAATCGGAAACTAAATAGACAATTAAAGATGAAACATTAATACCTCTTCAAATAAGTTTGAGGATGGATTCCATGTGTCAGTTGAATCTGACAATGATCTGACTTCATGTGATAATGCTTCTGAAGATCATATCATGGAAAGATGGATGTTAGCATAAAAGTCTAAAGTAGACTTCATATACAAATGTTGTATGTAGACCCTCGAGGATCCAACTATATGGGTAAGACCCATTTATGGTCTAAATAGATCTTCAAGAGAAAGAGGGAACCTGATGAGAAGGTAGAGACCTTCAAAGCACGGTTCGTAGCCATGAGCTACACATCGAAGAGAAGACATCGCTTGCGATGAGACTTGCTCTCCGGTGACCTTGCTTTATCCCATCAGAATATTGCTAACTATAGCTACACACTTGACTATGACATCTTCATGATGTGAGTCAAGATTGCATTCCTCTATGAATATCTCTCTGAGGAAATTCATATGAAGTAACCCCAGGGCTTCATGGTTGAGGAAAACAAGGTATGCAAGCTAAAGAACTCCATCTTTGGACTCAAATAAGCTTCTTGTAGTTGGAACATAAGATTTTATGAAATTATAAATGTTATGATTTCAGATAAAATCTTGATGAACCATGTGAAGCTTAGTGGGAGTGCCATTGTGTTCATCGTGCTAAATGTGGATATTATTCTAGTCATTTGAAATGATATATGGATAATAATAAGTGTTTTATAATTTGGTTGTTCCATACCTTGAGATATGATCTCAATGATACCTCTTAGATCTTAGTTCTGAAGTCGTTCAGAAGCAAAGGAGAAGAGGGTATTGGGACCGTCACATTAGTAGTACACCTTAGACTTATTCCATTTTCTGGAAAATTCCAAGAAAGGCTTCCTTCCCTTAAGATATGGTAGTGACCTATCTAAAGGGATAGCACCTCAGAGAGTTGAGGAAGTGAATGCTAGAACTGTTTGCACTTGTGCATCCGTTACGAGAAGCTGAGTGTATGCTAGATGTGCAAAAGAGCTAGATGTCTACCATGCAGTGGGAGTAGTAATCTGTTACTAATCCTACTATGGAATAAAACACTTGATTGCAGTAATAACAATATCTTCAAAGATGGTGAAACTTAGAGATAGTGATCTCAAGTCTTATCTTCAAAAGTCTAAGACCTTGTAGATAGTGATCTATAAAGGTCTTAACTGTAGATACCTTAGGAGATAGAGATCTCTAGGAATAAAGATATTCTGATAAGGATTATGGGCATACTGGTTATAATAATTATCGAGCAATAGTGTCAAGGACACTATAACAAAATTGAGTATTGGTTGCATAAGATGCAACATTCGCATTGGATGCGAGCACTGTTAGTAAGGAAATGAAAGTGCCGTAAAAGGACTTGGCGTAGTCTCTTGGGAACAGAGTGACTGATCAGCTTACCTAGCTATTTTCTAAATAGCCTATGATTGTCACATGAGTGTGGGTTTAAATGATTATCCCATTAATGGCTCTTTGGGCTAGTGGGAGATTGTTGGACACGCGAGCCTACGGTGAGCCATTATGCAATAAATGTTATTGCGAATATCATTCCCTGATCTGAAATGAAGAATAAATAATTTGCATAATAGGTCCCTTAGTACAATTAGGGTTATGTACCAGGGTCATCTTGATGATCATACAGCTGTTGATTCAAGTATTGAATCATAGAGGCTGGTGCTTGGATGAATATCTAAAGAGTTAGATTGAGGACTCATCGAGCACTGTCAAAAGATTATTAAGAGATGATCTCCATCCTGAGAGGGAGATGGCAATCCTTTCTCTAAAGGTTGATATCTAACTGACCTCTTGATGCAGGTGCTCTGCATAGGAATAGAGATTCGGAGGTGTTAGATAAGTTAGGTCAAAGAATTGACTTAACGAGATCGAGATAACCAAAGTCCTATGTCGTATGTTGTCATGATATAGGCACGCATCCTCTGACTGGAGACAGATGTGTTACTATATGTCCGAGTATGTAAATTTGGCAGACCATAGATTGATGACCTAATCAAGGTCTATACACCGGCGTGCTGGAGTGCATATAAGGGCATATGAGTAATACGATCTCTCAAAGGGATCATACAGGTTCAGTACTGAACCGGAAGACATCCGCTCACTCATGAGATATTGGGAAGAATCAAATTCCGTGCACGGTCGTCTCGCTTTGGAAGCTTGACTGAATTTGTAGGTTTGAGATATAGTTTTGGAAAGTATATGATCAAGACCTAGGTATGACATATGCTTTTGGAAAGTATATGATCGATACCGACTCCTAATGATTGAATGAGAAACTTAATGATAAAACTCTGAAGTAGACAGTGTAAAATTGATCTTATACTTCAGGTTTATTCTAAGTCTTCCAGTATGCAGGATGTAGAGGTATTGGGAATACTTGAGGGTGATGTGATCATAAACGATTGTATAACCATGACGCTTCCATTCCTAGGGAGTGATGAAACGGGTCTGGATTTTAGTGACTCCTCTCAGTAGAGAAGTAATCGGATCTTAATCCAAATGTTGGACATTGATCTGAATGTGATTCCGATTCAATGAGAAGATTAGATTTGTGGTCTTGATTTAATCAAGCATCTATGGGAGGCTCGAGATCTGGATTTGAGATATGATCTCAATATCCAAGTCACTATACGCGGAACAATACAGTTGCCATGTCCTTATCTCCAAGTATTCGCAGAGAAAGCGCATTATCCTTGAAAGAGTTCACGGATAATTCTATTGTTGATATATGTATCCGAGCATTGAGAAAATAGATAATTAAATGTGATTTATTTATCATGAATAATATGAATTTGATTCATATTGTAAGGAGAGTTATCTTAGATAATTATCATGAATAATATGAATTTGATTCATATTGTAAGGAGAGTTATCTTAGATAATTGAATGTGATTTGATTATCAAAGATGTGAATAATGTGAAATCATATTATTTGGGCAAGTGAGAATAGAGATCCAATATGATTAAATGTGATTTAATTATCATGGATATGAATAATATGGATAGCACTATCCATATTATTCATAATATATTATAAATGTGATTTATAATGTATTAGAGAGAGCTAATTATAATTTATATTTGTTAATTAATTATTGATGTGTATTGGATACACATTATGTAATTACTTAAAAATGTAAATTATATTTTATTTTGGGTTGTGAATGTGATTCACAATTTTCCAATGGCAAGATTGCAATATTCTCAAAATTAATTATGAATTATTTTTGAAGAATAAATCACAACAAAAGTTGTTGGAGATTATGGGAGAAATCCATGGAGATATGCAATCTCATGATATTGCATGAGATTGCCTCCACCATAAGGAGATGGTGGACGGCTACACATTCCCACAAAGAATGTGGTAGCCGTCCCCCCCCCCTTCCTTATGGGGAGTGATCTCCATGATGATCTCTCCTTAACTGCTTGATCTAATTTAGGATTGAATTATATTTGATATGTCAAATATATTTGATTTAAATTAGATTATTAGTTGTTGTTTTTACGAACAACAATCTTGACCATTGGATTAGACATAAATCAATCTCATCCATTGATTTTATATGTCCCATGGATTGAGAACCATGGATCCCAAAACCCTATAAATAGAGAGGCATACCATGCTCTCAAGGGCTATGCTTTTGAAGCACATCTCTCTCTCTTTCTCTCTACACGTCATCCCTCTCTCTTCCTCTCTCATGGCCGTCCACTATGGATGCCTTAGAGAAAGTCTCCATCGTCGTAGCGTCGTTGTTATGCTGCCCGATCGTTTGCTCGTGGATCTCCATCTCCTTCGGTGTGTCTCGCTCATGAAAAAGACGTCAGATCTTGTGTGTCGAGATCAGGAGATCCGCCGCTTGGATCATCAACATGGATTGCGAGAAGCACACGATTCATCCCCGCGCTCGCAAGCGTCTCCTCTGTCGGATCGGACTTGAGACAAGAGGTCTCTTCGTTTAGAGACTCGATCGCAACCACGCTTCAAGAGGTAATCCTATTACTTGTATGTGGTTTAGACGAAAAGATCTGAGAAGTGTTCTTGGATCATGTGGTTTTATCACATGAATTTTTTTTAAATTCCGCTGCATTGAACAACTAGTGCGACTAGTCGTTCTTCGTCGTATTCGATGTGATGCTCACGCTTCAGTGATGCGCTTGAGGATCTAACCATATCCTTCAAGACTTGTATCACTATACGATACAGAGCCCTTTTTGTTACTAGTCTGACTCATAAAAGCTTAAGATTTTGGTCCAGGTGGACACTTTAAAAAGTTTGGGAGTGCTCACCTTTGGTGGAAGCTCTTTGTATATGGCTTTGTAGTGTAAGAAATGTTTTAACAAACTCTTATCTTTTCTTTTCTTTTTGGCTAGATCTACTACCTTTACCAAGTTGGCGCACATCGATCAACATTTTATTGGATTCATTACACCCTGACACTTAGGTCAATACTACAAGATAGTACAAGAACTTGTTCTCATACTGGCTAAGGTTGCTGACTCTTAGGTTTCATGAAGTCTTCATCGATTTTATCCCATCCTCGAGCATCATAAAATCAGATCCAAACTCAAATCCCTCATCCCATTTCCTCAAATGAAACCTCAACTCATCTCATCATAACTGCAGTTGTGTATATGAGGTGATGATCATATTCTTTCAGGTAGAGACAAAGCATGCATTATAGCACACATATATTTAAAACTAGAAAAGGTGAATAATTAACTCTAAGACCCAAATGATGAAGGTTGGTTAACTCTGAATTATAGGAGCTCATAAACCAAGTGTTCTAAATTGTACAATTCTTGTGTGGAAGTAAAAATGTAAGGGATACATCGAACTTATTAGTCGGTATTTTTGTGATTTTTAATTTCCCATTTTTATTTTCAAGTTAGAGTTATTTACAAAACAAAAATTAGTCTCATTTACACCCTCATTTTGAAAAGGTTTTTGAAATCATTTTACAAGCCATGTCATGTAAATATAGATTTTCCCAATATTTTACAAATGATTTTCAAAATAAGTCAAGTCCTCATTTTTAAAAACCATTGTAAAACATTTTTCATTTTTCAAAACAATATCACATAGGTATAAATTTTTCAAATCATTTTACAAACATTTTTACAAAATTAGTTCAAAGAATACTTAAACCTTCGCCTAAAAAGGTTTAAAGAATTTGAAAAATATGAGCTATGGCTAAAGTATATATCACATATATACGATATATCCCCCTTGATGAATCTCGAATTCATCATCTTAATTCTTCTCAATTAACCCTCTTTCTTAAGCATTTCAACCAACATTAACTTATAATTAATATTTATTATTAATTAACCATATGTATATAATTAATACTAATTAATGTACATAAATAAAAAATATAAACTTTGTACATGTATCTATATATTATGTCTAATATTTTATATGTATCTTCATCATTAAAATACCATAAAAATGACATAATATTATATATAATAATATGCACATAATTTATTAATTTAAAAATACAATAATCATATAAAATAAGTACTTTTTGCATTTAAAATACTTGAAAAAATTTTATAGTGTGTATATTACTTATTTTGATTGCAAGTTCTACATGAAAGTTGTAGATCTTGAAAAGATCTACAATTTTTATGTTAGATACTTTTTTTCTAATTTTACCTCTAACTATTTTTTATTGAATTAACATTATTTTTTATTTTTTTGAATTATTTTATTGGTCCACGTGGCTCACTCTCAGTGAGCCACGTAGTC
Source organism: Ottelia alismoides (assembly GCA_037367405.1). NCBI lineage: Eukaryota > Viridiplantae > Streptophyta > Magnoliopsida > Alismatales > Hydrocharitaceae > Ottelia > Ottelia alismoides. The sequence continues at coordinate 1,389,608 of JAZKJV010005735.1, forward strand.
GGCTCTTTATACAACCTGCCCTTTCACCAGGACCATCTGATCAATCAGATCAGATGGCTTTGATCAAGTCAGCCCTACATCAATTCTTAGCCATCTTATTGTCTGATCAAGCACATCTGGTCATTCTTTCACACCCAAATGTGAACTTTTGATATCAATCAGACAACCATCATACTGTCTTCCTCCTACAACCACCCAGGTTGAACCGTAGAGTCGCTTAGTGCCTCACCTCCTTCACCATTTTTTCCAACAACCTCCATGTGTCCTCTTCCCTGCCTTCGACCACCAAACAACAGTCCGTACGACCCCCACCTTCTCCAACTCCCTAAATCTCTTCTTCTCCCTAAGTTTTGACGTGAAGCGATGGTCAAAACTACTGTCCCACAACTGCCTAAAATCCTATCTCCTCCATCAAAACCAGCTTCTCCGCCACCCGAACACGTGATCCGCCCAATGTGTGAGAACCACTTCTAGACACTCTCCTCCTCAGTGACAGTGAGATAGCTCAGTTGTGTGTGAAGAGCCTTCGGTCTCACTACCTAATTCAATTGGATTATCGATCAAATTTAATTTGTTGTTCGTTGTAGTCGGGTAAATTGAGACTGATCAAAAACCACATAGATTAATATCGAATAAACACAAGTGGTAATTTTTTATTTTACTTGGGCAAGCTCAAGGTCGAACTCAGGGAGGTTGCTTTTTCCTTAGGTAAATTTGAAGTCAATTTCGATGTCAGGTTTTCATGAGAATATTTTATTATTTTTTATGCAATTAAAGAAACTGCGATGCAATTCAAGCCAAAATCGAGGTTAAATTTGAAGTATGGTCACATTAAGTCCAAAAATGGTGAAACTTAGCCAGAATATAAAATCAATGAAAATAAGCTACTGTAATTTTTTTGGAATTTTTTGACTCTAAATGAATTAAATATGAATTAAAAATGAATGCAGTATAGCTTTTGCAAAATTAATTTTAATAAATACCAAAGTACTTCATTTTCAGACACAAAAATTATCCTAGATACTTTTATGTGAGATGAATCCAGGAAAATTGATAGACTTCAAAATGATGAATTTTGGACCTACCAAAAATCAATTAAGCAAAACACCAATTAATTTATTAAGGTCTCATTATGCATGCGAATGATGTGATTTTTGGGCACGAAGTAGAGCTACTTAAATTAAACCTATTGTGATTTTTTGGTGATTTTTGGAGCTACAAATAATTTAATATGGAATTTAAAGCACACGGTGGGCAAACTATGTCAATTTCCACAAAAATAATAATATTAAATTCCTCGAAGCTCTAAAAAATATGGAACGTGTCCACAATGATAAAGCACAAGTTTCTCTACAACATACAATTTTTGGAATTTAAAAATGAGGATGAATCAATGTCTAAATAAACATGCAAACACAAGGACTAAAATTCAAACAGGAATTAAAATTGATTAAATCAAAACGCACATACAGGGACTAAAATGCAATTACCTATAATGCAGGGGGTATGTGTGCAAAATGTCCATGGAACACGTGCGCCTCACGTGACGCGCTTGGTAGGTACTAAAATGCAATTTGAAAAACCTGCAGGGGCCTCAGTATAAAATGCCCAAACACACATGAGGAACACGTGAGATCTAGGCTTGGACGGCGATGGAGGCTAGGACAGTGGCTCGGGTACGCTGCAGGCTCGGGGTAGCTTCAGGATAGCTTCGGATGCTCTGAGCCTAATCGATGGGGAAGAGGCTCGGAGGAAGCAATGTGGCGCACGATAGACTATTAGATCGAGATGATCCAACAGAGGTGGTGACTCCTGAAGTGGGCGATGTGGCATGATGCGGACCCTCAGATCGCAATCGATCCGATGGTATCTGGAGTTGAAGACGTGGCGAAAGGCGGACCATTAGATCGAGATGGATCCAACGGTATCTGGAGCTATTGGAGAGGTTGACGTTGATCGATGAGGACCGTCCGATCAAGACGATCAGACGGTAGCTGTGCGTTGTGCTCCTCCTCGCCACCATCGCCTGCGGTGGGCGTAGATGGGATCCGGTGATGCCCTCCTGGCTCAACCGCCCTCTTCCTCACTAGGTGAAGACGTCAGAAGGCTCCTGAGTGGCTGGGAATGGTCGTGGAGGAGCGTCCGGAGCTTCTAGAAGAGGTGGGGGTAGTCTGTAGGCTAGGAACGATGGAGCTCGAAGCAGCTCCGGCGAAGTTCCGATCAATGAAGAAGGTGTCTCCTGCAGGGTTAGTAATTGTAGTTGAAGCATGCAGGTGCTCGCATGGAGTGCAATGAGTGCTTGAAGCCTTATGGAGTGAAGTGGTGAACGAAATGTGGTGTTCCTCCGTCGTGATCGGCAGAACGGTGATTGGAGGTGGCTCCATGTGTCGTAAAGGTGAATGAAGGGGTGCACGAAGATGAGAGATCAAAGGCGGAGCTCAGGCGATCGTCAACGGGAAGTGATGTCAAGCGAGGAAGGCGGAAAAAATGCGAGATTATCGGATGAAAAGAAGAAGAAGATCGGAGGAGAAAATGGAGGGATCTACCTGGGAATGGAGGCTCGGAGAAGAGCTTCTGGTCATCGCTCGAAGGTCGGTAGAGGCCCGAGCTCTAGCAGCTCGATGGAGGAGCTGCTTACACAACAAATCTTGCCATGGATCTCGTCGGAGATGGACCACGGTCGTCGCTCGATTTTACACCTGATCTCTGTCACAGATAGGTGTAGAAGAGCTCTAGGGTATCTCGTGCAAGGGTGGATAGGCTTGAAGCTCGTCGGAGGTGCGGTATTTATAGAGAGTAGTGGTCAGGCGATGGAGGGAGTGGTTTGCATGGGGTTTGTGGAGTGAAGGAGAGGTTGTCGTGGCACGCGTGGGTGCTGGTGAAGATGAGGGAAGTACATGCGTCATCGTGGGTCGAACAACGAGTGGAGATGGTGACTGTAATGGCGTCGAAAATAGAAAGGGGGGAAGAGACGACGCGAGGTGGGTGACGTGGGCGAGAGAACTTCAGGAGGAAGAAGACGGACTCTTGATCGTTGGATCTAGTAATCCAACGGCTCTTAGTGTGGCACCAGAGAGTGAATAGGATTAAATCCAAGCGATGTGATTGAAGGGAGAAGGATGAGCCACGTGGAATGATGTGGGTGCGGCGCTAGAAAATGGTGGAGATGAGAGGGGATTGTTGATCGAGCGGTTGTGGATATCAGAGGAGATCAACGGTTGGGATGAGAGCATCAAGGCCCCGATCGAGCGGCTGTGGGAGGTGACACGTGGCACGTTATGGTTAACGCAGGGACTAACGGTGGAGATGGAATATGGGCATAGATCGGATGGTTGAGGATGGAGCAGGAATGGACGACGCTGATGGAGAAGATTAAGCGGTGAGGAGAGTGCTACGTGGCGCAAGGAGGTGAGGGCAGAAGTGATCGGCCCAAATGCGATCTGGGCCTTGACCAGACGGCTGTGAGATGATGTGGGCATGGACGGCTTGGATCTGAAGCGCATAGGCCCGATCCAACGGCCAAGAGGGGAGGATGTGTGGCAGACGGGTAGATGGCCCGCGTGGCGCAACCAGAAGGTGCCACGTGGCCCAATCAGATTATTGCGAAGAAGAAGGTGAAATAAGAGGGGGAAATGGCCGAATTTGGAAAAACTCAAAACATGAAAGTTGTAGATCTCGATGAGATCTACAAGTTTCATGTTGACCAAAAACAGAAACAACGTCAAATGAAGTGATAAAATATAAGGGTATATATACAAATACATAAAGTATACAGAGGGGGCCCAAAATCCAAGTTTTTCATACGAGCTCCTCTTCTAATGAAATTGGTTTCATTTTAAAGTTCTCTGAATTTATATTATTTTAAAAGTGATTAGACCTAAATCAGAGGCGATATGAGAGAGATATGTACATTTTAAGGTCCATGGTCTCAAACTTGGACTCGGGTTTTATTGGTCAATTTTACAAGTTAGCATTTTTTGGTATTTTTCTTGTATTAGTGTTAGTAATATATACATTATAGAGTTGAATGCATGGGCTTTGGATATAGTATATAATATATATACATATAGGTGATTTTTACAAGTGACTTTGGCTTCTTATTTAATGCAGATATAAATAATAAAATGCAGATGTTATCAGTGCATGCATGGATGCAAATTATACAATATAGGTGGAAATATGCCTCTAATTACTTGGGAACAAGGCTCTATTTTCAACTTTTAGAGTGATGAATCACAGATTCATCAACCCCCTATACTTAAACCTTGCTCGTCCCCGAGCAACTAAAATGAAATGCAAAGGTCAAATGATTTTGGGTTCCATACCCAGGTCATGAACAAAAGTTGAAAATGCAGCATGACTCAACCTTTGTATTAATTGTGTGGCGGAACCTTATTGAGATCTGAACTTAAGACCTAACAAACTTCAAGTTCCACAAGTCTTCTATTCAAGATGCCTCAACAGTCAGGTCAGAATAAATCCTCAAATGCAAATTTCTGATGACTATGATTCTTACTTGTATTGTGTAAGTGAAATATAGCTCTCCACATCAGAAATGGCTAAGAAGCAGCCTCCTCTAACAAGGTAACTCTAATTCCCCGGTTGAGTAACTCTTTCCTCGAGGAGCGAGGTATTCCCTTCTAAGTTCAAGTGCGACCAGCTCAAGAGGAGGGGTGGAGAAAAGAATGGAGGGTAGACAGTGTAGCTACCTATCCCAAGATGCCTATCTAGTGTAGCCAAGTCATCCAGCTGCAGACTTCTTACTAATATACATACTCCGGCAGACATTTTATTTTCACTCAAGCCTATCTCATTTTTTTGGAGTTCTTATATTTTTTTTGAACTATATACAAGGTGCAACATGTACATCAAGAGTTTTCCTTCATGAGCCAGTAGTATATCCCTCTTTTGAAGCATTATTGCAACCCACAACATCCCGTCCTTAGATGTCAACACCACCAGACTAGGTTGAGATGCACTTCCCTTCCTAGAGGAGGACAGATGTTTCCACCCGTGTGCTACTTCGAGCCAAAGGATTCTACCTCCTCATCACCTCATCAATGAAGAGCTACGTGCATGGTGCTTGTCCAAGTTAGGTCACTGTCTAAAAGAATCATGCGTGTGTACTAAATATTCTACTTAGACCAATCAAGATGACATGCGAACATAGACTTGCGGACTAAAAGAATTAAGTCACTTGACCTGAAAATCTTAACTCCAGTTCCTATAAAGTTCCTCTGAAATTAGGTAGATTAAGATCAAATCAAGTCCCTCCTCAACATCTATTCATAACTTGGTTCAGAGCCCACTAACTTTTCATTTTGCAAATGTTGGATATGCAGATGAGGTGCAGATGACATGCTATGTAGATGAATGAAAGACTCTTTTTCTTTCTTTTTAAATGCAGGGATGATATGCAAGAGTAATAAGAAGCCTTTGATTTTGATTTTTGATTTTTTTACAAAATTATACAAGAGTATTACAAATATACATGTATTTTATAAAAAAATCAATTTTTACCCACCCCATAATTATTGTATAGTATATACAAAAAATACGTGAAAGTACGAGCTATGGGTAAAGTATATATGTAATATATACACGCCCCCTATACTTAGCATGTGCTATGTCCTTAAAGCACAAAAAGCAAGGAAAAGACATAGCTCGTGTTAAGCATAGGAGAGCTAAAATAAGAAAAATGTATAGAAGTCATCCCGCCCCCTATACTTAGGCTCTGGCAGCCTAAGTGTAGAAGAAGATCAAAAATGGGGCGGGCGAGGTCAAGAGGGGAAATGGGTGAGAATATATACATGGCAGGCATCGGTTCAGGAGTAAGTATAAGAACCGGTGGGATCTGGAGGATGTACATCGAACGGTGAATAGATTCGGGTCACTCTCCCCCCTATACTTAGGATCTGGTCATCCTAAGTATAGTCGTAAAATGAAAAGATATGAAGTCAGGGCGAGTGATTGGAGTCACGGGAGGGAGGGAAAGAATATACACTGGAAGGGTGAGTATATACAACGATCATGATCTGAATCTTTTCGATGTTGCAGATGGCGAGAGCTCACTGTTGCAAGGTCTCATGCGCAGCTTTATGTATGTCTATTGAGTCTGCCTTACGCATGAAAACAATTTCCTCAACATGGACTAACTATTCATTGGGTTCGAGAAAGTGTTTCGGCAGTTGTCCATTAACTAGGGATGTTTGTGCTCCATCTGTAAGATCTAAGATCTCTACACATCCACTATCATGCACATCACGGACTATGAACGGACTCGTCCACTTGGATTTTAGCTTACCTTGGAAAACCTTCAGCCTCGCATTGAACAACCATACCTTTTGTCCAGGAACAAAGGTCTTTCATCTGATATATCTATCGTGCCAATGCTTTACCTTGTCCTTGTACACCAAACTGTTGTCATATGCTCGGTTTCTGACTTCCACAAGTTCATTCAGATCCATCTATCTCTGTTTTTGCCCTAGGTGAGTGTTCCAGTTGACCTTCTTAATTGCACATTCGGATTTTTGCACTAATTCTGGGGGCAAATGGCACGGCTTTCCAAACACCATTCTGAATGGGGAGGTTCCTAAGGGTTTCCTGTAAGTTGTCCTATAAGCCCAAAGGACCTGATCCAAAATCTGAGACCAGTCCTTCCTGTCTAGGCGGACAAGCTTCTGCAATATGATCTTCACCTCCCTATTCGACACCTCTGCCATGCCATTGGTCTATGAGTGATAAGGAATAGCGACACAGTATTCGATGATGTAATCCTTTAAGAGTTTCTTCACTTCTCTGTTCACAAAATGGCTACCCCCATCAGATATCAACACTTTGGGGATCCCGAACCTAGAGATGATGTGATCTCTAATGAATTTACAGACAGTCCTGCTGTTTGCGGCTCGGGTCGAGATATCCTCTACCCACCTTGACAGATAATCTTTCGTAATAAGGATATATTTGAAACCATGACTAACATGGAATGGGCCCATGAAGTCGATGCCCCAGGCATCAAAGACATCACAAATGATGACAGGCTGCGTCGGCATCTCATCCTTGGAACCAACGGTTCCTCCTATTCACTGGCATACTGGACACGACTTCGCAAAGGTGAATGCATCGTGAAACAGATTCGGCCAGTGTAAGCCACATTGAAGTATCTTCCATGTGATCCTCTTCCTGGAGTGGTGTCCTCCTGCCTCCAGACTGTGGCATAAAGTAAGGGCACTCTGATATTCCTCTTGAGGAATACACCTCCTCCAGACACAATCCGGCCCTTCAAAGAAAAGGATCGGATCCTCCTAATGGTAATTCTTGCATCCGACTTAAGCCGGTCTATGTGGCTCTTGGGCCAATCTTCGGGAACTTTCTTGGAGACAAGATAGTTCACTATATTGGTGTACCATGGGAGTGAGTCGATGACAAAAACCAACTCGTCAGGGAAGGAGTCTCGAATAGGTGTATCATTAGAAGTATCAAGATTTTCGAGATGGGAGAGGTGATCAGTCACTACATTCTTCTTTCCAGGTTTATCTCTAATGTCTAAATCAAATTCCTGGATGAGCAAAATCCACCTAAGAAGATGCGCCTTTGCGTCCTTCTTTTCCATTAAGTACCGTAGTGTTGTATGGTCTGCAAACACAATCACCTTAGATCCGATAAGATGATATCTGAATTTATCCAAGGCGAACACTACTACAAGTATCTCCTTTTCGGTAACTGTATAGTTACGCTGAGCGGGATCATGCACTTTGCTTGCGTAGTGTATGGCAAACAGAAAACCATCCCTCCTCTGTCCTAACACAACCCCAACAGCAAAATCTGAGGCGTTCGTCATGATCTCAAAAGGAAGAAACCAGTCTGGGATTTGTAGGATCAGGGCGTCCACGATCATCCCTTGCAATTGCTTAAAGGCCTCAAGATATTTATGATAGACAATAAACTCCATGTCTTTGCCTAAAAGCTCAGTTAGCGGACGGGCAATCTTTGAAAAATCCTTGATAAATCTCCGATAAAATCCAACATGCCCAAGGAATGACTGCAATTGTTTCACGTTGGTTGGTGGTTGGAGTCGTCTGATCACATCCACCTTGGCAGGGTCAACCTCCATTCCTCTCTTAGAGATGACATGCTCCAACACAATGCCCTACGTCACCATGAAGTGACTTTTCTCCCAGGAGAGCACCTGGTTAACCTCACAACATTTTTTAGGACTCGGTCCATATTTCTAAGACATAAATCGAAGGAATCACCGTGGATCGAGAAGTCATCCATGAAGACTTCCAAGAATTCACCGATCATCTCGATGAATACTGCAATCATGCACTTTGAAATGTACCAGGAGCATTGCATAACCCAAAGGGCATGCACCTGAAAGCATAGGTACCGAAAGGGCATGTGAACGCGGTTTTCTCTTGGTCTTCAAGAGCAATGGCTACTTGATTGTAGCCCGAGAACCCATCTAAAAAGCAGAAGAATTCTTTTTCTACTAATCATTCTATGATCTGATCAATGAATGGTAGGGGAAAATGATCCTTCTTCGTTGTGGCATTCAAGCGTCTGTAATCCACACAGACACGCCACGACGTGGGTAATAGTGTCACGATCTCCTCTCCATCCTCGTTGGTGGTCGTCTGAATTCCTAACTTTTTCGGGACAACATGGATAGGTGCCACCCACTTGGAATCGGAGATGGAGTAAATGAAACTTGCGTCGCACCATTTCTCAATCTCCTTCTTCCTGACCTCTCGTAAATTTGGATTCAACCTATGTTGGAATTCACGAGAGGAATTAGCTTCATTCTCTAAGTAGATATGGTGTGGACACAGAGCGGGATTTATCCCGTGGAGATCGGAGATGCTCCAGCCTATCACCTTGCGGTTTTCTCCGGGATCTCTAGCAAGCGAGATTCCTTCTCCTTGGTCAATTGCGAACTGATGATGATCGGACACTTCCTCTCTTATCCCTCAAGGAAGGCGTATTTAAGGTTTGTGGGTAATGGCAGGTAAGGTTTGATCATCAAGGAAGTCTGGCTCAATCGATTCTGGCTCTGTGTTGGTAGTGGCTGGATCTATCTTTGTAGTAACTACCACCAACTCATTTAGCTCTGGAGTTGGATCGTCAAAGGTATCCAAGCAATCGGCAAAAGCCACATCCAACTCATCATTCTCATCTTCTGATTGTCCTAAAGAGGGAAGGACTGACAGGCCCAGCTAGGCCTCTACGTCATCGAATATATAGGGGGATGCATTTTTTGCGCCGTACTCGTTCCTAAGGTTCTCGCAAACTGTCTCATATACAAGATCTTCTCCAAAGGAGAGGGACTCATCGGTGCTGGCTGGGTTCTGTCTCCATGACCCAACAGTGTCTACATGAACGCAATTTGCTTCTAACAAAGAGTACTCAGTGCTAGATTCAGAATCTGGCCTCTGGCACCTTGTCTGCTTCATCTCAAGTTCCTCATCTCCGCCTGGAGTTTGGAACTGAATCTTCTCGACCTTGTAATCAAATAAGGCCCCCACTGTTCTGAGGAAGGGCCTTCCTAAAATGATCTGGGTATCTCTCCAATTTCGAGGGGTCTCCATATCAAGGACTGTAAATTCCACCATGTAATCTTGACCCTCGACTTTAATGATAGCGTTCCTCAATTCTCCCTGGGACCTCTTGGTTGGTTTGTCTGCGAACTGGAGTAAGGCTCTGGATTTCCTAAGATTGATTGATTGAGGATCCATTATCTAGTAGAGAGTGTGCAAACACGGTGTCATCAACATGATTCACCACATAATGGGCACCCATGTCCCTTCATTTCCTTGGAAATGCATTCTTGATGACGCAAGTAGTGGCTACTGACAGAACGTGTTTCTCAACACGACTTTTGGTTTTCCTACTGACCCTAGTAGGTGTGCATCTCACCTTAAGGTACTTCTGAAATGCAAGTGTCATGTCCACATACTTATCAAAGGGGATTGTGACCTTGATATACTTATTGCAGAACTCTGCCATCTCAGGGTCATCTTTTTGGATTTTCTTTGCTTTCTTCTTTCCACCCTTAAGAGCACGAGGGAAGGGATTATCGACAACAACTCAAATTCTGAAACTGAAAGTTTTGCATTAAGATGGGAAATTGAGTTCTGTACAGGACACTGACTCTGACTCTGACATGGACTTGAACGAAAAAGAAATTCTTTTGACAAAACAGGTGATGCATCTTCCATGACTTCTGGTACGTCCTCCTCAGATGGAGTGCAGGCTCCTCATTTGGTTCGTCGGATTCACTGCTGGTGCTTCTCTCCTTCTGTGAGGACTTGGGAATCCTCTTCTTTTGCTGATGGTGGTGGTGCTGCTGCTCCTCTGCCTCCAAGTTCTCCTTAGGTAGATACTTGGTGGCGTCTTCCTCCTGTGCCCGCGCCCGATCAGGTATGGTCATGGTCCTTCCGCTCCTGAGGGACATATGATTTACATTATTGTACGAAAGGATCTCGTGTTCAGATAGAGAGTGATCTAAATAGTATACCTGATCGCGTGGTCGATGCTGACCCTGATTCAGGCTATTTGGGTTAGCCTGAACCTGGGCAGGAATTGGGATCTTTGGCGTCATCTGCTGGTCCAGGGTACGTGAAAAGTGGTTCAAATTTGTTTTGATATCTAGGTAGTCATTATGTATCTACTGGACCCTATCAGTCATCGTTTGGATGGCCAAGGTTAGGGACTCCAATTCACTAGTGGGAGGGGCTTGTTGCTGCTGACTAGAGGATGAGTGACTCGGCTGTCTATACTGGCCCTGCTGGCCGTGACGATACTGCTGGTGGTAGAGGGCCCTGCTGGTCTGAGTGGAATGTACGCTACTGTTGGTGCTACTGAGGCTGATACCCTTGTCCAGGTTGGGACTGTACAGAACGTGGTGCAGGGACGGAGCTGGTTTCCTGGTAAGTAGGGAAGGTCGATGTGGCTGATCGTTCCCTGTCCCCGACTGTCTGTCGACGTGTCATGGCTGTACCATAGCCCGTTGATCTCGAACACCTGCGGAGGCTCCTCGTAGACTATCTCTGACTGTGGGGATGTGTGTTGCTCCTGCTGAGTATACTGATGATCCTCAACCCAGTTACTCTGAGGCTCATGTACCTGCTCATGTACAAGATGGACTCGATGTATAGGCACGGGTGGTGCAGAAGGGGCAGTTAGTCATATCTTGGCTACCTTCTCAGTCAATTACTCCACTTGTTTCGGTAATCGTGAAAGTGCATCAAGGTCGGTGACCCTCTTGTGGATCTTCTCTACCATGGTGAGCTTATCAGCTATTTATCCCCTTGTTGGGGATGAGGTCATCTGTCAGATCCGCTACAGTTCTCCTAGTTGTCTCATTAGATAGGCTTGAGGGAGACAACTGATAGGCCCTGGTGGCCTGAGACCTGCTTGTTTCCGCCATCTGCTCCAGAATCTTCCATACGGCATCTTTGTTCTTATTCAGATAGTTGTCTCCACATGCTGCACTCACTAACCCCTGCATATCCGGGGTCATGCCACAGAACAAAGTCAGGACTAAGATCGCTTTGGTGATGCCATGACAGGGGCATTTTTGAGTTAAGTCATTAAATCTATCCCAGGCTTCATGAAATGGTTTATGGGGTCCCTGGGAAAAACTCGCGATCTTGGTCCTCATTTGGTTAGTCCTATTGAGCGGGTAGAACTTCTTCGAGAATAAATCCTTGACCGCATCCAGGTCATACATCTTACCCTGATATTTTTCAGCCAATGAGCAACCTTATCTCCTCCTAAGGCAAACGGGGTAGCCTTCAGCCTGATGTAATCTTGTCCAACCCTAGGGTGACTAAGGTTGTTACATACCAGCTCGAAGTCTCTAAGGAAAGCATATGGTTCCTCATTGGCATTCCCATTAAACTTCGGTAGCAGACTCAGAAAGTGGGGCTTCAGCTCGAATGCTTTTGGGGGAACCTCAGGTACAAGCCAACTATGTATCTCATTTTCAGCGGGGCTGTAGGAATCTACCATCGGTCGGTCAATTCCACCTGCCTCGATCACATGTCCCATCCCGGCCATAAGTTCCACATTAAGCTACTCAGCTCTAGCCAATCAGACAAAGACTTGGTGCATAGGATCATCTCTGTGTTCCTCTTCCTCCGTGGGTTTCTTAGAAGGCATATTGTCCTCTTTACCTGGGTAAAGAAATTGGTCTAAGTTAGAGGACGTATTGAAGACATTCTCACCGAGGCGATGGTTTTCCTCGGTGAGATGAGAGGAGAGAAAAGGGATGGTTTGAGGGTAACCATCCTGAGGGTGATGGACCCCGAACTCAAGAGGGTCATGAGCTCGGGTTGGCCCAAGTTACGCTTGGGTCGATGAAGACGAACTTTGTGAGGGGCTCAGGAGAGATTTGCGAAGCGTGAGTAGATATCCCCCTAGTCAGTCATCTTGGATGGCAAGAAGAAGAGTCGAGAGTATAAGTGAAGATAGGATTTTACTCCTACTTGAAGCAAGCAAGTGAGTCACAAACCCTGATTTTCACACTGAACACGGTGAAGGACCCGAAACCGAGTCCGATTACTCTGGTTGATTTTAAGTGTGATTTTTCTAGCAAGTAGCAAAGGTTACGCGACCTATAGGGAAGTCGGCTTACAACCGGATGCGTCTCCCCTGTTTAACATGTCGCCTAAGATATCAACACCCTTCCTTTCTTCGCTCCTATCACCAGTCGAGAATTCAAGGACCTGCCCCTATCTACCTACCGAAGTAGGCGGAGGCTGACAAGGCTTTAACTTCTCCCCTATCTACCTGCCAGAGCAGGCGGAGGCTACTAGCAACTTGTCACGATGCACCATAATTTCGCCCCTATCTACCTACCAGAGTAGGCAGAGGCTACTTGGCGCTGGTCAATTGAACACATAGTTCAGTCTGTGATAATTTCTCGGATCGGGGTACGCGATATGGAAGGCGGAGATTTTTGGCTCTGCCTTAGGGTGTGCACACACACTCTTGTACCCTCACTCAGCCTGAAATCAAGGTCAGGGTTAATCTCCCACGAATAAAATTTCTGATTTTTTTGGTCAATTTGTTTAGCAGTCTCGATTTTAAGTTTGGTGACCACTTGATTAGTCTAACACACAAGGCACGCCTATCTTCTAGTCCCAATTTCCTTTAAACCTAAGTTTGAAAAACCAAGGGGGAGGAGTCGAGAAAAGCCGATGCACGATAAAACACTGATGTATGCCAAGTTCAGAAGACTTACAGTGATCCTCACGCTCTACATGCAGGATGCAAAACAAAATTGAAATTTATCTATATGGAATGCAAGCAAAAAAGCCGCTCCTAGACAAGCAGTTCTATTAACGAGTGAAGAACCAATTAGATTTGGCTACAGTCTTGTGGTCTAAGTACGTCTTTTAAGTTTGAAGTGTGGTCCTAAATATTACGAGCACAAACAACCCTAAGATAGCTCTAAGAGCCGCAAGTGCATGTCCTATCCTACGTTAAAAAACCATACAACATGCGGGGACACGTTTTATTATGACTTACACATGCGACAACCCAAACGGGAAATGCTGAAAAATGCAAAAATAAAAAGAAAAAAAATGTTTACAAGTCCACTCACAAACACTCAATTTATTTCAATGCAGGCTCCTTGGCTCGCTTGGTGAAGCACCTTCGACGCCTCGTATTCCTCGCACGAAAATAAATGATGGTCAGAAAAAGGACAACTCAAAATAAACAAATAAAAATTAAACAGAAAATATTCACAAGAAAAGTCGGGAATCGGACTACCTCAGGATGGAAAACCTAAAATCCAAATTTCCTAAAGATTAACCTAAGACGTGCCTCCCCGGCAACAGCACCATCTTGAAGAGCCTTCAGTCACCCTACCTAATTCAACTGGATTATCGATCAAATTTAATGTGTCGTTCGTTGATGTCGGGTAAATCGAGATTGATCAATAACCACTTAGATTAATATCGAATTAAATGCAAGCGGCAAATATTTTTATTTTACTTGCGAAAGCCCAAGGTCGAACTCAGGGAGGTAGCTTTTTCCTTAGGTAAATTTGAAGTCAATTTTGATGTCAGGTTTTCAGGAGAATATTTTTTTATTTTTTGTGCAATTAAAGAAATTGTGATGCAATTCAAGCCAAATTCGAGGTTAAATTTGAAGTAGGTTCAAATTAAGTCCAAAAATGATGAAACTTGGCCAGAATATGAAATGCAATGAAATTAAGCTACTACAATTTTTTGGAATTTTCTGACTCTAAATGAATTAAATATGAATTAAAAATAAATGCAGGGTAGTTTTTGCAAAATTAATTTTAATAAATAACAATTACTTCATTTTCAGACACAAAAATTATCCTAAATACTTCTATGTGCGATTAATCTAGGAAAATTGATAGACCTCAAAATGATGAATTTTGGACCTACTAAAAATCAATTAAGCAAAACACTAATTAGATTATTAAGGCCTCGTTATGCGTGTGAATGATGTGATTTTTAGAGCTACTTAAATTAAACCAATTGTTATTTTTTGGTGATTTTTGGAGCTATAAATAATTTAATATCGAATTTAAAGCACACAGTGGGAAAACTATGTCAATTTCCACAAAAATATTAATATTAAATTCCTCGAAGCTCTCAAAAATATGACAAGTGTGTCCACAATGATAAAGCAAAAGTTTCTCTACAACATGCAAATTTTGGAATTTAAAAATGAGACTGAACGAATTCCTAAATAAACATGCAAACATAGGGACTAAAATGCAAACATGAATTAAAATTGATTAAATCAAAACATGCATATAGGGACTAAAATGCAATTACCTATAATGCAGGAGGTATGTATGCAAAATATCTACGAAACACGTGCGCCTCACGTGACGCGTCCGGTAGGGACTAAAATGCAATTTGAAAAACTTGTAGGGTCCTAAGTGTAAAATGCCCAGACCGTACGTGAGGAATACATGAGATCTAGGCTCAGACGATGATGGAGGCTCGGACGGTGTCTCGGGTGCGCTGCAGGCTCGGGGTAGCTTCGGAAATAGCTTCGGATGCTCCGAGCCTAAAGGTCGGGGAAGAGGCTCGGAGAAAGTGGCGTGGCACACGATGGACCGTCAGATCGAGATGATCTAACAGAGGGGGTGACTCCTGGAGCGGGCGACGTGGCGTGATGCTGACCGTCAGATCGCAATCGATCCGATGGTATCTGGAGTTGAAGACGTGGTGAAAGGCGGGCCATTAGATCGAGATGGATCCAACGGTATCTGGATCTGTTGGAGAGGATGACGTGGATCGATGAGGACCGTCCGATCAAGACGATCGGACTGTAGCTGTGCGTCGTGCTCCTCCTCACCGCCGCCTCCTGCGGCGGGCGTGGTAGGGATCCAGCGATGCCCTCCTGGCTCCGCCGCCCTCTTCCTCGCTAGGTGAAGATGTCGGAAGGCTGCTGAGTGGCTGGGAATTGTCGTGGAGGTGTAGCGGAGCAACCAGAGCTTCTGGAAGAGGCGGGCATGGTCTATAGGCCAGGAACGATGGAGCTCGAAGCAGCTCCGGCGAAGTTCCGACCAATGAAGAAGGTGTCTCCTACAGGGTTAGTAAATGTTGTCGAGGCGTGCAGGTGCTCGCATGGAGTGCAATGAGTGCTTGAGGCCTTATGGAGTGAAGTGGTGAACGGAATGTGGTGTTCCTCCGTCGTGATCGGCGGAGCGGTGATCGGAGGTGTCTCGATCTATCGTAAAGGGGAATGAATGGGTGCGCGAAGGTGAGAGCTCAAAGGCGGAGCTCTGACGATGATCAGCGGGAAGTAATGTCAAACGAGGAAGGTGGGAAAAATGCGAGAATATCGAATGAAAAGAAGAATAAGATCAGAGGAGAAAATGGAGGGATCTACCTAGGAATGAAGGCTCGGAGAAGAGCTTCCGGTCGTCGCTCGAGGGTCGGTAGAGGCCCGAGCTCTAGCAGCTCGATGGAGGAGCTGCTTGCATAGCGAATCTCGCCGGAGATGGACCGTGGTCGTTGCTCGATTTTACGCCTGATCTCTATCACAGATAGGTGTATAAGAGCTCTAGGGTATCTCACCCGTAAGGGCGGATAGGCTTGAAGCTCGGCGGAGGTGCGGTATTTATAGAGAGAAGTTAGTGGTCAGGCGATGGAGGGAGTGGGTTGCATGGGGTTTGTGGAGCGAAGGAGAGGTTGTCGTAGCGCGCGTGGGTGCTGGCAAAGATGAGGGAAGTACGGGCATCATCGTGGGTCGAACATCGAGTGGAGATGGTGACCGTAATGGCGTCGAAAATAGAAAGGGGGGAAGAGACGACGTGAAGTGGGCGACGTGGGCGAGGGAACTTGGGGAGAAAGAAGACGATCTCTCGACCGTTGGATCTAGTGATCCAACGTCTCCGAGCGGGGCACCAGAGAGCGGGAAGGATTAAATCCAGGCGATGCGATCGAAGGGAGAAGGATGAGCCACATGGCGGGATGTGGCTGCGGCTCTAGCGAATGGTGGAGATGAGAGGGGATTGTTGATCAAGCGGTTGTGGATATCAGAGAGGATATGCGGTTGGGATGAGAGCATCAAGTCCCCGATCGAGCGGCTGTGGGAGGTGACGCGTGGCGCACCTAAGGCGGGGACTAACGGTGGAGATGGAATATGGGCATAGATCGGATGGTTGAGGATGGAGTGGGACTAGACGGGGCTGATGGAGAAGTACAAGCGGTGATGGAGTGTGCTACGTGGCGTAAGGAGGTGAGGGCAGAAGTGATTGGCCTATAGATGCGATCCGAGCCTTGATCAGACGGCTGTGAGATGATGCAGGCATCGACAGCTTGGATCTGAAGCGCGTGGGCCCGATCAAATGGCCAAGAGGGGAGGGCGTGTGGCAAGCAGGTTGATGGGCTGTGTGGCGCAACCAGAAGGCGCCACATGGCCCAATCAGATTATTGCGAAGAAGAAGGTGAAATAAGAGGAGGAAAATGGACGAATTTGGAAAAACTCAAAACATGAAAGTTATAGATCTCGATGAGATCTACAAATTTCATGTTGACCAAAAACAGAAACGAGGTGAAGTGCTAATGGGGTATAAATACAGTTACATACAGTATACAAAGGGGGCCCAAAATTCAAGTTTTTCATAGAGCTCCGATTCTAATGAAGTTGGTCTCATTTTAAAGGTCTCTGAATGTATATTATTTTAAAAGTGAGTAGACCTAAATCGGAGGTTGTATGAGAGAGATATGTGCATTTTAAGGTCCATGGTCTCAAACTTGGACTCAGGTTTTATTGGTCAATTTTACAAGTTATCATTTTTTTGGTATTTTTCTTGTATTAGTTTTAGTAATATATACACTATAGAGTTGAATGTATGGGCTTTGGAGTTAGAATATAAAATATATACACATAGGTGATTTTTACAAGTGACTTTGGCTTCTTATTTAATGCAGATGTAAATGCTAAAATGTAGATGTTATCAGTGCATGCATGAATGCAAATTATGCAATATAGGTGGAAATATGCATGTAATTACTCGGGAACAAGGCTCTATTTTCAACTTTTAGAGTGATGAATCACATATTCATCAGTGTGTTATGACAGAGTTGTGTTCTCTATTGAGTTCCTTGGCATTTTATCCAAGTCATAGGCATGTACAAGTGTTGTTCGAGCTTCCACCATTAGCTACGGTGGTCAAGCAATGACCAAGAGCAACCTGGCTTCTCTTCTAGGCCCATGAGTCATCTTCTTCATTCGCCTTCATTCCAGGTAATTCCTTGATCTTATTTTCTTCCATGTTTCTCCATTTTCTACATACTCATCATTGCACTCTCCCATTGATCTGAGTTCATTTACACCTTCACGGTAGCTCATCGATCTTCATGGAACCACCCATTTACTCACCTTCCTTCAAGATATTGCTGCCTTTACCGATCCATCTCTTCATATTCTCAGGGAGGACTCCATCTGGATTCTTCAAAAATTCAGACGCATGGCCCCATTAAACCCTTCAAATTGGTCCCAATCACATCCGCGTGATTTGGTTCTGTGGACTAACCCTTGCAGGAGCCTACATCTTCACTGATTGGAGAAAGTGAATTTGCTCCGATCTTGATCTTCTTCATTGGAGGTCCTTCATCAATAGGCCCTTGCAGGGGTGCTCTCCTCATGCTGAAGCCTTGACGACCATTCGCCAGATCATGGAGAAGATATCTGAACCTTCTATCGAGCAAGACGAGCATGAAGTAGGAATATCCGAACATCAGATCTATGCCATTCCTTCATCGCAAGAGGATGAGGGGGAAGAACATGAGCAACATTGTATGTTCGATTAGATCCTCGAATCTAATATGAAGTCCATCAGCACTCCACGTCATGCCTCCCAAGCCACCGCCTCAAGGCTCAAGTCCAAAGCGCCTGACCTAGCATCGACGCATAGCATCGTGCCATGTGGGCCCGAGCCTGACGCACCTTCAGAGCCTCTTGTCACGCACTATACACACACAGGTGTGGGTAAATTGTAGAAGACCCTCCATTGTTTGTGAATTTTACATATTAGCCCAAGCAAATTTTTGTATTACACTTGTACCCCTGTGAGGACATATTTGTGATGTTTTCCGAGTTTATAATTATGTTTTCTTTGTGTTTTTGTTGTTCACTTGTATCATTAATATTTATGAACCATTTATCCATTTGAATGAAATTGGTCTCATTGGAAAGATAATTTAAGGCTCTTTCATTTAGTCTATTTATATTTGTTTTGATTCTTAATTCACAAATTAAAAATTAGAAAGTTGTTATTTAAGTACATGTTAATTTGAGCACCATTTCTTCTTTATAAATTGAACAATTGATCTTAATCAATCCATGATTTGTTTGATAAATTAAGAATTGATTTAAGTAATTAATCTCTTGTATTTTATCATCAAACTTTGATTGATTGCTTGATCAATTAAAATGAGTTATGAATTGATCTCTTTAAATGTAACTCGGTGCCATGATGTATAATTAGTGCATAAATCATCCCTTTGTTGATCAATTAATTGAATTAGATTAATCTAAGATTAAGTCAGGAAATATGATTACGTATTGTTCGCATTGTATTGTATTGTGTATTTTCATTTTATATGCATTTTCCATCATTGTGTCATTTAATATATTCTCATATAAAATCAAATAAAAAGAGAATGCATAGTTGTTTTGCATTTTTTTACCTAGATCCATCGATTTTTCACTTAATCAGATGTTCAATGCCTATGTTAAATCAATCTAGTTACTCGTGTCTTTTCGACCCTAGACTTATCCAAGTAAATTAAACCGAGTCACTCTTCACAGGGATTCTACTCAGTTCTAATAGATTGTTTAAGTGGCTATATTACAACAATTTGATATTAACATAAATGTTTAGCAAGACAACAAATGGTACCATTGCCATGGATATGACATTATTAGTTGATTTATTTAGGGTTAAATAGTCATTTTCGTGATTTTTAGTGTATTTTAGGTTAAGTATTTGTTGTGTTGATTTCATAATTCAATTAATATGTTGTGTTGATTAGTTATGTGTTCTAACTGTTTTATATCTAGCTGCTTATCTCTTGAGTATGCCTAATCCTTATTTGTTTTATGGCAGGGCCCGCGAAGTCGATGGAAACCGATGTATCATGGAGGCAAAGAGCTTAGAGCTCAAGTTGATGAGTCCACAACAACTAGTTTAGATAGAGATATTTAGTTAGATTAATTAGTCATTTTTGTTATGTATATTTATCTTGTAATATGCAAGAATCCATGTAGCCGACCCTACTTATAGTGGGAGAAGGCTTAGTACATTTTTTATATTTGTCTTGTAATATATGTAACTTTATTGTCCATTTACAATGATTCTCGATTGATATCTCGCATGTATAAAAAAATAAAGGCCTTTTCTTGTTATTATTTTATTTTGTGGTGTGTCGAGGACCCATGAGGACTTGACTTGAGTGGCAACTTTTAGGATTATGCACTGGTGTCAGATATTTAAATTTAGGTCATTTTGCCAGTGCTCAATTGCAAACTAAGCCACATTTGTTTGCATATTGAGATTCACTCATCTCAGGATTCTTTAATATATACACCTAATTGCGTTCAACTTAGCTTTAAATTAAAAAGATTTCTACCCCGCTAAAAGAAATTTTGCTTAGGGTATGGTTTCTCACTTTACATTCATATAGTGTAATTTTTCTAATTCAGTACAGCATCCTGCATGCAGAGAGCTAGGAATGACTATAAGTATGCTTCTTCTGGGCATTCATCATTATTTCATCGCTTGCAATCAATTTCGGATTCCTTATCTTGATTTATAACATAAGATTAAAAAGGAAATGATATTGATTGATAGGCATTGGTATTCATGTGCTCACATTAGTTCTTAAAGTAATATTCAAATTCTAAAACTAGGACTGTTAAGCAAGGGTATGAAAATTAACATGGAATAAAAAAGACACGTGTACTACATGCAAGTAAAGCTCTCATTGAACACAAGTACTTACCCCCATACAGAATGGGTGAGGACGAATCTCTATGGTTAGAGCCCAAATCCTTGGACCACCCTAAGTATCCAGATATGGCTTTTGCATATTTGGGGGCTACAAGTCGTTGCCTCCAACCTTAGAAATACATTTTGATTATGTATGCATGTGTGTCTCTTTTACGATGTGACATTGAACCCGACAACCTAGAAAGATTACCTCATTTAATGAGAGCTACAGGACCAATGTTGGGCATAGGGTGACTCCTTGTGCGTAATGTTCTAAAAAGATTATTGATGGA
Organism: Ottelia alismoides; assembly: GCA_037367405.1. Lineage (NCBI taxonomy): Eukaryota > Viridiplantae > Streptophyta > Magnoliopsida > Alismatales > Hydrocharitaceae > Ottelia > Ottelia alismoides. Next base: position 1,410,398 of record JAZKJV010005735.1, read on the forward strand.
CGTTGAATTTGCCTCTTTAGTAATTGATAATTGTCATAGTATAGGAGGTAAATATGGTTCAGCAAAAATCACAAACTTTGAATGTTGTGAAGTATTTTAACTTGGCAAGTCTACCAAGGTCGAACACAAGGACACGAGCCTCTTTAATCTATTTATCAATTTTTGGTCTACTAAATTTATTTGTGAATAGATTCTCTATTTTAGGTCTTCATGCAGATGTGTAAAATAAAATGCAGATTAGATAATGCAAAAATGATGCATGTATTTTTGTTTTTGTTTTTCAATGCACTTATGAGGTGATGCATGAACATAATGCAAAGAAAAATGCAAGATACAAGCATGCAAAATAATTTTTATAAATATGCCCTACAGAAAATGAGCACAAATTATGAATTAAAAATCAGAATCAAGTTAAGCATTACAATTAAGAGCAAACATCTAGTAATAGAAAAGATTTAAGGATCAATGGACAATATAGACATAAAAAATTCATCATATTTTAATTAATGTTAAATCAGAAAAATGAATATGGCATTAGATAGAGAAATAAAAAAGCAACAAAATGACATTGAAATCATGCAATTTGGAACTAAGATGCTCAAGTTATGAAAGAAACAATGCAGGAACATAAATGCAATAAAAATGCAAGAATAATTTTGCAAAATTAATAGGGGTCCTTTGTAATTTCACCATTTGCGCATAGAGACCATAATGCAATTCTATAAAATCTCAATGGCCTCCCATAAAAATACCCAGGCACACACGTAACGTACGTGCCTAGGGATCAAAGTGTAATTTCAGAAAAGTTGCAGAGTCTTCACGCATTCTACCCAGCCCTCCCATGCCATGTACGCGAGGGGGCCAGGCTCGAGAGGCACAGCAGGCTCAGGCCACGTGGCGATGCATGGTGGCTCGGTGCGAGGTTCGATGGAGCTGAGCCTGGAGGTTCGGCGTGAGGCTTGGTCGCGTCACGTGGCATCACAAGGGTCGTCAGATCGAATCGATCGAACGGTATCTGTACTTCGTCGTCTACCGAAGGTCACCGGAGAAGGCGAGGATCTGGCGAGCTCTAGCTTGCTCCATCTTGCTCCAGACGGTCGCTTGAGGATTGATGAAGCTGGAGGAAGCTCCCGCGAGGGAGCTGGAGGCGAAATGAGGTTGCGGGCGTGGTTAGCTCGGCTGGTCGATGAAGCCCCATCGGTGGTAGAGCAGCAAATCGGAGCATGTGTGCGAGCTCCATTCATTGATGAAATAAGTACTTGCAGGCGTTAGTTTCTAGCCGAAGCATGCGTGAAGTGAAGTGGGTGAGTTTGTGAGGTGGGTGGAGGTCGTTGGGCGATGGGAGGCGGAGGCCCAGTCTCTTTCTCCGACGAAGATGGGAAGAAAGAGGCGAGGGCAGAGGTGGTTCTGGAGAAGGGAAGGATGTGAGTAGGAGGGTCAGCGTGGATGATTGATGGGTGGAGGAGATGCAAGGATGGTCAGATGATGGTGAAAGTTGTTGTGAGCGATGGGAAAATAAGGAGAAAATAGAATAAACACCAGGGAGCAGAAGTACATGGGGGTTGGAAGAAGAAGATGGTGGTCGGGAGGCTAGGGATGAGGTCCAAGGGACCTCGGGTCGTCGCCCAGCGAGGTCAGCCGGGCCTCAGAGCTCAGCGATGCATGGTGGAATCGCTTACATGGTCGGATGACCATGGATCTCACCGGGGATGCCCGCGGCCATTGTCGCCTCGATAAGCCACCCTCCACTATAACCGGAGGGCGCAGGAAGCTAGAGCGAAGCCTCTTGGATTGGTGGATGAGAGTGAATGGTGGCATAGGTCAGGGTTTTATAGGGATGTTCTCCGATCATTACATGGTGGCGGGAGGGTTTTGACGAAGGTTTTGATGGCAGAGGAGTAATGGAGGTGAATGTTGAGGGTTATGCGTGGCTGGCGGACGTTAGGTCTACGGAGGGGTGGCGTTAGGTGGCAGTAAAGTGTAGTAATGTCAGAGCTACATTAGGAAGGGGGAGAGGGTTCTACGAGGCGTAACAGACAGTGGAGGGTGCATGGGAGATAGGAGATGAGCTCTTAGTAGTTGGATCGTAAGAATTGGGCACGGTGAAGGGATAGGATCAGATCCAAAGATTTGATCTAGCGGCGATGAAGTGGTGATGTGGTGAACGGAGAGCCTTAGGATAGTTTGGATTTGATGGTTAGTGTTGAGGCATGAGGGGATGGTCCAGATGGAATCTGAGGGTTTATCCTACGGTGGGGGTGAATAGGCCACGTGGAGCAAAGGTGGCCGTAGGATGAAAAGGTGATCGGGCGGTTGTGAGGTAAGCGGGTATGAGTTATTGAGATCTGATCTGAGATTAGATCTGACGGTACATAGAGAAGCGGGGATCAACGGCTGTGATGGAGGTAGGTTTGGGCTGATCCAAGGGTGGAGGAAGAAGACAGGTGGTGAGAAGAGGAGGCGGCCACGTGGGCGGCCCAGAAAAATCAATAAATGTAAAAATAAAAAAATAAAAAAGAATTTGTTAGATCCAAAATTAGGAAAAAGTCAAAACATAAAAGTTGTAGATCTCGATGAGATATACAAGTTGCATGTTGGACAAAAGTCAAAAGAGGTCATTTGTACAAAAGGGCTTTTTAGGGTATTTTTAAAGGGATAAAAACACCGTTTGGGGGTTTTGAGATGTTTTTGTATTTTTATCTATTTTAAAGGTCAGTACCATTATAGACAATTAATTAACCTAATTTTTATGGGTTTTTAATAAGAAATAAAAATGAAGAAGATAATAGTAATTATACACAATAAATATAGTGTTAACTATACACAGTTTATGTACAATATAATACAAGATAAAATGAATAATATATCAGTGATTTTTATTAGTTTGTTTAAGCAAGAAGTTTAATATGTTTATTTCAATATGATGAATATGAGATTCATCATACCCCTATACTTAAACTATGCTCGTCCTCGATCATCTAAAGAATAAAGGGTCGGATTAATTCCTGACAGTGCATGTGAATGTTTCAAGGCTCAATTTTTCGAAGTCCCTCAATTTAAGTGATCCTAAACTTCTGATCTCAACCATGCTCTAGTCAGAAAGAATCCAACTTCTCTAATCATCAGACTCTCTGTTATACATAAAATATAAGGATATGAATTTTAGTGTACTGTGATCATGAGATTCGAGACGAGACATCACCCAAAGTTCCAGTCCAGGAGATTCTCCTCTAGACATAATCCTCAACACTAGGGAATAAGTCTATTCTTGCTTCAGTCAATCGTCTCATTAGTTTTTCAGACTTGAAAATGTATATAGACGGCCATATGATGGAGGGCATAGGAGTGTGCATATTTTTCTCTCCCTCACATTGGAACAAGGGGCCTCTCGAGTGCCTTATTACTCAATGATGAATCTGTGATTCATCATACTAAAAGATGAAAATAGAGCTTCGTTCCCGAGTAATTTGTTGCATTTTCATCATTTATTTTTCATTTTTATTATTCATGCATTTAAAATTAATATTTGCATTTTAACACTCATAATTGCATTCATAATCATCTTCACATTTTCATCCAACTTCATACATTTTTAACTACTTCATGCTAACTCCAATTGACCTTAAACCACTTCCATTGTGTACATATTACTAACAAGATTAAAGGAGAAATACAAAAATTACTAACTCAAATAATTGGCCCGTGAGACAAAACTCCAATTTCAGTCTAGACAGACTAAAACACTCATATCTTCCTCATACAGTGACTGATTTAGGTCTACTCATTTTTAAAGTAATACATATTCAAAGACCTTCAAAACAAGACAAATTTCATAAAAATGGAGTTCGCATGTGAAAGTTGGGTTTTGGGTCTCTTTTGCGCGTTTTGAGTTTTATCCGATTTTGACCTATTGTTTTATGTACATAATTAACCCTTTTTCTCTTATTTCTTTTTCATTTATATTCTTTGATGAAAGTTTTAATAGAATCTACGAAAATCCAAATCCAGAATAAGACTGAAATCAAAGAAACTGACCGAGTCTGAGTGTCCCTGAGAGTTTGTACAAATATCTCACTTTTTCCATTTTATTTTATTCTCCTATTTTCTTATCTACTAAAAATCTTTAAAAATAGATTATTGTGTAAATACTTATCTTTGATTATATTATTATTTTTCTCAATTTTTCTCTTAATTAAAATCACTAAAAATTTACAAAACCCAAAAATTAAGGTATTTTATGTACATAAAATACCCCAAAAAATATCGTTTTACGCAGATGACTTGTTTTGCACTTGATTTGTTCATGAAAGTTGTAGATCTCATCGAGACGAGCAATTTTTGTGTTGGGCACTTTTCAATCTAATGTTGTTTTCTATTTCTTATGGATTTTTCTTTTATTTTTATTTCTTGATTTTTCTAGAGTTGACACATGGCAGCTCCTGGAGCTACCACGTGTCACTCATTTTTTGACTCATTTTATTTCATTTTTATAAAAAAGGGACTGCACATGCTACGTATGTGCTTCGTACACACGTGCCCAACACGTGTGTCTTCTTCCCTGTATCCACATGCTCTCATTCCACAACCTCCACATCGGCCGTGACCTCCGCCAACTCCCCTTATCTCGCCACAGGCCTAACGACCACTCGTACAACCGTCCCGCCGTCGTCGGAGCCTCTCACCCGTCCCAACCACCCTCCGAGACCTCCGCCATCCTCTCCCTATTTAAGACCGCAGTCGGCCACCGTTCACAACATCCGCCATCACGAGAGAAGAACCTAAGCTCCTCTAGCTTTAGGTCCCACTGGTGACAGCAGTGGGTGTTTCCTTTGACAGGCGACGATGAGGACTTCAGATCTCCGACAAGATCCATCAGGTTAACTTCCGTTGGTGGATGCTTCTAGCAGAGCGTTGCAAGCTTCGAGGCTCTTCGCCGGGCTCTCGAGGCAAAGACCAAGAACCTACCGTGGTCCTTCCATCAAGCGAACCCCAGACCCTACCCGTCAGGTACATTTCTTCCCTTTCCTTCTCCCTTACTTCTCATCCTCTTCTTTCCCTTTCATCACCTTCCTCCGTTTTGTGTGGATTCCCCTGTTTTGCTACTTTCCCTATGTTTTGCTCCTTCCACGACCCATCTTCATCTTTACCACCTCCCCGCACATCATCTGATCACCATCCAGACCAGCAGCTCCGCACCACTTCTGGGCGTGTGTCGCCTAGAGGGGATAGCCTCACCATCAACGACCGCAGCAACCACCTACGACCCGTGCAACCGATGCCAGCACCCCGCTCCGCCAGCCGCCCGTGATTCCAGTGCACTGCCCCCATCGAGACAAACGAAGGAGGAAGGGGTCTCATCCATGCACGTGACCCCCACATGCAGCAAGGTGAAATTTACAAAGGATCCCTCACGATGATCTTCCAATTGCGCTAGAGCCCCCAAGGCCCAAGGGTTACATGCTAGGAACGCGATCGTTTGGAAAATTTGCAAAGAAGGCCATGTAGTCTCCACCATTCACGTAGAAGTCCCGCCAATCAGAAGACACATGCAACGCATGCCTTCCACTGGGCAAATTGCATCAATATTCGCCCAAGTCCTGGTAATTGCATAAAAGTCCTCATCAACATATTTTATTTTATCAATTATATTTCTGTATTTGCATATAGAACCATGTGTTTACATGTTATTTTGAACCTCGTTTTGGCATCTTTTTATTATTTAAAAAATTGCATGTTGTTCTTCGATTAATTCTCTACATTGTGGCATGCTTGTGATACTTTTACTATCTATGATTAATTAATTATTAATCTTGTGGAAATAACATATTTTGCCCAATACGAGCTTAGAAATTCATATATAATTAACCACAGCTCCAAAACTTGCCAAAAAATCATGGATAGTAGAATTAGTTAGTAGTAACATTGTGCTAAAAAAGAATTGCATTTGCATGCGCAGTTTTCTCTCTAAAAATCATTTTGTGTATTTCACTAATTTTTAATAGGTATTAAATCCAACATTTTTAGGGTTTAGGATTTTCCTGAGATAGATCACATAGTGACATATCTCAGATATTTTTATTTCTTGAAAATAACTAGATTTAATATTTATTACAATTAATTATTGAAAATCTCATTGTCATAAATTCATTATTTAATCATCTTGCATCCAAAAATTCCAAAAAAAATTATAGTAGCCTAATTTCATTGCATTTCACATTCTGGCCAAGTTTGATGATTTTTGGAATTCATTTGATTGAAATTTACATTTTGGTCCCTGAACTTTGCCAAATTGCATCTCATTTATTATTTGCATAAAAAATACCAAAAATTACCTATTTGAAAGCCTAACTTCACGATCGATTTTAAAACAACCTAAGGAGACAATTCCTCCCTGAGTTTGACCTTGTACTTACCCAAGTAAAAAAAATTGACCGCTTGCTTTAATTGAATAATAGTTAATTTAGCAGTTTTTGATCAACCTTGAATTGCCTGCCTACAACGAACAAATTTTTAATCTGATTGATTCGACATAATTAAGAGGGTGATTTCACGATTCTTCACTCAACATATGTATTTTTTTATTTTGTTGATCAATTTGTCCGTCAAGAGAATTCGGAGTTGTCTGCACTTGTTTTTTTTTAAATACACTGGGGTGTGTCTTTTTTGAGTATTTAATATACCTTCGACACCTAGACTTGTATCACTATACGATGCAGAGCTCTTTTATGGTGCTAGCCCGACTCCTTGGTTTTAGAAGTGTGTGGTCCAAGTGACACTTTAAAAAATAGTTGGAAGCGCTCGCCATGGTGGAAGCTCATTTGAAATTGACTTTGAAGGATAGAGCTTCTTTCTTGATATATTTCTTTCTTTTCTTGTCTTTTGGCTAGCTCCACTACTTTTACAAAAAGTTGGCATACACTGATCAACAATTATTTATGTTTCATCACACCTTGGCACATAGGTAGATATCAAAGTGATAGCACGTGAACTTGTTCACATACTTGCTAGGGTTTTCTAACACTTAGGTTTCTTGAAGCCTTCATTAACTTTATCTCATCCTTGAACATCATTAGATCGGGTCTAAACTCAAATCTATAGTCCTAGTTCCTCATGTGATAACTCAACTCATCTCATCAATCATGCAATCGTGATTGTGTTGTGTTGTCATATTCTTTAGAAGGTAGAGATGAAGAGTGCAATATAGCACTCAAATATTTCAAACTAGGGAAGTGTGGATTATTAATTTCGAAAACCCTAATGACTAGGGCTAGCTAACTCGGACTCTCAAGATCACAGAAATCAAGTGTCCTCAAAATCATTAAGCCTTGAGTGAATGTAAATGTGTCAGGAATAAACTAACTCCAGAGTTCGTGATTTTTTTTATTTTTATCTTTTGAAATTTTTTATGATTTTCATTTTTTTAATTCCTTTGAGAGATAATAGACTTCAGGGTAAGGATATACCGATCAGGTTAGATGAACTTTCATGAACGCTCAGAGTCTTCTTCTTTTCTCATGTAATCAAAAACCGCTTTTTGGCCTTTTGATTTCGAAAGAGATCACCATCTTGGGAAAGAAAGTTGTTTTCATGCGATAGACTTTCGAATGGAAATGACAATTCTGACTAAATATTGGCTAACTAGTTGAAAGTCGACGCTAGCGCATCTGAGACCTCTGTTGAATCAATCAACCCTCTAATGATGCACTTCGACCTCTCCCATGCTTTTTCTGGAACTTTAGCTTGCATTGTCTTATTTGGTCTACGTACCGAAACTGAGAACATCTAATATTATGATGGATTATACACGAAAGATTTGATTTTTATCTTTTGCAAATTTTTATGATTTTAATTTTTTATTATTTTTTATTTCCTTTGGGAGACAATGTCTGGCCTAAGCTCAAATGAATAGTTGCGTCCACTCCCAGCCAGTATGGGTGTTAGTACGGACCGTTAGACGAATCTGTGTTACTTGAGGACGGAGCCATATTCCGTGTCCTCTAAACCGCCTACTCCACTAAGGGAGACCAAAATTCCCTCACTGAGAGTAGCTACTCATTTTTAAGCCTAGTAGTCAGAGTCTCAATCAAGGAAAAAGTTTTTAATTTTTCAGATTTTTATGGAGTTTTTGAAAAAGGTTGATTAATTACAAAAAGTTAATTTTTACAAAAAGTTAAACCTACATTTTTTAAAGAAAAAGTTTTTACAGGAATTTTTATAAAACTCAGTTCACATGTCAACTTAAACCAAGCTCAAAAAGATTTTTCAAAAAATGATAAAACTCAAGCTATGGCTAAAGTATATATGGTAATATACGGTATATCCCCCCCTATACTTAACTTCTGCTATGTCCTCATAGCACAAGTGATATGAAGCCATAGCTCTGGTTAAATATAGGGTGATATAGCAGAACTGAGGAGGAGGGTCCCCCTATACTTAGGTCAAAAATGACCTAAGTACAAGAAGACAAATGGAGGGATGGATTGCATGCGTCGATTCCCCCCATACTTAGGCTGCAAGTAGCCTAGGTAAGGGATCTAAAGTTTATGCTGGGGGGTCCGAGGCTGTAAGGGTTAGGGCATGTTTTTATACAGATGAGTGGAGATTGGGGGGGGGTATTTTATAGATGATTAAGAATATACGGTAGGGGGTGTGTGTATGTGCATTATGTGAAAATTCAGAGTTAGTGAAGGGGGAGGGGGTTGTGTGGACGTAAAGATATGATGTGGGTGTGGGGGGGGGGGGGTAGATCATCTAGTGATCTAGCTTTTTCTTTCCCTTTTTCTTTTTCTTTTTTCCCTCTCTCTCTCTCTCTCTCTACACATGTGAGCTCTCAAATGAGGACCAATGAAAATGCACATGATACAATTTTTTTTACAACATGAAAATGTATGAGGAGCTGACTAATATTTCTTGAATTCTTCCTCTTTTCTTTTACGTCCTTCTCAGCGGGAGCTCCCAACTCCACACCTCCATGGAGATCAAGCATCCTCGATCTTCATGGGCCCTGCCACAAAAGAAAATGTTAGAAAAACAACAAGAAAAATAATCAACAAAAATTGATGCAAAAATGCATGACGAGAAGATCTGCAAATTTTAAAAATATTCAACATAAAAAATATGTTTCAAAATTCAACAAATAAATAAAGGTGAGCCATATCTCTGGCAATGACGTCATTTGATGAACATCAAATTTACCTCTTTAGTGATTGATAATTGTCATAGTATAGGAAGCGAATTTCGTTCAACAAAAACCACAAACTTTGAATGTTGGGGAGTATTTTTAACTTGGCAAGTCTACCAAGGTCGAATACATGGACACGAGCCTCTTTAATCTATTTATCAAATTTTGGTCTATTAAATTGATGTGTAAATATATTCTCCATTTTAGGTCTTCATGCACTCTTAGCCTCTCGAGAGCGGGGCTCGCACCTCCAGAGAGCGGGTATCTTTCAAGTCTTTGATGTGCAAAATAAAATACAGATTAGATAATGCAAAAATGATGCATGTATTTTTATTTTTGTTTTTCAATGCACTTATGAGGTGATGCATGAACATAATGCAAATTTAGATGCAAGATACAAGCATGCAAAATAATTTTTACAGATATGCCCTATAGAAAATGAGCACAAATTATGAATTAAAAATCGGAGTCAAATTGAGCGTTACAATTAAGAGCAAACATCTAGTATGGCAAATATTTAAGGATCAATGGACACTATAGACATAAAAAATTCATCATATTTCAATTAGTGTCAAATCAGAAAATTGAATATGGCATTAGATAGAGAATAAAATAAGCAACAAAATGACACTAAAATCATGCAATTTGGAATTAAAATACTCAAGTTATGAAAGAAACAATGCAGAGGCATAAATGCACTAAAAATGCAAGAAATAAAAGATAAAAAATTACAAATAGGTCCTTGGAGGGACCTATTGCAATTTTGCAAAATCGATAGGGTTCCTTTACAATTTCACCATCTACGCACAGTGACCATAATGCAATTATGTAAAATCTCATAGGCCTCCCTCCCTTAAAAATACCCAGGCGCACACGTTCTTGGGGATCAAAGTGTAATTTCAAATTGTAGAGTCTTCATGTAATTTACACATCCCTTCCGTGCCATCCACGCAAGGGGGCAGGCTCGGGAGGTGCAGCAGGCTCGGGCCACGTGGTGATGCATGGTGGCTCGGTGCGAGGTTCGATGGAGCCAAGCCTGGAAGTTCGGCGTGAGGCTTGGCTGGGCCACGTGGCTTCACACGGGTCATTCGTTCGAATCGATCGGACGGTATATGTACTTCATCATCTGTCGAAGGTCATCGGAGGAGGTGGGGATCCGACGAGCTCCAGCTTGCTCCACCTTGCTCCAGACGGTCACTTGAGGATTGATGAAGCTGGAGGAAGCTCCTGCGATGGAGCTGGAGGCGAAACGAGGCTCCGGGCATGGTTAACTCGCCTGGTCGATGAAGCCTTATCGGTGGTGGAGCAACAGATCAAAGCATGCGTGCAAGCTCCGTTCATTGACAAAATAAGTACTGCATGCATTAGTCTCTAGCCAAAGCATGCATGAAGTGAAGTGGGTGAGTTTATTAGGTGAGTAGAGGTTGTGGGGCGATGGGAGGCGAAGGCCCAGAGCTTCTTTTCTGACGGAGCCGGGAAAAAAGGGTGGGGACGGAGATGGTTCTGGAGAAGGGAAGGATGTGAGTGGGAGGGTCAGCGTGGATGATTGATGGGTGGCGGAGATGCGAGTGTCAGGTGATGGAGAAAGCAGTTGTGGGCGGTGGAAAATAAGGAGAAAATAGAATAAACACTAGGGAGCAGAAGTACCTGGGAGTTGGAAGAAAAAGATGGCGGTCGAAAGGCTTGGACTGAGGTCCAAGGGACCTCGGTCATCGCCCAGCGAGGTCAGCCGGGCCTCGGAGCTCAGCGTGCATGGTGGCACCGCTTACATGGTCAGAGGACCATGGATCTCACCAGGGATGCTCGCGACCATTGTCACCTCGACAAATCGCCCTCCACCGTCATGTAGGGCGGAGGAAGCTAGGGATGAGCCCCTTGGATTGGTGGATTAGGGTGAACGACGGTGGAGGTCGTGGTTTTATATGGATGTTCTCTGGCTATTACATGGTGGAGGGGGGTTTTAACGGAGGTTTTAATGGCAGAGGAGTAATGGAGGTGAGTGTTGAGGGTTATGTGAGGCTGGCGGACGTTAGGTGTACGGAGGGGTGGCGTTAGGTGGAAGTAAAGTGTAGTGATGTCAGAGCTAAACTAGGAAGGGGGAGGGGTGCTGCAAGGTGCAATAGACGGGGGAGGGTGCGTGGGGGGTAGGAGACAAGATCTTAGCCGTTGGATCTTGCGATCCAATGGTTGAGATTTAGGTGTGGGTTAAGGAATAGGATCGGATCCGAAGATTTGATCTAGCAACGATGAAGTGGCGACGTGGCGAACGGAGAGCCCTAGAATAGGAGGGATATGATGGGTTGGGGTTGAGGCGCGAGGGGACGATCCGGATGGAATCCGAGGGTTTATCCTACGATGAGGTTAAATGGCCACGTGGAGCAAAGGTGGCTATAGGATGAAAAGGTGACTGGTCGATTGTAAGTGGTTGAGAGATCAGACCTGACAGCACATAGAGAAGCGGGGATCAACGACTGTGTGATGGAGGTGGGTTTGGGCTAATCCAAGGGTGGAGGAAGAAGATGGGTGGCGAGAAGAGGAGGCGGCCACGTGGGCGGCCCAGCCACATGGCCCCACCAGAAAAATCAATAAATGTAAAATTGAAGAAAAATAAAAAAGAATCAGTCAGAGGCAAAACTAGGAAAAAAGTCAAAACATGAAAGTTGTAGATCTCAATGAGATCTACAAGTTTCATGTCGGACAAAAAGTCAAAAGAGGTCATTTGTACAAAAGGGTATTTTTAGGGTATTTTTAAAGGGATAAAAAACACCATTTGGGGGTTTTAAATGTTTTTGTATTTTTTATCTCTTTTAAAGGTCAGTACCATTATAGACAATTAATCAACCTATTTTTATGGATTTTTAATAAGAAATAAAAACAAAGAAAATAATAGTAATTAAATACAATAAATATAGTGTTTATTATACACAGTTTATGTACAATATAATACAAAGATAAAATGAATAAATTATAAGTGTATTTAATTGGTTTGTTTAAGTAAGGAGTTTAATATGTTGATTTTAATACGATAAATACGAGACATCATCGGGGGTAGGAGGAGGTGGCTTTATAGGCGGAGAAAGTGGGGGTTACATGTGGATATGGCGAGTTTTTGAATGGCAAATTGAAGGCCCGTGAAGCTCGGAATTGATGAAAGGAGGATGCGCGAGGATGAGGGAGGTAACGGCTACGCGGGATGGCCGTTAGGGAGCTGAGAGGTGACCAGCGTTAGGGGCTATAATTGGAAGGGAGTGGGGTTGGTTGCAGGTGTAACGCCCAGGGAAGGGAGCAAGCGGAGGTAGGAGATGAAGTAGCGACAGTTGGATCTCGTGATCCAACGGTCCTCATTAGAGCGTGGGCGGAGTACATGGATCAGATCAGAGGATCTGATCCAACGGTTGGAGAGTGGCCTGTTGGACATGCGAGCCCACGGCGAGCCATTATGCAATAAATGTTATTGCAAATAGCATTCCCTGATCTGAAATGAAGAATAACTAGTTTGCATAATAGGTCCCTTAGTACAATTAGGGTTATGTACCATGGCCATCTTGATGATCATACAGTTGTTGATTCAAATATTGAATCAAGGAGGTTGGTGCTTGGATGAACATCTAAAGAGTTAGATTGAGGACTCATCAAGCACCGTCAAATGATTATCTAGAGATGATCTCCAACTTGAGTAGGAGATGGCATTCCTTTCTCACATAGGTTGATATCTGACCAACCTCTGATGCAGGTCCTCTGCATAGGAATGGAGATTCAGAGGTGTCAGATTAGTTAGGTCAAAGAGTTGACTTAACGAGATCGAGATAACCAAACTCCTATGTCGTATGCTGTCATGATATAGGCACGCATCCTCTGACCAGAGACAGATGTGTTACTATATGTCTGAGTATGTACATTTGGCAGACCAATAGGTTGATGACCTAATCAAGGTCTATACACCGATGAGCTGGTGTGCATGTAAGGACATATGAGTAATACGATCTCTCAAAGGGATCATACATGTTCATATGTGAACCGGAAGACATGATCTCACTCGTGAGGTATTGGGACTGATCAAATTCCATGCATGGTCGTCATACTTTGGAAGCATGACAATAATTTGAAGGTATGATGTATGCTTTGGGAAAGCATATGATCAATACCAATTCCCAATGACCAAGATTGAGAAACTTGATGATCAAACCCTGAAGATGACAGTGTAAAATTGATCTATATCTTCAGGATGATCATAGGTCTTTTAGTATGCAGGATGTACAGGTGTTGGGAATACATGAGGGTGATGTGATCATAAACGATTGTATAACCATGACGCTTCCATTCCAGGGGAGTGATGAAACAGGTTTGGCTTTTAGTGACTCCTCTCAGTAGAGAAGTGACCTAATCTTAGTCCATGTATTGGACATTGATCTGAATGAGGTTCAGATGTAATGAGAAGATTAGGTCTACGGCCTTTATTCAATCAAGCATCCTTTGGGAGGTCCATGAGATCTGGATTTGAGATGTGATCTTAATATCCAAGTCACTATACGTGGAACAATACAATCGCCCTGTCCTTATCTCCAACTATCTACGGAGAAAGCGCATTATTTTTGAAAGGGTTCAAGAATAATTCCATAGTTGAATTATATCTAAGCATTGAGAAATTGATAATTTAATGTGATTTAATTATCTTGATGCATGTGGATAATTATCCAATATAATTAAATGTGATTTAATTATAGTGGATAAGAATAATGTGGATAGCAATATCCAATTATTCATAATATATTATAAATGTGATTTATAATGTATTAGAGAGAGCTAATTATGATTTATATTTGTTAAATTAATTATTGTTGTGAATTGGATTCACATTGTATAATTAATTGAAAATGTAAATTATTTTTTGGGTTGTGAATATGATTCAAAAATTTCTAATGGTAAGATTGCAATATTCTCAAAATTAATTATGAATTATTTTTTAGAATAATCACAACAAAAGTTGTTGGAAAATATGGGAGATTTTCAAGGAGATATGCAATCTCATGAGATTGCATGAGATTGCCTCCACCATGGGATCATGGTGGACGGCTACCAAGTCCTACAAGGAAATTGGTAGCCGTCCTGCCTATTTATGTGGGGATGCAATCTCCATTCTAATCTCTCCATATTTGATTTATTTGATTTAGGATTGAATTGTATTTGATTTATCAAATATATTTAATCTAAATTAATTTATTAGTTGTTGACTTTTTACCAACAACAATCTTGACCATTGGATTAAACATAAATCAGTCTCGCCCATTGATTTGGTGTGTCTCATGGATTGTGATCCATGGACTCCCAAAATCCTATAAATAGAGAGGCACCCCTTGCTCTCTAGGGTTATGCTATTAAGGTACAACTCTCTCTCTCCTTCCACACGTCAACTCTCTTCTCTCCTCCATTGGTGGCCGTCCACCAAACTCTAGAGGAGAAGCTTCATCGTCGCTTCGCCACACGTCGCCGCCTCGACGTTCCTCGGTTCTCCATCTTCTTTGGAGTGCTTCGCTCATGAAGAAGGTGTTCGATCTCGTGCGACGAGATCAGGATTTCACTGTGCTTGGATCAACTTCTTGGATTGTGAGGATCATGCGACTCATCCATGTGCTCGCAAGCATCTTCTCTGAAGATCAGACTTGAGACAGGAGGTCTCTTTCGTAGAGACTCGATCAACCAAGCTACAAGAGGTATTCCTTTATACTTGATGTGGTTCTAGATGAAACGATCCGAGAATCGTTCTTGGATCATGTGGTTTCATTACCTGATTTTTTTTTAAATTCCGCTGCATAGAACAACTAGTACGACTAGTCGTTCTTCGTCATATTTGATACGATGCTCACGCTTCCGTGATGCCCTTGAGGATTATCCTATATATTTCAAGTGGTATCAGAGCCTTAGGTCGAAGGTTTTGGATACGATCCGTAAACCTAGGACGACTTGGGTTCGTTAAGGTTGCGAAAGGGTTTTTATCGCATTTCATTTCGCACCTCTGTTTAGTGAATAAATTCGGCCCTGATTAAAATGTTTAAATACGAATTAATCACTTGGATTTTGTTCCCCATTAAATAAGGAAATCATAGGATCTGAGTTTACGTAATTTGGATTCTGTTTGCTTGAGATATGGTCGTTTTAATGAACATGTATTCACTGTTGCGGGAACTGCGAATCTTAACATGATTAATGAGTTTATTACTATTTTGATGCACCTAGAAATGCGTGAAATATCACTTAGGTTCTATGATAAATCAAATTAGCAATCTTTGAAAACTGATTTTGCATAATTTGTATTTGATTTGATGGAGATATGTTAATTTTAGTAAGTAAGGGTCACTGCTGAAATTACATTCCTAATCAAGAACCATGTGATTGTCAATCCGTGAAATTAAATGTTAATTTCATGAAATAATTATGGAAAATATTTAAGAAATATTTTATGATGATATTTCCTTAGTTGACATGACCTCAACCAATAAATTGATTAGATTTGATCTAGATCATAATTGGAAATACAATCAACAAACAACTTACTTGAATAGGATTGGGAATTTGTCTAGCAAATTTCCTTATAATCAAAATTGTTTTGATTATTACTATATGGTATAATTTCAGTTGAAGAACCGATGATCATCTCAAGTACACATTGATCTATTTGGCATTATCCTTTCCTGAGATGGATATGGTGTCTAGTTGGGGAGCATTGGGGTAGCAGGTCACAACGGTTACGGTCTATCCCACTCCCATCGATACTGGACATGACAGTGGGTAGGGACTCGATAATGCCGGAGAAATCAAGGTGTATTTTTCTAATTACTAAAATTCAAAATAATACGTACTTTGAGATAATATATATATATATATATATATATTCAAGTAAAAACAATCAAGTTTGTTGATTGAATTGGATTGATATCTGATTTAATGAGATTGAATTAATTATATCCAATTAAAAACACTCTATTATGAATAGATGTGTATCTCCCTTGGAAGAATTAATTATGTGAATATAATTCATGATAATTAATTAGAATTTCAATATGATATGGAGGATCACATAAGTGACATCCATGGTCTCCCGTCAAGACGACGGGTTCCGTCGCCAAGGATTGTATGTAGGAGACGCATGTACGAAGTGATAGCACCTGTATGCAAGCGCATTTGGATCGGGCTCTTTGCTTCTCGAAAGAGTAAGGTCGTATGCGTAGTGACCCCAATATCGGATCCTCATATTATTGGGGTGATATTGGATTGCGCATAGCGAGTACTAGTCCTGTTGACGGTTGGTTCAATTAACAATGGGTCAATATCACCTTAGGGGTGGTGGGCCCGGGTGTTAAAGACCGAATTGGGAATGCAAGTTGGACTTGCAAGGTGGAATATGTTCCCGCTTCTTTTTATCGGAGTTACATGTTCTATATTATTGGGATGTAACAAAGATAAGGAAGGAGATCTCAGATCTTGCTGAGATATAATGGTAAGTATATCTCTTACATTGAAAGTGATTAAGGGAATGAACTTTCAATGTTGACAAGTCAAGACAACTTTGATATAAAAATTCCTAAATCAAAGTAAAATATGTATATATAATATATACACTTATGCAAATTTCTTATTTCAGATAATCATTCATTAAACTCACTCAATGTTATACTCAATAATAACCAGTAAATTGTCATGGATTGGATTCATGATCAAGATATTGTACTTGCAGTTTGACACATAATGTATGTGATTGCAATGTGCAAGTCTTCCTCATAATAATGAGAAATGACAATTAAGTAGACAATAGGACTACAACCCTAGGGTTTGTATGTCTCTACAGTCTTCATCTCTCATCGAATGTACTTTGGAAGTGACATGTCGATGACGATCGCAATTGTCGATTAATCCTTATAAAATCTAAGAAGATGTTCTGACATACATATGTGCTCTCGACATTTAATCATGAATGATAGGGTGTCTCTGTAAGAGATGATGTATTCAAATTTGTTTGAGTACCTACCTAAACCAATTTTTTTAAGAGTTTAGATGGATGTAGATACGATGAGTGTCATCATTATACTAACTATACTCTAGTCATTCATGAAGCTTCAGAATATTCATATTGTATGAATTGAACGAAGCATGCACAAATATTGAAATGCTCTTATATTGAAATCTTTTGAATTCAGCATAAGAGATCCTTCGTCTAAAGCAATGGTTGTTTATAGATAAAGGGAGCGTAGTGGAAGCATGGGTTGGACCCAAGTAAGAAGGAAAGTCAAAGAGTTGATCGTACTTTTGTGACTTCCACATGACATCTAAATAGTTGGATAAATGTCGATATTGCAATAAGCTGATGTATAGATAGTATGACTATCAAGTCTATCTAGATCCTTAGAGAAGGACTCAAATAGTGCATCAGAATAATCTACATTTAATCATTGAAATTGACTTTCTTATTAGATAAGATAAAAGTCTAATAATTGTATCTCTAATGACACTTGTAATTAGTTGCATATGTATTAGAAGATTATAAAATTTGATTTTAAGGTTTAATAGTCACCCACATGGACATTGGTGCAATTGTTGCAACAATCTCTATTGGATAGATGGCTTGTTATTTTCAGTGGGAGAGCCCTTAGTCTTAGAGAATGTCTCTATGACCTAGATATCAGAATACAACCATTGTTTATTTCTAAATGTTGGAAACAAACATGAATTTTGTAATAGATCTATCATAAATAGTTATGATGAAGATATTGCATATAGTAATCTAAAATCTAGTGGACTCTACTAAATTAGAAAATTAATGAATAGTTCATTAACATTTCTAATATTGAAATTAAACCTTAAAAGATCAATAGGAGAATGAAGATCATTTGACAATGATCTGGCATCTAGCCTTGGACATTTGTCTATTGATGTGATCAATAGACTAGTAAGAGATGAAACCTTAGATTGTCTAAAGGTTCAAATCTTACATACTTGTGAATATTGTAATCAAAAGTAAAACTGTCCAATACACCCTTCCTTGGGATTGGTATAAGATGTCAATGTATTCAAGATCTCATACATATTGATGTATGTGAGTCATCTATATCAGAATAAACATTATGGATATGTGATATCTATTGATGATTATTTATGACATGAGATTTCTTCTCTTCACTTAGAAACCTTTGAAATGTTCAAAGATTTCACAATTTTGGTTTAGAACCAATGTTTAAAGGAAGATTCAATGAATTTGATCTAATTTAGGTAGTATGTACCTATTAGATGAATTCATGGAATACCTTATAGAGATATGAATATTATTTCTATCTCAATCCTCCTAATAAACCTAAACTCAATGGAGTTGTAGGGAGATACAATTGGATCATGTGTGATATGATATGATCAATGATGAATATTAGCATAATTATCTATTAGTTTCCAAGGTATATATATATATATATGTAGTAGAGACTACATTATATACCCTTAATAAGGTTCCAGGCAAGTAAGCTGGAATTTAGCACCTGAAAGTGCTACTTCATTAGGAAAATAAAGGATGGTATTGGATACCTACTTTATGACCTTGAGATTCTTAAAAGATCTCATCTATGAGAATGCGATTCTTAAAGGATGAGACTCTTAAGAATCAAGATGAAAATGAAGTAAAGGAACTCATTGAATCTTGAGATGATAATGAAGCTCCTGAAATTGGAAACTAAAAGGACAATTAAAGATGAAACACTAATACTTCTTCAAATAAGTTTGAGGATGTATTCTATGTGTCAGTTAAGTCTGAAAATGATCGGACTTCATGTGATGAATCTCCTAAGGATCATGACATGGAAAGATGGATGTTAGCAATAAAAGTCTAATGTAGACTTCATATACAAGTGTTGTATATGGACCCTCGAGGATCCACCTATATGGGTAAGGCCCATTAAGGTGTAAATGGATCTTCAGGAGAAAGAGGGAACCTAATGAGAAGGTAGAGACCTTCAAAGCACAGTTCGTAGCCATGATCTACACACCGAAGAGAAGACATCGCTTGTGATGAGACTTGCTCTTCAATGACCATGCTTAAATCCATCAGAATATAGCTAACCCTAGCTACACAACTTGACTATAGCATTTTTCAAGATATGAGTCAAGATTGTATTCCTCTATGAATACCTGATTGAGTATATTCACGTGAAGTAGCCCCATGGCTTCATGGATGAGGAAAGCAAGGTGTGCAAGCTGAGGAATTCCATCGATGGACTCAAATAAGCTTCTTATAGTTGGAACATAAGATTTAATGAAAATATAAATGTTATGATTTCAGTTAGAATCTTGATGAACCATGTGAAGCTTGGTGGGAGTGTCATTGTGTTCATCGTGCTAAATGTAGATAATATCCTAATAATTTAGAATGATATAAGGATGATAATAAGTGTTTTATAGACTGACTATTCCATATCTTGAGATATGATCTCAAGGATACCTCTTAGATATTAGTCATGAAGTTGTTCAGAAGAAAAGATAAGAGGATAGTGGGACTGTCACATTTATAGTACACCTTGGGCATGTTCCATTCTTGGAAAATCCAAAGGAAGGCTTCATTTCCTTAAGATATGGTACTGACTTATCTAAAGGGATATCACCTCAAAGAGTTGAGGATATGAATGCTAAAACTACTAGCCCTTGTGTATCAGTTTTGAGAAGCTGGGTGTATGCTAGATGTGTACAAAAGCCAGATGTCTACCATGCAGCGGGAGTAGTAAATTGTTACTAATCCTACTATGGTGATAAAACACTTGATTGCGGTAATAACAATATCTTCATATAGGACAAGACTTTTGAGATAGTGATCTCAAAGTCTTATCTTCAAGAAATGAAGACTTTATAGATAGTGATCTAAAAGGTCTTAACTGCGGATATCTTAGGAGATAGAGATTTCTAGGAATAAGGGTATTCTGATAAGGATAATGGAAAACTGGTTATGATAATTATTAAGCTGTAGTGTCAAGGACACTACAGCTGATAAAATTGAGTATTGACTGCATATATGCAACCTTCGCATTGGATGTGGACATTGTTACCTTGGGATATGCAAGTGTCATAAAAGGACTTGGGATAGTCTCTTGGGAACAGAGTGACTAATCAACTTACCTAGCACTTTTTCTAAATAGCCTATGATTGTCACATGAGTGTGGGTTTAAATGATTAACCCATTAATGGCTCTTTAGACTAGTGGGAGATTTTGGACATGCGAGCCCACGACGAGCCATTATGCAATAAATGTTATTGCAAATATTATTCCCTGATCTGAAATGAAGAATAACTAATTTGCATAATAGGTCCCTTAGTACAATTAGGGTTATATACCATGGCCATCTTGATGATCATACAGCTGTTGATTCAAATATTGAATCATAGAGGTTGATGCTTGGATGAACATCTAAAAAGTTAGATTGAGGACTCATCAAGCACCGTTAAATGATTATTAAGAGATGATCTCCAATTTGAGTAGGAGATGGCAATCCTTTCTTACATAGGTTGATATCTGACCGACCTCTTGATGCAGGTCCTCTGCATAGGAATAGAGATTCGGAGGTGTCAGATTAGTTAGGTCAAAGAGTTGACGAGATCGAGATAACCAAAGTCCTATGTCGTATGCTGTCATGATATAGGCACGCATCCTCTGACCAGAGACAGATGTGTTACTATATGTTTTAGTAGGTACATTTGACAGACCAATAGGTTGATGACCTAATCAAGGTCTATACACCGGCGAGCTGGTGTGCATGTAAGGACATATGAGTAATACGATCTCTCAAAAGGATCATGCAGGTTCACATGTGAACCGAAAGACATGAGCTCACTCGTGAGGTATTGGGACTGATCAAATTCCATGCATGGTCATCATGCTTTGGAAGCATGACAATAATTTAAAGGTATGATGTATGCTTTGGGAAAGCATATGATCAATACCAATTCCCAATGACCAAGATTGAGAAACTTGGTGATCAAACCCTGAAGATGACAGTGTAAAATTGATCTATATCTTCAGGATGATCATAGGTCTTCCAGTATGCAGGATGTACAGGTGTTGGGAATACATGAGGGTGATGTGATCATGAACGATTGTATAACCATGACGCTTCTATTCCGAGGGAGTGATGAAACAGGTTTGGATTTTAGTGACTCCTCTCAGTAGACAAGTGACCTAATCTTAGTCCATGTATTGGACATTGATCTGAATGAGATTCAGATGTAATGAGAAGATTAGGTCTACGGCATTGATTCAATCAAGCATCTTTGGGAGGTCCATGAGATCTGGATTTGAGATGTGATCTCAATATCCAAGTCACTATACATGGAACAATAAAATCGCTCTATCCTTATCTCCAAGTATCTGCGGAGAAAGCACATTATTTTTGAAAGGGTTCAAGAATAATTCCATAGTTGAATTATATCTAAGCATTGAGAAATTGATAATTAAATGTGATTTAGTTATCTTGATGCATGTGGATAATTATCCAATATAATTAAATGTGATTTAATTATTGTGGATAAGAATAATGTGGATAGCAATATCCAATTATTCATAATATATTATAAATGCGGTTTATAATGTATTAGAGAGAGCTAATTATGATTTATATTTGTTAATTAATTATTGGTGAGAATTGGTATTCACATTGTATAATTAATTGAAAATGTAAATTATTTTTTGGGTTGTGAATATGATTTACAAATTTCCAATGGTAAGATTGCAATATTCACAAAATTAATTATGAATTATTTTTGTAGAATAAATCACAACAAAAGTTGTTGGAAAATATGGGAGATTTTCATGGAGATATGCAATCTCATGAGATTGCATGAGATTGCCTCCATCATGGGATCATGGTGGACGGCTACCAAGTCCCACAAGGAAATTGGTAGCTGTCCTACCTATTCCATGTGGGGATGCAATCTCCATTCTAATCTCTCCATATTTGATTGATTTTATTTAGGATTGAATTGTATTTGAATTATCAAATATATTTAATCTAAATTAAATTATTAGTTGTTAGTTTTTTACCAACAACAATCTTGACCATTAGATTAAACACAAATCAATCTCATCCATTGATTTGGTGTGTCTCATAGATTGTGATCCATTGACTCCCAAAACCCTATAAATAGAGAGGCACCCCTTGCTCTCTAGGGTTATGCTATTAAGATACAACTCTCTCTCCTTCCACACGTCAACTCTCTTCTCTCCTCCATTGGTGGCCGTCCACCAAACCCTTGAGGAGAAGCTTCGTCGTCGCTTCGCCGTCGCGCCGCCGCCTCGACGTTCCTCGGTTCTACATCTTCTTTGGAGTGCTTCACTCACGAAGAAGGTGTTCGATCTTGTGCGACAAGATCAGGAGTTCACCGTGCTTGGATCAACTTCGTGGATTGCGAGGATTACGCCACTCATCCCCGCGCTCGCAAAGCGTCTTCTCCGAAGATCAAACTTCAGACAGGAGGTATCTTTTCGTAGAGACTTGATCAACCACGCTACAAGAGGTATTCCTTTATACTTTATGTGTTTCTAGATGAAACGATCTAAGAATCGTTCTTGGATCATGTAGTTTCATCACATGATTTTTTTAAATTCCGCTGCATAGAAAAACTAGTACGACTAGTCGTTCTTCGTCGTATTCAATACAATGCTCACGCTTCCGTGATGTGCTTGAGGATTATCCTATATCCTTTATGGGTGCTAATGGATGACGAGGATGAATATGTGGGGCGATCTGAGGGTTGGGATGAAGGGGTGACGTGGTGAGAGCAGAACCATAGGATAAGAGGGATATCGTGTGGTCCAGAGGAGGGCACGAGTGGGTGGTTGTGGTCTGATCTCAGAGGAGATCTGATGGCTGGGAGGTAATGGAGAATAGACAACCAAGATTGAGGTGCCCAGAGGTGGATCCAACAACTCCTATGAGGATCGGGTGGTGAGCAAAGGAAGGGGTGCCACTTGGCCCAATGAAAAAATTAGGAGAGTAAAAAATCAAAGAAAAAACTAAAAAATTAGTTAGATATTGAATCAGGAAAAAGTCAAAACATGAAAGTTTGTAGATCTCGATGACATCTACAAGTTTCATGTTGAATAAAAAGTCAAAAGAAATCATTTGTACAAAAGTGTATTTTTGGGGGCATTTTTAATGGGTAAAAACATAGTTTTTGTGGTTTGAGGTTTTTTTGTGTTTTTAATTATTTTAAAAGCCAAAACAAATATATAATATTATCCTTATTTTTAGGTGTTTTTAATAAAATAAAAAAATAAATAAGAAATGTTAGTAATTAAATACAATAAATATAATTAGCTTTTTAAAGTTATTTATATGTTAATTATACATGGAATATACATAGTATAATACAAGTTAATATTAGTGATTTAATTGTGATTTTTATTGAATTATTTAAGCTTGGGGATTAATATGTGGATTTTAATACGATGAATATGAGATTCATCAATGCCTTTGTCATTATGGTTTTTGAACTTAATAATTCACACTTCCCTAGTTTGAGGATTTGAGCGATATATTGCACTCTTCATCTCTACCTTCTAAAGAATATGATCATCACAACACTTTCACAACTGCATGATTGATGAGATGAGTTATCACTTGAGGAACTAGGACCATTGATTTGAGTTTAGACCCGATTTAATGATGCTCGAGGATGGTATAAAGTTAGTGAAGACATCAAGAAATCCAAGTGTCAACAAAACCCTAGCCAGTATGGGAACAAGTTCGCATACTATCATTTGATATCTACCTGTGTGCCTGGGTGTAATGAAACCTGATTAAATTGTTGATCAGTGTATGCCAACATTTATTAAAAGCAATGGAGCTAGCCAAACAATGAAATGAAAATTCGAGAGTTCTCTCATACAAAGAAAATCTCAATAATTACAAATACAAATTCTATGAGCTTCCACCAAAGGTGGGCGCTCCCAACCATTTCAAAGTGTCCACTTGGCCCAAACGCTATTAGGACCAAGGAGTCAGGCTAGCACCAAAAAAGGACTCTGCATTGTATAGCGATACAAGTCTGGGTGTCAAAGGTATCTTAGATATTCAAAAGAGGCACACGCCGATATACTCCCAGAAAAACAAGTGCAGCCGACTCCAAACTCTTTTAACGGGCACATTGATCAACAACAAAAATATTAATGTGTTGAGTAATAAGGCACTCAAGAGGCCTCTTGTTCCAATGTAAGGTAGAGAAAAATAGACACAATCCCATGCCCTCCATCATTTGGCCATCCATCTACACTTTCAAGTCTGACGAACTAATGAGACGATTGATTGAAGTAAGAACCGACTTATTCCCTAGTGTTAAGGATTATGTCTAGAGGAGAGTCCTGGATTAGAACCTTAGGTGACATCTCGACTTGACTCTCATGATTGTAGTATACTAATTACCATATCCTTATATTTTATGTACAAATGGAGAGTCTGATAAATAGAGAAGTTGGATTCCTTTTAACTAGACTATGGTTGAGCTCAGAATTTTAGGATCACTCAAATTGAGGGTCTTCGATAAATTAAGCCATGAAAATTCCACATGCACTGTCAGGATTTAATCTAGCCCCTTCATTCTTTAGATGCTCGAGGATGATCATATTTTAAGTATAGGGGTACGATGAATCCCTACTGGATCATCATTATCCTCTATTTTTATCCTTGAAATAATAAGAACCTCATGAGAAATCTTCATTAATTCTGCAACTTTGGCAAATAAATTAATCTCCTATAATTGACACTAACCTTAATTATTGAATTTAATCACTAACATTTTATCTATTTTATATAGTTTATTAAAATCTCTAAAAATTAGATTAAATTTTGTATATAGTTATTTTGGTTTTCAAAAGAAATTGCAAAGACAAAAAATTATCAAAACCACAAAACACAGTGTTTTTAACCATTAAAAACACTCCATGAAATTCTTCTTTGTACAAATGACCTCATTTGAGATTCTGATCAAAATGAAACTTATAGATCTCATTGAGATCTACAACTTTCATGTTTTGACTTTTTCCTAGTTCAACTTCTAATTATTTCTTTTCGAATTTTCTTTATTTTCTTAATTTCCGATTTTTCTGGAGCGGACGCGTGGCTCTCTCTAGAGCTACCACCCGACCGCCTCTCCTTGCGCCACACACTAGCTTTCTGCGTCGTCTGATCATCCTCTGACGCCTTAATCTTAATAGTCCACCGCCGCTACGCCCACAGTCGTCTGATCACTTCATCAAATGTGATCCCCACCGCCCATGTCCATCCTCTTCTTGACCCTAGGATCACCATTGATCCAAGGGTCCTTTGTCCTCCACATCACCCATTCAATCTCAGCCCTCAGATCTCCCCCCTCTCCATCCCAGTCGTTAATCCACGCTCGCTTCCTAACCACAGGATCAAATCCTAAGATCTGATTCGTACCCTCCTTTTGTGCCCTAATCAGGGCCATTGGATCACATGATCCAACGACCCTCTCCTGTCGTCTACCTCTGTAACTGCCAACCCCCAAGCGTTACGCATGTCTTCTCCGTCGCCCCCTTCCTTGTCTAACGACCGCCCGAGACTGCCTCCCTGCATCCTTACACCATCGCCGCGTAGCCCTTTCTCCCATGATCTTCATGTAGCCATTAACGCATCAATCCTTTGCTTCACAGCGTCAACATCGATCGCTCAAAATCGTCTCCCATCTTCGTAACTTCCGTACCCTCTCATCCACCTCCGCCGCCCCTTGTCACTTCGTCCACCAATCTACAACTGAAGCCCTATCCCCTCTCCGCCTCCCTATGACAGACGGAGGCCGAAAGAGGGGCTATAATGGGCCTGTTGGTCAGTGTTGACCCACGGCTTCGCCGACCATGTCGCAGGTGCCTTATGCCCCCCTGAGCTCCCTGGATCGATCGCTCAGGTTGAGCGAAGACCCGAGCACCTTCTGGGCTCATCACAGATCACTTCCTCCGCCTTCTCCCTCCTTAACCCTCCAGGTACTCGATCCCTATTTTTCTTTTGATTTATCCATTTTAATGGCACACACACACACACCTTCACCATCAGTTGGACTCGCCTCCACCCTCACTAGACATCCACGTCGTTCGCCAATACCCCGCTCATCCTCTCCCTCTGTCGGAACCCCCATCCATGTCGCACCTTTCCTCCATCATCACGGTGGAGGAATCCACCGAACCACCACCCTCTTCACTCTAGCCTGGCTCCCATCTCACTCACATCGCATGCACGCACGATCTTTATGCTTCGGCTATGCTAACATTGCTGGAATCTTCAATGGTCGGAGCCTCGCATCCAACTCCGATCTCCACCTAAACCTCCGACGACGCACCACTGCTCCGCTGCTTCAGTAGTCAACCCACCTCTGCCTTGCTCCCATCTTCTTTGCCCGCACATCGGCAGCTTTCTTTGATTAGCAGAGGAGCTTTGGCAGTGAGGCGGAGCTCCAGGGCCTTCACCGGAGTGCAGACCTCTCCGGTAGGAGGGGTGGAGCAAGAAGGTTTAGTTACCGTCTGATCCTCAAGATCGGACGATCCCGATGCTTACATGCCTCATCTCAGAGGCAAGGAGGCTCAGACAACCCAAGACACTCCCTGAGCCACCATTAGATGCCACGTGTTGCCGAGCCTGGGACGCCTCCCGAGCCTAGCCCCCCTCGCGTGCCATGCATGTGAGGGATTGGGATATTTGCAAGTCACCCCCGATGCTTTCTTCTAATTACAAGAAGGTCCCCAAGCGCGTGCCTCATGTGCGCGCCTGGGAATTTTGCACAAAAGCCCCGTCGGTTTTCAATAATCGTAAAAATGCCCCCATGTATAAGGAAAATTATTCAATTGGGCTCCTCCAATTTCTTGAAATTACAAATAGGTCCCTCCAGGGACCTATTTGTACTAGTTATCTTTATTTTCCCATGCATTTTTATTACATTTATGCCCTTGCACTATTTCGTTAATATCTTGAGCTTTCGAATTCCGTTTTAGTTGATTTCAGATTCATTTTGAAGCTTATTTTATTCTCTATTTAATGACATAGTTTAATCAATGATTTGATACTTAATTAAATGTGCTAATATTTGATGATATATACCATCTTTTGCTCTATAAATCTTTGCCATTGATAGATGCTTGATCTTAATTTTGATGCTCCATTTTATTGCTGAAATCAACCCTCATTTTATTGCTCAATACTTTATTTATTTTGTTGTATATTTACACATACATATCTGCATGCATATAATTCATATGGCATCTCTTTTAATAGCACTTAGAACTAAACAAAAA
This sequence comes from Ottelia alismoides, assembly GCA_037367405.1. Taxonomy (NCBI): domain Eukaryota; kingdom Viridiplantae; phylum Streptophyta; class Magnoliopsida; order Alismatales; family Hydrocharitaceae; genus Ottelia; species Ottelia alismoides. The sequence goes on from JAZKJV010005735.1 coordinate 1,437,901, forward strand.
AAATACATACATCACTTGTCTTTTGCATTATTTTATCTGCATTGCATATCGCATCGGCATAAATACCTAAGATTAGAAAATAATCACTCATTATTGAAACAATAATTTTCGATAAATAGATGAAGATGCTCGTGTCCCTGTGTTCGACCTTGGTATACTTGCCAAGTAAAATAACTTCCATATATTCGAAAGTGTGATTTTTGCTAAATCATTTTTACCACCTATACTACAATAAAATACGATTATTAATGGGGGAAAAATGTGGTTCATCAACCATATATACATGTATTTTTCTATCATAGGATATTAAGTTGAGATAAGATCAAACGTGTATTTTATCACCATAAATCTATGTCAGAGTCATTACGACTTCACTTATTTTTGACATCAGAAATTGATTGTTAATTTCATCGTGCATTGCCTATATTGGAATATAATCCAATTGTTCATTCATGCACAAATATCTCTGGCCTTATTTAATATATTTCAATAACTGATTTTTTTGTTATTGTACCAAAGACGCCACTTAGCGGGTGACGACGTTGCATGAAACTAATCATTCTTTAAGAGCATATGTATTTCCATGATTATAGAAATTATATAGGAATTTATTTTCTTACCATGCACTATCCCACTCACATCTGCGGGCATTTCATCCAAAAATTTAAGTCTCACATCCATAATAGTTAGAGGTTTTCAAAAAAATAAATAAATGATTGAACGTATTACTACCCATGAAAAAAGGGTGTACATGCGCACTACAAACATGAACAAGAAGGAAGTATTGTTTCAATGCCTATTTCACTTCAATTGTATTTACTTTTATTTCATTAGTAAGAAATTTCCCTTTTAATATATGTTGATTTTGGGGTTTATACGCATAGTTCGTTACATTAGTTAGACTTTTCTTTTAAAATAAGTTATTCATAGGCATAGAGTCCTTGAGTGGAAAATGCTAGTTATATATAATATTAATTAAATTACTCTACGGTTGGTGGATGGGTAGGTTGAGAATTTACTTGTGAGAAGGCTCCGTGGCAGGGCAAGATATAAGAAAATTTATAAAGTTTACTTGAAACGGGTAAAGTATTCCTAGATCGATGGTAATGTATTATGGTAAAATGAGGTGAACAGTATTCGTATTTATTAATTTTGCTCGAATTAATGGATGTTAATATAATATAAGTTTAAGTTTTTTGGCATCGACTCGAACTAAGATAAGAGCCTAAAGGGCCAACGCCTTCCGAGGACGTGAGGCAAAAGATAAGTTCTCTACAGTTGTGGCTACACTGTCATGTTATGTTTATGTACCGCTTGTGCTGGCGGTAAAGTCGTCAAAGCCACTTAGTAATGTAACAACCAAGACAACCCTAAATACTGAAAATGTTAAGGGCATATGTGTAATTATGTTGACGCTATGGGCATATGTGCAATTATGTTATTGTTATGTGCAATTTATGTTAATGTTAAGTGCATATATGCAATTTATGATAATGTTATGGGCACATGTGTAATTATGTTACTGTTAAGTGCATATATGCAATTTACATTAATGTTATGGGCACACGTATAATTTATGTTGATGTTAAGTGCATACATGCCATTTATATTAATGTTATGGGCATACATGCATACATTCTAAAACTTAAGGGTATATATGCAAGTATAGTATGTGATGCATGAATATGAAAAAAAATATATACCCATTACGCATAATCAAGTTAATTAAGCATTCCTATGTTAAGGGCATATGCGAATTGATTTTTACGCTAGCCGGCTTGACCTCAACTCGTCACATACTGAGCGTTAGGCTCATAACATGTGTGGTTACTCTTTTTCAGGAGAACGTGAGGATTAAATCATTTACGGCTCAAGGAAGAATTCACCATCTTCAAGAAGATGAATCGATATGCGATTACAATTGGTTCACTTTGGAAGGATGTATTTATGTCCACTGGAATAAAGAAATAGTGGAGATGATTTCATCTAGTCCATTTTATCTTTTTTATTATTTAAGGAACTCTTGGACCTTTGTCCTTATTATTAGTAAGGAAAAGTTTTTTTAGTTGGTTCTTTACTGTTCTTTTATGTTAAATTTAATGATATGATTAATGATTCTGAGATGTCTGCGCTGAGTTCTCGCTTTCACATCCTCGAACGATCAGGTTTGTTACATGTTATTATTTATCATTGTGCTCTACATAATTTTAATCCTAGATCCGCCGCCGCATCATACATGTATTTTATCATCCAAAAATTGATATTCATAAATTACATAATATTTGACATCTTATGGCTGTTTAAATTTAATTATTTGAAGGATAACAATGGGATCCACATTAATACAATTGGTAGATGCTTTCCATACTTCAATAAGAAGACTATGCGGGTCACAATTGATACTCATATTATTCTTTTGTCACTTATACTCATCACGTTTCTCTTGATTATCAACAAATGCTGGTTCATCAAAAAAGGGAAAAAGATAAGATTTTAGTCCTCGTCATTTTTTTCTACCACCTTTTTATACCCCTTAATCTATTCCATTCAATATAATATAATTGCAGGGAGGTACTTTTGGGATTTTTGCAGCATGGCCTCTCACCTTGTCCAGTTACACCATAAGCCTGTAAACCTTAGAGCTCGTTCGGTTCGGGAATAAGAATGAATAAGGATGGGGAATAAAGAGAATAATGGTCTATTCTCTAGAGGATAGGAATAAGGAGAATATGTTGAAATAAAGGTAGGTAATGTGGGATAAAGATAGGAATAAGAGTGAAATAAGATGGAATAATGGAGAATAATCGTACCACTGAGAATCGTGTCGAGAGAAGAATTGACTCCTTATTACATGACTTATTCTCCTACCAAACATGGCCTTAGTATATTTGAAGTTATACCGTACCCCTATCATCATACACTAAATACAATAGTTACAATACAAACCAAACTCATAAATAACGTTATATAAAGTTAATACATCTTTGTAAGTATCGACGTGTAATGTAGGGAGGGATTATTAGAGTGGTTGCATTTGAGATTAAAATCAGATCATAAATTTCCTGGTCCGGAATTTAAAAACTCTCTCTAGATATAAAAATACAATGTATATAAAATATCCCGAGATGTCATTTTCCTATTATGAGATAGTTGGTGGTGACGTCTCGCAGCCTTTTGCTCCTTCGAGTAAGGGCGTCAGAGCACAGCAGATGGGCCGTTTGAGCAGAGAACGTTCTGCTGTGCGACAAAACGGTGTCTGCCCATTTTGGGAAACCACGATAATTCACGAGTGGAAAATTTCCTACTCCTACCCCTGCAATTTATGAATTATTAATTAACAGCAGTTGGGACACACGGGCCTGTTTGGTTGGAGGGTTGGACAGGGTTGGCTTGGCCCAACCCGGGTTACCCCTCCAACCAAACAGGGTTCTCCTCCTCACAGTTTACTATTCACAGGGGTACCCCTGCCCAACCCAACCTGTCCAACCCTGCAACCAAACAGGCCCTAAGACTGCCTCATTTTCTAAAAAAATTGCGTGGTCTTGGAAATTGTATCGCTAGCTAGTTATCTTTTTACAAAGGATTCGTGGCACTTAAACGTCTAATTTTATTAAATTAGCTTAATTTTCCAATTTTGCTAAATTAATTCTTTGGTGTTAAGTTGAATATGTATTTGCATGAGTGTTGAGCAAACGGGAGGAATGATGGAGTATATTTAGTTATGCGAGTTACCTAATGAGTTGACAAGTGCTTTCCTTCCCTTAGTTCCTGCAATTTCTCGCGCAACCTATGACCACGTGATATGATATAGATAACCATATTGACTCTAGGACCTGTTTGGTTGCTGGGTTGGATTGGTTTGGGTTGAGGTACACCGGTATACCCCTCCTTCCATCCCTCTCAATCTTCCTCAAAGTTTACTATTCACATGGATACAATTTACTATTTACAGGAGTACCCCAACCCAACCCAACCCAGTCCAACACAGCAACCAAACATGCCCTAAGGGGATGGATTGCCAAAGAAGTTGCAGACTGCCTTCCAATTAAACAACTTTCATCAAATCATCAGGGAATTCATGAATCACAGGTCGGTGGATCGCCTTCCAAACAAGCATCTGTCTTCCAACCATGCTGATATCCTTTTGTCACCACGAGAGCAGATCGCCTTCCAATTAAGCATGTTCTTTGAATGTTCTTGAAATCCTCCACTAATATAGAGGCGCGGATCGCCTTCCATAATATACAACTCTCTCTTTATTCCCATGCTATCCAAGGTAGTGTGATTAGGTAAGGAGTGTAGAAGTGATGGGGCTTTCTCATTGTTCCAAGTGGGCACTCACCTAACTTTTTTCAATTATAGCCTATGCCCAACACACATTTAATGGCCATTGCAACATTATGCATTAGTACCAGACGTGGCTTGCAAATTTCCATCTCCTTATCCGAACGACCCCCCGTCTAATATCTCCAATTGACGTCAATTATCCATATCTGTTAGACACTCCTTGATTATCTACTCCCTATATGGCATTGAAAACTCCAGAGAATTGAAACAGGCGATTTACAGAAATACCCCGAAACTTTTCTCTTTCCATTTTCATACTAAACAACACCATTTGGTGGGCATCAGTGGATGCTAATTGACCTGATTGATTTTAACCTTCTTAATTATTCTGCCTAAATCTCGGGAATAATTAAAGGAAGAAATCCGCTGGATCTAATTAACAAAAACCCCCGAACATAAACTTAGTTTCATTTTAATCCCCTAGGACAATACAATTATACAACCCACCGTTTCGCCTAGTCATATTTGAATAAATGTTATTAGGTAGAAATGAAGGAACCTTTCTGCAAAATATCACCGCCACCTCGCCCCTTCCCTGCTTCCCATGCATACACTCCACGCTTTACGAGAAATACGCGATCATCCTCGTACGACACACGAGATCTTAACCCTTCATTTCGCGTCATCCAAACTCGCTGCGCCAAATCTCGACCATTGGTTCCCACGATCGTCCGTACAAACTGCCTTCCGACGGAGAGGCCAATGCGTCCCTTATCTTCTAGCTATCCTATTTTCAAAACAACAGATGTAGTGTAATTCTTATTTTTTTTATTTTTGTAATTTTGATTTTTAAAATCTAACTTTATGAATCAGACTAACGTCTTAAAATTCTTTCAAATTTCGATCATATCTATCAAATCTAAAGACATTTGCTTTTTTATTTTAATGGTCAAATGTATTTTAAGATAACATAGTAAATACCTTCGGATTCGAGTGAATTTTAAAAGATATGTGGACATTAATCAGAGAAATACTCAATAAAATTGAAATTTGGAAATCGAAATCGAAAAAAAGAGAGAATCCTCTCCCATCCTCTAATGCCAGCCGTCGGATCTCCCATAGGCTTTCACTATATAAAGTCCAACCGCGCTTCCCATTTCTCCTCCCCGTCCTTCCGTGCCTTCCAGTCTCGGGAGCTCTCCCTCTGTATCAAGCAGACCTCTCCTTTTTCTCTCACAAGCAACAAACCCTTGATGGATTCCGCTCCTCGTGGCGGCGGCGGCAGGCGCGGCGGCCGTTACGGTGATTACGGAGGTGCCGATTATGGTCGTGGCGGCCGTGGCTCCGGTCGTGGAGACTACGGCCGCGGAGGACATGGAGGCTACGGTAGGGGAGGTGGCAGAGACTACGGCAGGGGAGGTGGCGGAGACTACGGTAGGGGTGGGGCCGGAGGGGGTCGCGGAGGTGAGTACACCCGTGGAGGAAGAGGCGGCGGTGATTACGGCGGAGGTGGAAGAGGCGGGGAGTATGATCGTGGAGGAGGAGGGGGAAGAGGAGGAGGAGGAGGAGGAAGGGGACTTGGTAGGCAAATGGACATGCTTTCCTTAAATGAGAGCGCGGCAATACCGGCAGCGAAGCTATTGTTTAAAAAGGCAACACCTCTGCCGTCCAAGGATGACTTGAAGACACTGAAACCGCCAAAGAGACCGGGGTTCGGGACTATCGGGAAGAAGGTTATGGTCCGGGCGAACCACTTCATGGTGCGGGTTGCAGAGGCTCTGGTTATCTTTCACTATGATGTGAGTGTTGTGTTTCCATTTGTTTGTGCCTTGCAACCGGTTATAACGAATTACACTGGGACGAGGCTGGAATGGTGATACTAACATAAGGAATGGAGATCTTGGGACGTGGTTTCTTACGTTCTATTTGGATTTCAGGTATCTATAGATATGGTGGGGGCGACGAGGCCGGTTGCCTTGTCAACCTCGGTGAACCGGGCGGTGTTGAGTACGTTCGTGCAGCAGTACGGAGAGTCGCATCTTGACAACCGGCTCATAGCGTACGATGGGAGGAAAAATATATACAGTGCTGGACCTTTACCGGCGGCCGACGGTAAATCATTCGTTGTGAAGCGTACGAGCGACAAGGACGGGTGGGTGGTAGCGGTCGGTTTGCCAATGTTTTTTCTCTTCCTTTGTTTTACGTTGCCTATGGTTTCTGCGCAGGCGCGAGAACGAGTACACGGTGACCATAAGATTAGCTGCGAAGCTCGACTTGAAGGCGTTGACCCGATTTCTCAGGAGGGAATCATCAGAATGCCCGCAGGACGTCATCCAGGCGCTGGATGTTGTCCTCAGGACTAAGCCGTCGCAGGAGTATGTATCTTTATGCACATTTGTTGGAGTAGTTTTGGAGGTTTTTCTTCCGGTTGGGTGATGCTTATGAGTGCTGCTTTTTGTCTGCAGACATCTCAGCTTTTCGAGATCCTTCTTCTTCACGCACGAGAGCCACCATGCGGTCCTTGGCAATGGCGTCGAGTGCTGGAAGGGCTACTATCAGTCGTTGAGACCCACGCAGATGGGTCTGTCTCTTAACATTGGTAAGAAAACCAGATTGGTTTGCGCAACGTCACTGTCCTTTTTCTCTTTCATCTTATTTTTTTGGTGTGTCCTGGCGATTGTTTTATTTATAGACCAATCGGCAACTTCATTTCTGGAGCCCAAAATGGTCTTGGATTTTCTGAGGGACTATATCAACCTCCGAGACTTCAGCAGACAGCCATCAGCCACTGATCTTGTGAAGGTGAGTTTTGCAGACTTGATATTATGCTGGAAGTCTGTTGTCCTTGCCTATCCATTAGAAATATTTGCTGTTGCAACAGATAAAGAAGATCCTCAAAAATGTGAAAGTTGAGACATCGCATACGTCTGGAATGATTGTGTATCGAATTAGAGGGTTGACGGCCTTGCCTGCCAATCAGCTGAAGTAGTTCTTTCCATCTTTTTTGCCCTTTTTTATGCAATCTCTCCATATTTAATCTTAACCTCATGTCTGGTCTATATTTGTTGTTTTGATTGTTATCTTGGGGTTTATTCAGATTCGCTGCACAGGGTGGAATCGAGTTATCTGTTGCCCAGTATTTTCAGGAGAAGTACAAATTCAGCCTTACATATCCCTCATTGCCTTGCCTTCTCGCTGGCAGTGATAAAAAACCAACATATCTTCCAATGGAGGTTCTTCCATTAGGAAATCCGGTTTTTTTGAAGTTCTTTTGTTGAACTGCCATCTAATGGATTTCTTTGTTACAGGTTTGCAAGATTATCCCTGGTCAGAGATACAATAAAAAACTCAATGAGAATCAAGTTAGGAACATGCTGTATTTGACTTGCAGCAATCCTTCCGTTAGAGCGAATACTATTGCCAGTGTATGATTGTTGTCCATATTGTTTCTTGATTTTAACAACGTTGTTTTCTTATTATACTGTGAACCACGTTCGGATGTTGGATCAAAGTAGGAAGGTTTTTAGTACCAGTTTGAAGTGTTTTGGTCAATGTTCTGTTTGTCCTTGTAGATGTCCACCGATAACCATTATGAGCGAGACCCCTTTGCAAAAGAATTTGGAATCATTGTGAGGAATGAGCTTAAAATGGTTGAAGGTCGACTCCTTCCTCCGCCAATGGTGGGATGGTAGCTTCAGTACGCCTTTATCCATGTTTAACATATGGTTTTTTTAAAGTCAGACCTCTTGGTATTCACAGTTGAAGTATGGAGGCAGTAGTCGGAATGCCATATTGCGTCCAAGTAATGGAGCTTGGAATATGAGGGGCCAGGTGATTTTTTTTTCAGTTTCTGTTATCCTGGGGTTTAATTGCTATGTTAAGTTTATTTGAGGTTACATTGTCTATTTAGCTTGACATTTGCTGGTGCTATAAGTTTTTCAGTTGATGTCTAGATCTTATTGTCTAGAATATAACAATACTCCCTATATTTTGTTGTTATTGCTTTTTTGAATACTTCATTGTTTTGTGTTCAGCTGACACCACTTTTTTTGTCATCTCTCGTCAATTTTTTTATGTTTGTGTATGGTTGGATTTTAAAATACTTTCCAGGGCTGTTTCAAAAATATACATTTCCTATTTTCTCTCTAGATTTTTAAATCCTATTATTTAGTTGTGAATATCTTTATCCCCTTTCAATTTAATTCTATTGTTATCTTTGTTGTACTTTTTCCCTTTTGTTGAAGCAGAGGATGGAAATTGGTGCTATAGTGGAGCACTGGGCATTTGTAAATCTGTCATCACGCATTTATGCTGAAGAGGCTGATCGATTGTGTTCTGGTCTCGTTTCAATGTGCCGTGAAATTGGGATGGTATGTACATTCATCTGTCTTTAAATTTATCTTGGTTTGCTTCTTCAAATTTTCTGTTTGATTCTAGCAATTCAGTAACTCTCCAATTGCTATGAACTGCAATCCACGGAGTGGGGAATCTGTGCATGCTGCACTACACAAAATTAAGTCACATTGTGATGAGAGTTCGGCCAGGCTGGGAAAGAGCAACCAGAATCTGCAACTACTGATTATTATTTTACCTGAGGAGTCCTTTTATTATGGTATCACTTTTAATATTCAACGCTCTCAAAGTGCCTTCTAAGTTCTGTACCACTGAACTAGTGTCTTATCTTGGTCAGGATTTATAAAAAGAGTATGTGAAACGGAACTTGGTGTAGTTTCCCAATGCATTCATACAAAGAATGTTCACAAAGCTAATCCACAATATTATGCAAATGTTGCTTTGAAGATTAACGTCAAGGTTTGTATTATTTTTAAAACAAAAAATGATTCTGCTTTTTTTTTTTGGAAATTGTAACTGCTATTTTTTATTTATCTTGAAGTTACCTAGCGGGGGTTTGTTTTTTTAATCCACAATATTAGCTACCTTGTTTTTATTTATTTGAAATGGTACGTAGTGGTGAGCGCATGAATGACCTAATTATCACCCCATTTAATTGTAAGCACTGCCCTCATGATCCTAAAGGGTGTGTTCAGTTCGGCAATAAGCAAGAATAAGGGTAAGGAACAAGCTGGAATAAGGCACTATTCCTGTTCGGCTGGAATGATATGAATAAGGTGGAATAAGGATATGTAAAGTGAAATAAAGATATGAATAAGGGTGGAATATGCGTAGAGAGATGCACATAGGCGAATAGTCATATGAGGGGGGATAGTATTCTTGGGGCTATTCCCTAAACGAACACTCCCTAAATGTTGATTTATGGCATTTTGCTAGCCTTGGGAAATAAGTTTTTTTGCCCAAGATGGCTAAAAAGGGGAATGCATGATATTTGATTTTTTTTGGAAATTAGGGTTTCTTATTAGCTTTGATCAATAAATAAGATTTAGATACACTTATTTTCTAAACAATAGTCTAAATACATGTTCCGTTAAATATCGTCATCAAAATCATCGCACATGTTGATACACAATACGTAGGAAGTGCTTATAACAAGAAGTTTCGTCCTGTAGAATGCAAAAACATGGTGAAATAAGAAATAACACATTCTCACGAACTCAAAATTTATAATATAGCAATATAACTGTTAAGATATTTATGTTATTGTGTCCTTTTTCCTGTATTATTTATTTCTATTGTCCTGTTTATGTAATTTTCCCTTAGAGATTTTCTCCTATATAAGAGAGCTCTAGAGTTAGATGTAATACAACTCCATCTTTTCCTTCCACATGGTATTAGAGCGATGGTCTTAGACCGGAGCCTGTGCCCTAGAATCCTGCCCCCCACCAAAACCCTATCCCTCACGGGCTTCACGCGCCGCCGTGCCTCCGCGGGCTCCCCGTCGCCTAGCCCTCGTGGGCTTCACGCATGCCTAGCCCTCGCGGGCTTCACGTGCTGCTGCCTCCAGCTGCACGTCCCGTCGCCGCCTTCAGCATCAAGTGCCGTCGCCGCCGCCCACGCGTAGTCGTCCCTCCTCCTTGCGGGACTCCACCATCACACACCTCTTTGCATGTGCACCGTCTCGTGAATTCTTGGGTACCTAGGGTGTAACTTGAAGCCCTAGAAACACCCTAGTTACCCAAAGGACTCTCCAAAAGAATGGAAGAGGTTGTGGCATGAGTCTACACCTACAACCATCTTCCTGTATGCCAGTGTAGATGCTGGTATCTCTTGTTTCTAGGCCCAGTCTTGAAGATAGTTGTCATCATGTCCGACAATAAAGTAGAAGTTCCATCCCTGGGTACCTTCAAAGTTCCCGCACCCATTGTCAAAATGGATGGAACCAACTATGAATTGATGGCCATCTAGTTCATGAGTTTGATGCAGTATAATAGCAAGAAGCACATCCTCACGACAGAGGTGCCACGTGACAAGACTGGGACAAATGCCTCATAGGAGGCGGATTATGCGTATGCTCGCGTATGGCTATCTGGGATTGTATCCACAAAGATAGCTAATGATATACTGAGTCAGCCTACTGCAAAGGTTATGTGGGACATTCTTGCCGCGACATACTCTCCGACAAAGAATGAGTCGAAGATACTCCAGCTCCAGCATGATATCTTCACGTCGAAGCAGAATGGTCGCCCTCTTCACACCCTCTACACTTCTTTGAGGGGTATGTTCGAGAAGTTACACGGCTACATACCCTTGACTGCTACACCAGAGCAACTCAAGGCATACAGAGACTCTGTGATGATTGGGGTATTTCTAGCAGCCCTGAATCCTTAGTATGATGCAGCTCGTGCCTAGATTCTCACTGATGCTACCATACCTCCTATAGAGGAGGCGTATCACAGATTGAGTAGACTATCTATATCCTCTGGTAGTACTTTACTGCACATGACGTCTTCAACTATGGCAGCGTCACGTGGTCGAGGCAGCCATACATTATATCGTGGCAGGGGGAGTTCCAACCGCGACAGAGGAGGGGGTTGTCGACCATGTCAACCGTGTACCTACTGCCACAGGACATGATACTTTGAGGAAACCCGCTATTCTAAGCATGGGTTTCCTGCGTCAACCAGAGTTGCAGAGCAGACAAACATACTGGGAGTCCATCACCTGCATCTGATCAGAGGTTTGACGAGCTTGTAGGACGATTGAGAGAGATTATGCCTGGCACGTCTGGATCCACTAGCTCTCCTTCAAGATCCTCAGAGCTTGCTGCCTCAGCATCTGCGTCTACATCAGGTATATAATATGCTTTTACTAGTTGCTATAGGGCATACTTATCGGAACGGATCATGGATTCCGGTGCATCCCATCATCTCTGTGGTGACAGAGGTTAGTTTAGCGTTTTTCATCCTACTCAGTCTGGACGATCAGTTGTGATAGTATATGGAACATATTCCCCCATCACTGGTCAGGGGGAGGTGCAGTTGACTTCTACATTGAGGCTTTCGAATGTTCTCTATTCTCCTGATTTTTTTATGAATTTATTATCAATTAGTCAAATTACCAGAGATTTACATTGTCGTGCCATATTTGATCCATATATTCTTGTGTTTTAGGACATACTCACGGGTAGAGTGATTGGAACTGACCGTGAGCAAGGAGGTCTTTACAGACTAGTGCAATCTCGGTATGCTGGTGCCTCTTCTTCTCTCTACACTGAATCTATTTCTCCATACATGTGGCATCTGCGTTTTGGTCATCTTCCTCTACAAAAGCTGATTCATGTTCTTCCACCATCACACACCTCTTTGCGTGTGCACCGTCTCGTGGATTCTTGGGTACCTAGGGTGTAACTTGAAGCCCTAGAAACACCCTAGTTACCCAAAGGACTCTCCAAAAGAATGGAAGAGGTTGTGGCGTGAGTCTACAACCACAACCATCTTCCTGTATGTCAGCGTAGATGCTGGTATCTCTTGTTTTTTGCTCAGTCTTGAAGATAGTTATCATCATGTTTGACAATAATGTAGAAGTTCCATCCCTGGGTACCTTCAAAGGTTCGACACCCATTGTCAAAATGGATGGAACCAACAATGAACTGTGGGCCATCTAGTTCATGAGTTTGATGCAGTATAATAGCAAGAAGCACATCCTCACGACAGAGGTGCCACGTGACAAGACTGGGACAAATGCCTCATAGGAGGCAGATTATGCGTATGCTCGCGTATGGCTATCTGGGACTGTATCCACGGAGATAGCTAATGATATACTGAGTCAGCCTACTACAAAGGCTATGTGGGACATTCTTGCCGCGACATACTCTCCGACAAAGAATGAGTCGAAGATACTCCAGCTCCAGCATGATATCTTCACGTCGAAGCATAATGGTCGCCCTCTTCACACCCTCTACACTTCTTTGAGGGGTATGTTCGAGAAGTTACATGGCTACATACCCTTGACTGCTACACCAGAGCAGCTCAAGGCATACAGAGACTTTGTGATGACTGGAGTATTTCTAGCAGGCATGGATCCGGAGTATGATGCAGCTCGTGCCCAGATTCTCACTGATGCTACCGTACCTCCTATGGAGGAGGCGTATCGCAGATTGAGTAGACTATCTATATCATCTGGTAGTACTTTACTGCACCTGACGTCTTCAGCTATGGCAGCGTCATGTGGTCGAGGCAGCCATACATTATATCATGGCAAGGGGAGTTCCAACCGCGACAGAGGAGGGGGTGGTCGACCCTGTCAACCGTGTACCTACTGCCACAGGACATGATACTATGAGGAAACCCGCTATTCTAAGCATGGGTTTCATGCGTCAGCCATAGTTGCAGAGCAGACAAACATACTGGGAGTCCATCACCTACATCTGATCAGAGGTTTGACGAGCTTGTAGGACGATTGAGAGAGATTATGCCTGGCACGTCTGGATCCACTAGCTCTCCTTCAGGATCCTCAGAGATTGCTGCCTCAGCATCTGCGTCTACATCAGGTATATAATATGCTTTTACTAGTTGCTACAGGGCATACTTATCGGAATGGATCATGGATTCCGGTGCATCCCATCATCTCCGTGGTGACAGAGGTCAGTTTAGCGTTTTTCGTCCTACTCAGTCTGGACGATCAGTTGTAATAGTAGATGGAACATATTTCCCCATCACTGGTTAGGGGGAGGTGCAGTTGACTTCTACATTGAGGCTTCCGAATGTTCTCTATTTTCCTGATTTTTTTATGAATTTATTATCAATTAGTCAAATCACCAGAGATTTACATTGTCGTATCATGATTGATCCATCTGCTCTTGTGTTTTAGGACATACTCACGGGCAGAGTGATTGGAATTGACCGTGAGCAAGGGGGCCTTTACAGACTAGTGCAGTCTCGGTATGCTGGCGCCTCTTCTTCTCTTTGCACTGAATCTGATTCTCCATATATGTGGCATCTGCTTTCTGGTCATCTTCCTCTGCAAAAGCTGATTCATGTTCTTCCACAGATTTCTCCTCGCTCCACTTTTCAGTGTGAGGCTTGCCAGCTTGGGAAGCATCATCAGTCCACTTTCCAGAGTCGTCAGGGTCTAAGTAGTCATAGTCTATTTGAGTTGCTCCATTTCGATATTTGGAGTCCTAGTCGTGTCCTAGACCATCCAGGACACAGATTTTATCTTGATGCAGTTGATGAGTTTTCTTCCGAATGTTCTCTATTCTCCTGATTTTTTTTATGAATTTATTATCAATTAGTCAAATCACCAGAGATTTACATTGTCGTGCCATATTTGATCCATCTGCTCTTATGTTTAGGACATACTCATGGGCAGAGTGATTGGAACTGACCGTGAGCAAGGGGGTCTTTACAGACTAGTGCGGTCTCGGTATGCTGGCGCCTCTTCCTTCTCTATGCATTGGATCTGTTTCTCCATACATGTTGCATCCACGTTTTGGTCATCTTCCTATGCAAAAACTGATTTATGTTCTTCCACAGATTTCTCCTCGCTCCACTTTTAGTGTGAGGCCTGCCAGCTTGGGAAGCATCGTCAGTCCACTTTCCAGAGTTGTCAGGGTCCTAGTCATAGTCTATTTGAGTTGCTCCATTTCGATATTTAGAGTCCTAGTCGTGTCCCAGATCATCCGGAACACGGATTTTATCTTGATGCAGTTGATGAGTTTTCTCGATTGTGTTGGGTTTTCTTCTTAAGAACAAGTCTGATGCTAGTCCTATTATTCAGTCTTTTATTAATGAAATAAAGAATATTTTTCTTCAAAAGTCAAGTTCATACGTTTTGATAATGCACTAGAATTTTACAGTACTCAACTTTCTCAATTTCTTAAGGTATCGTTCGGTTGGTGGGGAGTTTACCCCCCCAACCCACTCCCTCTCTCTCATGCGTAGGCCCCATTTTATTCCTTTTTTAAAAAATTAAATAAATCAATTTTACATCATCAATCCTATCAAAAAATAATATATTATACCATCATATCATATAAAAATTATAAACTACTCTACTTCTACTCACTTTTCCAAACATCAATACAATCACATCACAATAACTACTCACTTTTTCAAACTTCAATATAATCATATCACAACAAACCCACTTCTAACCCACCCCCAGTTTAACTCTCTATCCAAACACCAAAATCCAAAAACGGGTTACCCTCTACCAGTTTAACTCGCCTTAACCCACATACCAAACACACCCTAAGTCTCTTGGTATTGTGCATCAGACATCATATGCATATACTTCCCAACAAAATGGGGTGGCTGAAAGGAAACACCGCCATCTTTTGGATGTTACCAGAACCCTTTTGATTTAGAGTCGTGCTCCTCATTCCTATTGGGGAGATGCGGTTCTAACTGCCTGTTACCTGATTAATCGTATGCCTTCTTCATGCTAGGGGAGAAGATCACATTCTTGATTGCGTTTCCCGAGACGGATCTTTTCTCGCTTACGCCTCGTGTTTTTGGTTATGTAGCGTTTGTTCATCAACTCTCTCCTAGTCTTGACAAGCTCTCTCCCAGAGCTGTCAATTGTGTTTTTGTTGGGTATTCCAAAACCCAAAAGGGATATCGTTGTTTTGACCCTGTTCGACGAATGTGCTATGTCAGTGCTGAAGTCACCTTCTTTGAGTCATTATGTATTTTTCTCCCACAGGTGACATGCTTACTCCTTCAGAGGATGGAGAAGAGATCTATATGCCTCCTCCGTCATTACCATGTTCTACTCCATCACCATCGTCCTCTCCATCCCCCCACCACCTCCACCACCTCCTCTACTGCCATCTCCCATTTTCTTTCCACAGGTTTACCAACGAAGGCCCCATGCTCATGCGCCTCCTCGATCATCTAGCACGCCCAAGGTATGTACTGGGCATTTGAGTTCTTTTAATGGCACGGGTGATTTGCATGTACAGACTGAGGTACAGGGTGCATATACTATCTCTACTACTCATGCTGAGGATCTAGATATGCTTATTGCACTTCGGTGGAAGAAACGTGCATGTGCTATGCACCCTATTGGTTCTCATGTTTCCTTAGAGCGTCTTTCCAAGGACTTTCAGCACTTTGTTGTGGGTTGTCTTTTGTACAGATACCCCGGTCATACCAGGAGGCACTGCAAAGCAGTTAGTGACGTCTGGCTATGGAGGAGGAGATGGCGGCTTTACTGTCACGGGGTACATGGAGTGTGGTCCATGCACCGCCAGGTGCGTCTGTTGTTGGGAGCAAGTGGGTATTTACTGTGAAGCATCGAGCTGATGGTACCATAGATAGATACAAGGCCAGGCTGGTTGCTCGTGGGTTCACCCAGACCAGTGTTGTAAAATTCGGTCGACTAGGCCGACTAGTCGAGTCGGAGGGGGGGGGGGGTACCCGATTTGACTAAGCCAAGTCGGCCTATAGTCGGTCTGGCCCGACTAAACGGGTGAGTAATCGGCCTAGTCGGCCGTCTAAGCGGCTGACTTTTGCGTAGGGAAATCCGATAACCCATTTATACGGATTTAGGGGTTATTGACAACAACTCCAATACCCATTCGTTTGAACCTCTCCCCCTGACCCCCTTGCGTAAGACCTCCCACTTCTATGTCGCCGCCCCTTCGAACCTGCTCCGACGCCGCCTCTGTCGCATCGTCGCCCCCTCATCCGCATCGTCGACATCTAGACAGCAACTCCTTTTGGTTTTGGACCTCTACTGCCCCTCCTCCGTATTCTCTGACGACTTGGTTAGGGTTTTTTTAACTTTTTGTTTTTTCTTGCTTGGTTTAATACTTTAATGGTTGATCTTAGATGTTATTAGTTAGATTTTCTCTACTAATGATTGATCCTAGATTTTATTACTTGCTTTAATACTAATTTGCATTAAAAGATGTGGATGAACGCATTATTTAAGTACCATCACTTAGACAAGCATATTCCTTTTGTGCTTTTGATGCATTTCTGTGGTGCCAATGCGATGCGGACTGTTCTGCATTATGAAAAAGTAGGATGGCTGCATATTATACTAAGAATTTGTGCACTCCCAAGATTATTTATAAACGTTTGACATTGGTAGGTGTTGGGAAAAATGAATGGCTTGTTTATTCCATAACCCCTAGGCTCTCTTATATAGGAGAGTAGCCTATGGGTAAATTACATAAAGTAGACAACTGAAAAATAAAATAACGAAGAGGTACATGCACTAATCTATATGCGTCAACACTCCCCCTCAAGATGGAGCATAGATATCAATCATGCTCAGCTTGGACGCACACTTCTGGAATGGGCCTCGAAGTAATGCCTTGGTGAATATATCAGCAGTCCGATTCTCTGATGTGACGTGAGATGTAGCAATGAACCCCTTCTGAATCATGTCACGTATGTAGTGACAGTCAACCTCAATGTGCTTGGTCCTCTCATGGAAGGCTGGGTTGTTTGCAATGAACAAAGCGACTTGATTGTCACATTCCAACATCATAGGAAGCGGTATATCAAGACATAGATCTGTAAGTAAAGATTTCACCCACATCATTTCTGTGCTAGCCTGGGCCATAGCCCTGTATTCAGATTCAGCACTGGATCTAGCTACTACTGTCTGTTTCTTGCTCCTCCACGAGACTAGGGCATCTCCAACATAGACTGCAAATCCTGAGGTGGACTTCCTATCCTTGGGGCATCCTGCATAGTCTGCATCAACACACGCTGTGATAGAGATCTCCTTTCCCTTCTTAAATAGCAAGCCTGCACTTGGAGATGATTTTAGATATCTCAGAATCATGTGTATTGCATCCATATGGACTTGACGTGGTTGCTCCATGAACTGGCTCACACGACTCACTGCAAATGATATATCAGGTCTAGTGATCGTGACATGCAGTAGTTTGCCTACCAGTTCTCTGTACCTTCTCCTGTCCACCTCTTTCGTGTCATCATCATAGAGCTTCATGCTGGGATCCATTAGTGTCGTAGCAGGTCGACACCCTAGCATACCTGTCTCACTCAATAGATCTGTAACATATTTCCTCTGCGACATTACTAATCCATATGGATTTCTAGCAAACTCCAACCCCAGAAAATATCTAAGGACTCCCAAGTCCTTGGTGACAAATTCGGTTCCCAGCCTTTCTTTCGCCTGCTTAATGCACTGCTCATCATCTCCTATAATCAAGATATCATCAACATAAACCATGATTACAATGATACCTCTAGCCGTCTTCTGTACAAACAAGGAATGATCAGCATTGGAGCGTTTATATCCTTGTTTCTCAAAAAGATCTAAGAGCTTCTGAAACCACGCTCTGGGGCTCTGCTTAAGGCCATAGATGGCCTTATGTAACACTCCCCCTCAACAGCAAAACTAGGTGGCTGTTGCATATAGACTTCCTCCTGCAAATCGCCATATAGGAATGCATTCTTCACGTCCAGCTGATGAAGCGGCCGGTCTCTAGCAACTGCAACTGACAACAAGATCCGAAGAGTGGAATGACGTGCCACAGGCGAGAATGTGTCAAGGTAATCCACCCCGTATGTCTGTGTAAAGCCACGTGCAACAAGACGCACCTTGTACCTGTCAATGGAGCCATCTGCATTGTGCTTCACTGTAAACACCCACTTGCAGCTCACCGGGTTCACATCTGGAGGTATAGGAACCAAACTCCAAGTTCCTCTGGACTGAAGTGCCGCCATTTCTTCTTCCATTGCTAGCCGCCATCTACTATCCTGCAGAGCATCATGATGATTCCGTGGAATGTCTATAGCTGAGAGTGCCATAACAAACGACCTGAAATCTCCAGATAGCCTCTCAAAAGACACGGCTGCTGATAATGGATATTTAGCACAGCTCCTCTTCGACTTCCGTAGAGCAATGGGAACATCCAAATCAGCTGTATTCTCATCTGGCTCCTGCACCATATCCTGCTCAAAAATGTCGTCAGATCCATCAACATTAATATTTTCATTACATACCATAGGCGAGCTAGTTGACGAGTCATGACCATGAGCTGGAGGAAGCCTGCGGGTATAATGGAACGGTAGCGGTGAGATAGGCGGCGGCGGCGGCGTCGGTGGTGGTGATGGCATATGAGGTGGTGGTGATGGTGACGACATCTGAGGTGGTGGTGTCATGTATATGGCATCAGGAGGTATAGATGGTAGCTGCTTGTCTCCTGATGCTGAAAAATACATAACAGATTCAAAAAATGTAACATCTGCACTGATCATATACCGCCGACGCACAGGATCAAAGCACTTGTACCCCTTTTGAGTTCTGGAGTACCCAACAAAGACACACTTGACAGCCCTAGGAGAGAGCTTGTCAGTACCAGGCGACAACTGATGGACAAAAGCAACCGACCCAAACACACGAGGAGTAAGAGTGAACAGATCCTTGCCAGGATGAATAAGTGAAAACGGAATCTGTTCATTCAAGACAGACGAAGGCATACGGTTGATTAGGTAACATGCAGTGAGAACTGCATCACCCTAGTAGGAGTAGGGAACATGTCTCTGTATAAGAAGTGATCTTGTGACATCAAGAAGGTGACAGTGTTTTCTTTCAGCAATCCCATTCTGTTGAGATGTACGAGCACAAGATGTTTGGTGAATAATCCCTTTTGAGGAGTAGTAATTGGCCAGAATATTGGTGCACAATTCTAAAGCATTATCACTTCTCACAAGCTTGACAGATGTGGAGAAAACATTTTGTATTTCATTCAGAAAATGGATAATGATATTTCCTGCTTCAGATTTATTTTTCATCAGAAACACCCATGACACTCTAGAGAAATCATCCACAAATACAATATAAAATCTGTGTCCCTGATGATTGGGTACACGACTCGGACCCCAGACATCGATATGAAATAACTCAAACTTGGAGGTACTACTCCGACCTGGACGACTGGGAAAGGACGACCTATGATGCTTTCCCAACTGATATGCCTCACACTGAATAGGTGTGTGAGGGAGACCATAGGGTAAAACTTGACGCAACTTCTGAAGCGGTAAATGACCAAAACGCAGATGCCATAATAAGGTTGATACTTGTCCAGAAGAAGAGGATGGGGATCCAGCAAAAGGAGTCCGATTCAGGCGGTAGAGGCCTCCTTGCTCATAGCCACGACCAATCACGTTGCCCGTATGGATGTCCTGAAAAATCAAAGAAGATGGATCAAAAATTGCCCGACAATGTAGATCCTTCGTAATCTGACTAATTGACAATAGATTCATTGAAAAATCAGGTGCATGTAGCACGTTCTTGAGCTGCATAGAAGATGTCAATCTAATCTCCCCCTGACCAGTGATGGGGGAATGAGTGCCATTGGCAATCACTACTGTCCGACCTGGAGGGATCTGAGTGTATCCTGAAAGCAGACTCTAGTCGCCACATAGGTGATGTGTAGCGCCCGAGTCCATAATCCATGGTAAAGTATCTGATCTATTACTGTTCAGTGCAAGTATACTACCTGAGGTACTGGTAGACGCAGAGGCAGAAGCAGCGGCATCAGAATGACTCTCTGCAGTCGGTGCTGGTCCAGATGGTGGAATAATGCCCCTCAGACGGGCAACAAGATCGTCGAATCGTTGATCCAAAGTAGCAACAGATGGGGGCTCTATCTGCTCAGCAGCTCGTGCGGATGCAGGAAATCCGTGCTTCGAGTAGCATGTATCTTCATTGTGTCCAACTCGGTGACAATAGGTGCATGTTGGCCTAGTGCGGCCACCCCTTCCACGAGGTCCACGTCCACGACCCTGGTGATGAAATCCGCGACCTCTGTTTGCTGCCATGGCTGAAGAATTCTGACTCGCAGCCGTTGAAGGAACTGTGATCCGACTCAATCTATGAAAAGCTTCCTCCATGGGAGGAATAGTCGAGTCTGCCAAAATCTGTGATCGTGTGCCGCCTCATACTCTGGATCAAGTGCAGCCAGGAACACACCCACCATGGTCGCATTCCTGTATGTCTTCTGCCGTTCTGGCGTGGCAGTAAGAGGCATGAAGCTATAGAGCTTCTCGAACATCCCTCTCAGTGATGTGTAGAGAGAATGTAAAGGACGACCATTCTTCTTTATTGTGAATATATTATGTTGAAGTTGCAGAATCTTCGTCTCATTCTTCGCCTGAGAGTAGGTTGCCGCCAGAATATCCCACATATCCTTGGCTGTGGGTTGATGTAGGATGTCATTAGCAATTTCAATAGCCAACGTACCCGATAGCCAAACCTTGGCATATGCATCATCGACCTCCCATGAGGCATTGACTCCAGTCTTCTCTACAGGCTCATGTTCGGTAAGAATGTGCTTCTTACCTGTTGACTTCATCATACTTATGAACTGCATTGCCCACAGTTCATAGTTTGTACCGTCCATCTTGACAATGGGCGCTGGACCACGAAAGGCGCCAATAGATGGGATATCAGCCTTGCTTTCTGACATACTGGAGATGGAAGACTGGAGCGATTGACAGAAAATGAGCTTCGTCTACAATGACATAGACGGGATTAGTTGCATGTGTAGACCTCAAGCAACTATCCCCATGAAGATGTGCGTGCTAAGCCCTACACGCGCGCTGGAATCACGCGCAGGCACAGAGAAGATGCACGCGCAGGATATGCGAGCACTAGAGATGCGCTACTGGTGCGCACAGATGATCGCGCACAGGTGATGGCGCACAGGAGCTACAGCCATGGAAGGACATATCGATATCGATATCGTTTCGATATCGTGTCGATATCGATATATCGACGATATTTCGCCGAATATCCCACATATCCTTGGCCGTGGGTTGATGTAGGATGTCACTGGCAATTTCAATAGCCAATGTACCAGATAGCCAAACCTTGGCATATGCATCATCGACCTCCCATGAGGCATTGACTCCAGTCTTCTCTACAGGCTCATGTTCGGTAAGAATGTGCTTCTTACCTGTTGACTTCATCATACTTATGAACTGCATTGCCCACAGTTCATAGTTTGTACCGTCCATCTTGACAATGGGTGCTGGACCACGAAAGGCGTCAATAGATGGGATATCAGCCTTGCTTTCTGACATACTGGAGATGGAAGACTGGAGCGATTGACAGAAAATGAGCTTCGTCTACAATGACATAGACGTACCAGATATCCAAACCTTGGCATATGCATCATCGACCTCCCATGAGGCATTGACTCCAGTCTTCTCTACAGGCTCATGTTCGGTAAGAATGTGCTTCTTACCTGTTGACTTCATCATACTTATGAACTGCATTGCCCACAGTTCATAGTTTGTACCGTCCATCTTGACAATGGGCGCTGGACCACGAAAGGCGCCAATAGATGGGATACCAGCCTTGCTTTCTGACATACTGGAGATGGAAGACTGGAGCGATTGACAGAAAATGAGCTTCGTCTACAATGACATAGACGGGATTAGTTGCATGTGTAGACCTCAAGCAACTATCCCCATGAAGATGTGCATGCTAAGCCCTACACGCGCGCTGGAATCACGCGCAGGCACAGAGAAGATGCACGCGCAGGATATGCGTGCACTAGAGATGCGCTACTGGTGCGTACAGATGATCGCGCACAGGTGATGGCACACAGGAGCTACAGCCATGGAAGGACATATCGATATCGATATCGTTTCGATATCGTGTCGATATCAATATATCGACGATATATCGCCGATATATCGCGGATATATCGCTATATCTAGGAATCTTTCTGAAGAAAATGCCTGAAATCGGATATATCGATATATCGATTTCGATATCGGTCCCATGTCGATATCGATATATCGGCGATATATCGCCGATATATCGGGATACGGCCTTCCATGGCTACAGCGCGCACAAGGATGCGCGCAAGGATGCTACAACGCACGCAAGGGGGCGCACAGAGGCACTGGAGATGCGCGTGCAAGGCGCAGGCGCAAGGATGCTACAGCACGCGCACTGGAGATGCGCTACAGATGCACGCGCAAGGATGCACGCACAGGCACTGCAGCACGCGCAAGGATGCACGCACAGGCGCTGCAAGGAGGCGAGGCGCGACGGGGACGCGCACAGGCGCACAACACGCGAGTGCTGCACTCGGAGGCGCGGCGGCGATGGAGCAGAGCTCGGGCGGCGCCAATGGAGCGAGAAGAAGAAGGCTGGCGGGTGTGGTGGGGTTAGGGTTAGGGTTTCGAGAACTCCGGTCTAGGACCGTCGCTCTGATACCATGTTGGGAAAAATGAATGGCTTGTTTATTCCATAAGCCCTAGGCTCTCTTATATAGGAGAGTAGCCTATGGGTAAATTACATAAAGTAGACAACTGAAAAATAAAATAACGAAGAGGTACAAGCACTACTCTATATGCGTCAACAGTAGGAAAAGAAGGCTAAAGTAATAGAAGCCCCATGATTAATCATGTTACCATTGGTAGGAAAAGTTGTTTATTATGAGAATCTTTCCCCTTGTACAAGGCGAAGGGGCGAAAACATATTACACGGACCCAAACATATAGCAAGGATAACTAGCAAGTAGAAAGAAGAAATAAACAGAAAACTATAGTTACTATACTTTTTCTTTTTCTGATCTCAACTTTTCAACTCAAGCTGAAATATAGATATCACATATGCTAAGGTTGGAAGTGCAAAGATCAAATAGGATCCTTGTGAGAGGTTTAATAAAATATACACATTCTTATAGAAAGAAGTTCTTATTAGGTTATTTTAGGAGTAAAAACTTATATATTCTTGTTGATTTGCATGTTGGTTAACTTATATACGGTTCGAATTATGTTTTAGGCCATTAACATTTGCTGATATTCTTTAACATTTGCTCGTACTATGTACCAAACATTTTATTCTAAACTTTCTTCATTTTTTCTCTTGCTATAATTTTTTAATCTCTTAAAAATATTAAAACTGCTAAATATATATGAGAGTATATGTAATAAATATTGATTTTTATATTTAAAATAATTAAAAATATCAAAATTGACTAATACACGACTAAATCCGATTACTCTCCCGACTGCTGATTAATCCTTAGTCAGTGACCCTGGCGATCGAGTACCGACTGCCGACTTCTGCAACCTTGACCCAGACCTATGGAGTGGATTATCGGGACACCTTTTCTCCTGTCGCGTGTCACTCTACCTTGTGGATACTTATTGCTGTTGCTGTGGTACGTGATTGGCCACTTTTCCAATTAGATGTCAAGAATGCTTTCTTGTATGGTGATTTGCAAGAAGAGGTCTACATGCAACAATCACCTGGGTTCGCTGCTGAGGGGAAGTCAAGTATGGTGTGCCGTCTTCATAAGGCTATATATTGCCTTAAGCAGAGTTCGAGGGCTTGGTTTCAGAAGCTCTCAGAATTGATTGAACAGAAGGGGTTTGTCAGATCTACTGCAGATCGTACTCTCTTTGTAAAGAAAAACCAGAGAGGTATTGTAGTCATTCTGGTTTATGTTGATGATATTATTATCACTGGCAGCGTTGAACATGGCATTCAAGCAGCCAAGGATTTCCTTGGACAACAGTTTGTTACCAAGGACCTTGGTACGCTTCGTTACTTCCTTGGCCCAGAGTTTACAAGAAATCAACAGGGTATGGTTATGGCACAAAGGAATTATGTTACTAATCTTCTATATGAGACAAGTATGACAGATATAGACTGGCTACTATCCCTATGGATCCTGATGCTAAGCTCCATGATGATGAATCTTGGGAGGTTGACAAGAGACGGTACAGAAAGCTGGTAGGGAAATTATTATATGTTACTATTACCAGGCCTGATATATCTTTCGTTGTGAGTAGAGTAAGTCAATTCATGGAGCAACCTAGGCAGGCGTGCATGGATGCAGTATTCATGATCTTGAAATATCTGAAGTCATCTCCAGGTGCAGGTCTTCTGTTTAGGAGAGATACATCTCTCTCAGTTACAAGATGTGCATATGCAGATTATGCTGGGTATTCTAAGGACATGAAGTTTACTTCAGGCTATATTGTGTTTGTTGGCAGCTCATTGGTCTCATGGAAGAGTAAGAAACAAACTGTTATTGCTCGATCTAGTGTGGAATCAGAATATTGGGCAATGGCCCAAGGTAGTATGGAGATGGTGTGGATCAAATCTGTCTTGATCGATTTAGCGATTGAAGTGCCTCTTCCTATGCATCTCAAGTGCGACAATCATGCAACCTTGTTCATAGCTAATAATCCAACATTTCATGAAAGGACAACACATTGAGGTGGACTGTCAGTACACTCGTGATTTGATCCAAAAGGGGCTTATCTCAATGTCTTATGTAGCTTCAGGAGATCAGCTTGCAGACATGTTTACTAAAGCTCTTGCTACAGGTCCTTTTCATCACTGTTGTTCCAAGCTGAGCATGATAGATATATATACTCCAACTTGAGGGGGAGTGTTAAGATATTTATGTTATTGTGTCCTTTTTCCTGTATTATTTATTTCTATTGTCCTATTTATGTAATTTACCCTCAGAGTTTTTCTCCTATATAAGAGAGCTCTAGGGTTAGATGTATTACAACTCTGTCTTTTCCTTCCACAATAACACACTTCAATGGTTATTATGAAAAAGGCTAAGATTAAAAATCCATATTGAGCACTTGAACACTAAATACTATATTAACTACATATGCATATGTCATGAGCTACTTTTGAGAATCTTGAGAAATCTTAAATCTTAATTTGTCTATTCAATCAGACATATTTTAGAATTTATTGTGCAATCTCGAGTGTTGGCGAGTTGAGCCTGTTGTCTAGACTGGGTTTTTATTGTGTGGCTAGCGAGTCACTAGTTGCCATCTTTTTTTTATCGTAAAGCGAGTGAACCCCCCTTACAGGGGTCACCGCCAAAGTATTTCATTTAAAAAGTTCTAAGAGTACATTATCGTGAGTTCCGGAAAGCGTAGAGCGAGTTACGATGAGAAATTGCATTTTCAAAATAAAACCTATGATTGTTGAATATCAAATCATTCCTTGCCATCCAAATGACCCATAGAGTAGCAAAGGTCTTCGTGCAATCTTCCGTCGAGTTAGTGCCGACTGTCCGTATAGATCTCCAGAATTCAACTGCCCCATCGCACCCGACCCCCTGTTCGCCCGCCGCCCTCCAGACTCGTTCGGACTCTGGGCACTTGAAGAACAAGTGCTCCGAATCCTTTTCCAACCCACCGCACCTTTTGCACATCGTGTCCTCGAGGCCCAGTAACCGCCCTCTCCTTGCCATATCCCATAGACGTCCCTTTCTCAAGCACAACAGAAATATTTTGACTCTGCGTGGTATCTTTGATGCCCAGATGATTTTTACGTCTTGGCAATGTTCAGTATGTCGTTCCTCTGCCGTTCTTCTCAGTTCCTTGTAAACATTCTTGACAGAGAAGCCCGCATCCCCCATCAAAAGTGGTCATTGTCCGACGAGAAATTACTTGGACCCGCCAGTTCCGACAGCAACCTGAGATAATCTTCCGCGCGTTGGTCAGAAAGGTCCGTAAGAAAATGCGGCGCCCACATTCTATCAATAGCCATCTCGAATAACGCACCCTCCTTCGATGTAGCCAAAGAGAAAAGTCACGGGAATCTTCCCTCCAGCGCACTGTCCCCAGTCCAATCATCTCGCCAGAATCTGAAAAGTTGGCCGTCCTCCACCTTAGGCTGGAGCTTATGCGCCACCTGTGGTAAAACCTGGTGAATCCGAACCCACAGAGGCAACTCAAAACGACATCTTCTAGCCATCAGCTCTCCTTTAACGCCATATATAGTCCTTACCAGTCTGACCACCAACGAGGTTGAGGGACCCCATACGCGCGTCAACCACTTTGCGATGAGCGCCTTGTTCATAATCTCCACATCTCACACTCCAAGACCACCCTCATTGCGACCTTTCGTAACCTCTTCCCACCTGACTAGAAGAATCTCCCCCTTGTTGTTTCCCATCAGACTAGAAGAATCTCCTCATCATAGCCTCCACCTTCCTTCGAACCCTGACCAGCATCAACCGCGTGGAGTGAAAGAATATCGGAATTGCCGAGAGCGCGTGCTTTAACAGAACCGTCTTTCTTCCCTTAGAGAGAGTGATCGCCTTCCACCCTGCCAATCTCTGATCTATCTTCTGAACCAACCCCTCCCAATCAGCTTTCTTTAGGTTCCCCGCCACCAACGGCAACCCCAAATATGTGATGGGAAGGTCCCCTAACGGACACTCGATCAACCCCGCAAGGACGACACGCTTTGCTTCGCTCATCCCGAAAGTAATAACTATCGACTTTTGCTTGTTGATCTCGAGGTCGGAGAGAGTGCCAAAAATCACTACTAGCCGTACCACATTTATATTTTGATCCTTTGTACCTCCCAACAGAAGGATTGTGTCATCAGCATATTGCAAAAGAGGGACCGACGAGTTGCCATCTTAGATGATTAGGCAAAATGGAACCCAAATCAGATATGTTTCCCTTTAATAATTGAAGCAAGCGATATACAGCCAACATATCTGTAATATATTACCAACACGGGCGATGTTGAAATATCGACGAATTTCATCGTTACACCTCAAAATCTAACAATAGTCGGAAATGATATTGTTGCCATTACACCTAAGTATCAATGCCCCTTGCTCCTTTCCATATAAAAGGCAATTTTGTTTTCAACATGGGAACCGTATTGCTGCTATTACCACCTACTTAAAACATCTCTTGTGCTACCTCTAAGTCGTGGCCTTGTGGAATCCATTGAATTGTTTTATGATAAACTTATGTTTATTCATCCTTCTTGTGCCAATTTGTTATACATGCTTTCACTTGAAAATTTGTTCCATGCTTTTATTTGTGAAAGTGTACTCTGATTGTCATTATGCTCACATTGTCTCCATATGTTGTCCTTTGTGAGCAGGTGACCTTTCAAAGTCATTAGTGTAGAATATGCCCATTTAGAATTTGGTTTCCATGGTTAATACCATCCAAAATGACAAGAATGTAGTGAAATTTTAGTAGTTGCTTCCATAGTATTGTCAAGGTTGTCATCTCACTCTATTAGGTAAGCTAGAGTTCAAGGGGATTCATTGCAAATATCCGACGAGGGAGGTTTAATCAATCTCGACACCTAATTGCCTTGCCCATTAATTTGATACCCCTTGCTTCATCCCTTATTGCCCTTGTTGCATTTATACTTTATACATTACGCATATTTAGTATTATAATTTGTATGCAATTTGGTTTAACTAAAAGGAATTTTAAATTTTAATATGTTACATCACATATATCTTAACTTATGTGTATTGATACGAGTACATGTATGCATGTATGATATACCTATATTTATGATATCTTATATTACCGATGGGATTTTTTACACCATGAACCCGATAAATACTGTTAATTACTTGCTCGTCTCTGCATTCTTTGTAATTATCACAGAACCCATGCAAACTTCCTATCTTTTACATCTTTATGATTAACTCCATCCATTTAACTATTAAAGTTTAAAAAGTTTTGTTAATAATATGTTAAATATCTTTTTGGTTGGGTTTGAGATGGAGGGTTTGAAGCTATTTGCGCTTCGCAAAAGGATAATTACGTTTAAAAGGAATCTAGACAGGGGCATGAGTTGCGAAGGGGTTTGATACAAGACGGGGTGATGATGCTTGACTTGTTCCCGGATGTCGGGGACTTAGATGATGCGGTGTTGCCGAGCAAAGTGTTATAAAAGATAATTGAGGAAGATTATTGGAAATGAGAGGTGAGATGGAGGCAGGGATCGCGAGGGATCGTGACGGAAGCGATTGAAAGAGGGGTATGCAAATTCTATATTTTTTCATGCAATTGCCAGTAGTGGTTAACTATAGAATCTGATCCCTATGATTGAGGTTGGCAATGAGATTTTCCAAGGGGATGATGTGGTTGCGAGAGTGGCAACAACATATTACAGGGACACAAGTTGTCACTTGCCATACAATGGATGCAGGTAGTTTGGTTTAAGGTTGCCCATGTTTTTCTGACGATGATGCTAATGCGTTAACAAGGGATTTCAATATATGTGAATTTCGAACGTGCTATTTGCGATCAACTCGGATGGGTGCTCCAAATTGAACGATTTTCTTATGTTCTTCGGAGAGTTATGGGATTTGGTCCCCTTTTCCATTATCTTGGAATTTACCTTCATAAATTCTATTATAAACTGCTTAAAATTGCTCTTTTTTATCCTTGTTTCCTAAAAAAGATGTTGCAACAAAGGTGGAGGACTTTCGTTCCATTGCAATGTCTAATTTGGCATATTTATTTGTTGCAAAATTGTTGGCCAGTAGATCATGTGGTGTACTTGATCAGGTTACTTCTGAGGTGTAGAGTGTTTTCTTTCTTGGACGGTAAATGATGGAATTGTGATTATGGCATCAAAGGTGGATGTTGAATGTATGAGGTAGAGTGTTTTCTTTCTTGGACGGTAGATGATGGAAATGTGATTATGGCATCAAAGGTGGTTGTTGAATGTATGAGATAGGGGACAAGGGGAATTGTGGAAGGTTGATTTTTCTAGGACTTATGATTGTGCTGATTGGTGCTTATTTTGTGCTTCATTACATCGAAGAATTTTTCCTGACGCTTGGATTGTCTGGATAAAAAGGTGTTACGGTGTCATCTCTAATGTTTTAGTCAATAGTCAACATAAAGGTGGTTTCTTCTAGCTGCAATGTGGGGTTTGTTTGGAATGCTCTTTAGCTACTATTTGTCCCGGTGGTTGATGCCTTGCTAGTGATTGTCGTTTGAATGTTGATCGATGGATGTTAATGTGGTTATTCGAAAGATGAGTTATTGTTGCCTATTCTTTTTGTGACGGTATAATTCTTTTTGTGAAGGATGGTCTAGAAAGTTGTAGAGAGATGCCACTAGTCCTAGACCTCTTTGGACAATGCCATTTGCTTTGAGTGTGTGTTATATTAATGCGTGTGCGAGCTAGCTTAGATCCTTTGAGCAGACTTACCTTTGTAGTATATGGGTCTTCCATTTGTAGGTGGCAGATTGCGTCAGGTTAATCGGAGATTGTTGGGAAAAACAATAGAGTTGTTTATTTCTTGGAACCCTAGACCCTCTTATATAGATGAGAGGTCTATGGGTAAATTACATAAGGCATGCATAAGAAAAGATAAATAGAGAAATAATACACAAGACATAAATATATCTCTACACTCTCCCTCAAGATGGAGCGTAGATGTCGATCATGCTCAGCTTAGATGAACACTTCTGGAAAGATCCTCTGAGCAGGGCCTTCGTAAACGTATCTGCGGTTTGATCTCCTGAGATGACATGAGAGGTAGAGACAAAACCTTTCTGGATCATGTCCCGTGTATAGTGACATTCCAGTCCACCTCAATATGTTTAGTTCTTTCATGAAACACATGATTGATGGCAATGAATAGTGCAACCTAGTTATCAGACTGTAACTGCATAGGAAGAGGAACATCTATATGTAAATATGCAAGAACAGCTCGAACCCACATCATTTTCGTGCTTGCCTGTGCCATAGCCCTATATTCAGATTCAACACTTAACTTGGCAACTACAAATTGCTTCTTAATCTTCCAAGATACAAGAGAACTGCCAACAAATACAGCATAACATGTAATGGACTTTATGTCCTTGGGATACCCAGCATAGTTTGCATCTGCACATGCTGAAATGGTAAGATCTGCCCCTTTTCTAAATAACAATCCTGCACCTGGAGATGACTTTAGGTATCTCAGTATCATATGAACCTCATCCATATGGACCTGTCAGGGTTGCTCCATAAACTGACTCACCCGACTCACTGCGAAGGAGATATCAGGTCTACTGACAGTGACATAGAGAAGCTTTCCACCTATTCTCTATATCTTCTCTTGTCTACTTCTTCTGTATCCTCATCATACATTCTTATATTGGGATCTATAAGAGTCGTGGCATGTCTATACCCAATCATTCTTGTCTCAACAAGCATATCTGTGACGTACTTCCTTTGGGTCATCACAAGACCATGTTGATTCCTGGCAAACTCTAATCCCAAGAAGTACCTTAGAGTTCCAAGATCCTTGGTGACAAATTGATGTCCCAAAAACTCCTTTGCTCGTTTTATCCCCTGCACATCTTCTCCTGTGACAAGTATGCCATTAATATAGACCATAATAATGACAATACATGTAGCTGTCCTCTGAACAAATAATGAATGGCCAACATTTGACCTTCTGAATCCCTGCTTCTCAAATAAATCCGAGAGCTTTTGAAACCACGCCTTCGGACTCTGCTTCAAGCCATAAATTGCCTTGTGAAGTCTACAAACCTATTGGCACTCCCCCTCAGCAGCAAACCCCAGAGGATGCTGCATTTACACTTCTTCTTGAAGATCACCATACAAGAAGGCATTCTTAAAATTAAGCTGAAATGAAGACTAATCACGTACCACTGCAACTGAAAGAAGAATCCGTAGAGTAGAATGACGAGCGGCGGGTGAAAATGTGTCCATATAATCAACGCCATATGTCTGAGTAAAGCCCCGTACAATCACTCTAGCCTTGTAACAATCAATGGTACCATCTGCATTGTGTTTCACTGTAAACACCCATTTGCAACTGACAACTGATGCCCCAGTGGGAGCAGTAACCATGCTCCAAGTACCACGAGACTGTAGGGTAGCTATCTCCTCTTCCATAGCTAGACGCCTCTGACCGTCTTTCAATGCCTCATGATAATTCTGTGGTATAGCCACGATAGATAGAGTAGCAGCAAACTTCTTGAAATCCCATGTTAAGCGATCAAAGGAAACTTGGGAAGCTAGTGGATATGAGGAACATGTACGTTTCTGCTTTCTAATAGCAATTGGAACATCCAGGTCAGCAGCTATCTCCTCAGATGGAGTACCATTCTCCTGCATAGATGCCTGCTCAGACATACCTCCAGAACTATCGTTAGAATCCTTGTAATCAGTACAAACCTTAGGCGTACTGGATGACGAGCATTGACCATGAGCAAGACATGGACGCCGAATATAGAAATGTGGGAATGGTGGAACAACATGCACTAACGGAGGTAGAGGAGAAGGTGACATAGGTGGAGGAAGTGGCGGTGGTTGGGTTGGGATAACTGGTACGAGCTGGGCTGGTGGTGAGCTCATAGGAGGAGGTGGCATGTAAACCTCATCATTAGAAGCTGATGAAGATAACCTATCACCTGTAGGAGGAAAGTACATAACCGACTCAAAAAATGTAACATCGACACTCACATAATATTTCATGTTCAAGGGATCATAGCAACGATATCCCTTCTATGTCTTGGAGTACCCAACAAACACACACTTGACAGCTCTAGAAGAGAGCTTGTCTGTACCTGGAGACAACTGGTGGACAAAAGCTGTCGAACCAAACTTACGAGGAGTGAGTGAATGCAAGAGAGGAATTTTCTCACTTTGAACTGAGGAGGGCTGATGAATCTCAGATACATCATGTTAAAATCTAATTATTATTCTCCTTCCTTAATTATCATCTGGATCGGACGACCCATATGCCACCCGAGCCTCAGTATCGAACCTTTAGGCTTGGGCGATATCGAGCCTCCGTCCAAGGCACCAACAACTCCCATGTGGCCTCCCGAGCCTACATACGAGGAGTGAGTGAATGCAAGAGAGGAATTTTCTCACTTTGAACTGAGGAGGGCTGATGAATCTCAGATACATCATGTTAAAATCTAATTTTTATTCTCCTTGCTTAATTATCATCTGGATCGGACGACCCAGATGCCACTCGAGCCTCAGTACCAAACATTTATGCTCGGGCGATATCGAGCCTCCGTCCAAGGCACCAACAACTCCCACGTGGTCTCCCAAGCCTACATGCCTCGTCCGAAGCTGCAACCCATCCGAGCCTAGCCCGCATGTGCCCCGTGCGTGCGGACTGTGTTATTTGCAAAGACACCCTTGGCCTTTTCCAAAATTACAAGGAGGTCCAGGAACACATGCTTCACGTGCGCATCTGGACACTTTACAAGAACGCCCAACCGAGTTTTCATATTTACATAAATGCCATCGCGCTACATGGATAAATTACACTGGGGCCCTTCCGGGGTCTGGAAATTAAAAATAGGTCCCTCCAAGGGCCTATTTGTCATTATTTATCTTTTATTTCTACGCATTTTTATTACATTTATGCCCTGCATTATTTTTATCATATCTTGAGCATATTAAGTCCAACTCGCATGATTTCAGTTTCGTTTTGATGCTTGTTTTATTTTACCCTCTATCTAATGGCATCCTTAATCTCTTGTTTTGACACTCAACTAAAATAGCTATATTCTTACATGCTCAGTGTCACCTCTTTTCTTTAAATGTTGTGGATTATTTTTAATGCTCAATTTGACTCTGGAACCATTATTTGTTGCTCATTGCTTTGGCTTTCTGTAGGGCATATTTGTAGATATTCTTTTGCATGCTTGTTCTTTGCATTTCATCATGCATTATGTTCATTTTATCCTACTTTTGCATCTTTAAAATCTAATAAAAATTACGTGCATCACTTGTCTTTGCATTGTTTTATCTGCATTACATATCACATCTGCATGAAGATCTAAGACTAGAGAATAATCGCGCATAAATGAAACAATAATCTTCGATAAATAGACGAAGAGGCTCGCGTTCCTGTGATCGACCTTGGTATACTTGCCAAGTAAAATAACTTCTACATATTTGAAGGTGTGGATTTTGCTGACATTTTCACCACCTATACTACGATAAGAGACGGCAATTAACACGGTGAAAATGCGCTTCATCAAGGCTATGTGGTTCACATGATAACATGCTGTAAGAATATCACCCCAGAACGAATGTGGGGCACGACTTTGAATCAGAAGAGTACGAGTGACATTGAGTAAGTGACGATGCTTTCTCTCTGCAACACCATTCTGTTGAGAAGTATATGTACACGATGTTTAATGAATAATACCTCAGGATGAAAAGAATTTTGAGAGAGCGTGAGTACAAAATTCCAAAGCATTATCAGTTCTCAGAAATTTCACAGACAAAGAGAAAATATTTTGTACTTCATTTATAAAAGTTTTGATGACATCCCTTGCTTCATATTTATTCTTCAAAAGAAACACCCATGACAAACGAGAGAAATCATCAACTGTGACAAGATAAAACATGTGTCGCTGGTGATTAGGAACACGGCTTGGATCCCAAATATCAATATGAAACAACTCAAAGAGGGAGATACTACTTCGATTCTGACGACTAGGAAAAACAGATCGATGATGCTTTCCCAACTGAGAAGCCTCACACTGGAAGGAAATGTGCTAGGCGAAAGGAGAGGCTAATCCGGGAGACTGGGAAGATAGGTTACATAGGGTGTTCGAACTAGTCGATAGAGGCCACCTTGCTCACAGCACCAATCAATCACCTTGCATGTGAGTATGTCCTGAAAAATAAGAGACGATGGATCAAAAATAACCCGACAATGTAAGTCCTTCGTAATCTGACTAATAGATAGTAAATTCATAGAAAAGTCGGGTGCATGCAACCTATTCTGTAAATGCATTGACGGTGTCAAACTGATCACCCCTGTCCTGTAATCGGGGAATGAGTCCCATCTGCTATGACAACAATTCTCCATGAAGGTACATGTCTGTAGACTGCAAGTTGATCTCGATCGCCACATATGTGATGGGTCTCCCCAGAGTCCGTAATCCATTCTGTAAGATCAAAACCATGGTAAGTAGTGAGAGCATATGTGCTACCTGAGGTACTAGAGGAGGCAGAAGCTGCAACATCTGAATTGCCTCTTGGAGTAGGCGAGGAGCCAAGGGAACTCCCTGAAGGCATAGTATTCCTTAGTCGAGCAACGAGGTCATCATACCTCTGATCCGAAGAAGCAATAACACGAGAATCTGCTTGCTCTGCTACACAAGCCGATGTGGGAAAACTATGTTTGGAGTAGCATGTATCCTTTGTGTGACTAGTACGATGACAATAAGTACACTGTTGTTAAATACGACCTCCTCTACCACGAGGTCCACGTCCACGGAACTGAGAAGAAGCCCCTGTACCGCTGGAGGTTGCCATCACAGAAGAAGTTCGGGTCGAGGTAGTGGATGGAACAATGATCCTACCGAGTCTTCGGAAAGCTTCCTCCATAGGAGGAATAATGTCATCTGCCAGAATCTATGAACGAGCTGCCTCATATTCAATGTCTAGTGCCGCAAGAAAGACACCAACCATAATAGCATTCCTATACGTCTTCTGCTGCTCAGGAGTAGATGCGAGGGGCATAAAACTGTGCAACTTCTCAAACATCCCACGCAAGGACGCGTATAGAGAATGGAGGGGCCGTCCATTCTGCTTGATGATGAATATATCATGTTGTAGCTGCAGTATCTTGGTCTCATTCCTCGCTTGAGAATAAGTTACAACGAGGATATCTCACATCGCCTTGGCGGTGGGATGATGTAACAACACATCATTGGCAATCTCAATCGTCAATGTACCAGTAAGCCAGACCTTGGCACGTGCATCATCCGCCTCCAATGAGACATTGATCCCTGTTTTCTCATCCGGCTCCTCTTCGGTAAGAATATGCTTCTTACCTATGGATTTCATGAGGCTCATGGACTGCATAACCCAAAGCTCGTAGTTATTCCCGTCCATCTTAACAATCGGTG
Organism: Ottelia alismoides; assembly: GCA_037367405.1. Lineage (NCBI taxonomy): Eukaryota > Viridiplantae > Streptophyta > Magnoliopsida > Alismatales > Hydrocharitaceae > Ottelia > Ottelia alismoides. The sequence continues at coordinate 1,473,222 of JAZKJV010005735.1, forward strand.
TTGGACATCTGAAAGCGCCAGTGGCGGGAACATCGACCTTGCTCTCTAACATAATGCTGGGTGAAGAAAAATTAGTATTAGTAGACCAATAGAAAAATTTTCTACACAAACATATAGGGATTCGATCGCATGTGTACACTCAAGTGATCAAACCCATCACCATGATCGACTCTCTACGCAAAGAGATGATAGAGGAGAGCACCAATAGGATCCATGGCTGAGAGAAAGGCTGTGCAAGCCACCGTCGCTGCGAGGGAGGGGAAGGGGTGAGGCTGCCGCCGAAATGGCTGTCGAGATGGGGGTAGTGAAATGGTCGCCGAGAGTGGGGGGGGGGGAGCGCCACGAGGGAATGGAGGGGGGTGCCGCCGTTGTGAGAAGGGGTCGTCGAGGGAGGAGGGGGGCTCCGCTGATGGGGCCACCGCCGCCGAGAGGGAGGAGGGCTTGATTTGATGGTAGGGGATTAGGGTTAGGGTACAAGAGCTCCTATCTAAGACCGTCGCTCTGATACCATGTTGGAAAAAAATGAAAGAGTAGTTTATTCCTTAGAACCCTAGGCTCTCTTATATAGAGAAGAGACCTATGAGTAAACTGCATAAGACATGCATAAGAAAAGATAAATAAAAAAACATTACACAAGACATAAATATATGTCTACAGAGACCATTATGAGACGCTTCTTTTAGTCAACTTTTGGTAACTCGATTGGGGTAGTCTTAATTGATTGGAAGTTAATTTCTTTGTATAGAGGACAATGGGGACCTTGGTGTTAGGAGTTTGGTTGAGAAAAATAAAGCGCTTCTCAGAAATGGATCACCTTGATTTAGGGTGATTGTTAGTGTCTTGTTTGGACATTCGTTCGTAAAATCTAGGGATGTCCTCCATGTTGGTTCTGGGGAACTTGAAGTTGCATCCTCTCTTTTATGGAGTTAATTTGTGCAGTCCTAGAAGGTGCACATCCTTTTTTTGTGGTTGTTAGGTGTTAGGAGAGGTTTTTTGTTTCCAACATTATTAATTGGATGGAAGACGACATGCTTGGTGTGGGTTTTCCTTTTCTTGCGGTGTTGGCTTTAGACTTGGACATTATTATGATTGACACTTGGGGCTCGTTTGGTTAGAGGGTTGGGCAGGGTTGGCTTGGCCCAACCCGGGTTGGCCCTCCAACTAAACAGGGTTCTCCTCCTCACAGTTTACTATTCACAGGGGTACCCCTGCCCAACCCAACCCTGTCCAACCCTGCAACCAAACGAGCCCTTGGGGTTCTGCTTGCCTTCCCCTCATTTTTGGCTCTGAACCTTCGGACCAATAGATGAATGATCTTGTGTAGTTGTTGTAGAGTTTGGAGGATTAGGAGGGTCCCTCACATGGCTTTGGTGCCTTTTGACCCAGAGGGTTGCATGTGTTGGAAGGTGCATGCACATGTTCAAGTATACTTATATCTTCTGAGGCGTATGCAATTGATGATGTATGCCATGTATGTTTGTATGTGTGTCTTCCAGGAGGTGAATCTTATGTGCATCAGCTGTTTGCATAATATCGAGGATGCACTAGAGAAACATGTTGTGGATGTTTTGACGATTTTTGGCAGTTTGATTGTTGCAACATGCTGTGCAGTCAACTTCTGGAAATCTATTGAATCTAATTGGCAAGGCTTAGGTGAGGAGAGAATCCGAGTTGTGGTTGTTGTGTGGGCCTTGTGGTCTGTAAAAAATGTGATGATGTTCAACTAGGATTTTTTATATTGAAAATGTCATTGCACATGCTAAATTCAGTTTTTGTAAAATATTTTGGCTATAAACAGCCTTGAAGTCGCAAATTTGTGAGATTAGTGATGAAGTTTTTCGGCACTCACGTAAACTGTGGATGCATTTTTTCTTTTAAAAATGTTAAATATACTCTTTTTTTATTACAATTACAAATCCATACCATTCCTTCTCTTCTCTCCTGTAACTAAGCGTGGACATCGGTTCGGTTCATGTTGATCCATTTACATATGCATAAAATCCCATCTAACTTGTGAATATATGGTCTAAGCCCACTCAGGTCCATTTAATTTTGGGTCGAGCTTATCCCACTTATAGCCGGGCTTGGATTCATTTTAGAAGTCCAAGCCCGCTCATTTAGCCCACAAGCTTATTAAGTAGAGTAGAAATGAAATTCAAATACCTTTAAAATAATGGATTGGTTATGGCATTTGATTATTTAAATTTAAAATGGAAAGTGTTGTGGATACGAGTTCATGATGTTATCAATGATCAATCATTAATTTATCAGTCAATGTATTACCTTGAAATAGAAATCTAATCATTACATTACATAAGAGCAATAATCTACCAAAAACCCTATGTTATATTGTCAATATACATAAATTTTGAATTTTGTGTATGCTACTACAATTATTGTTCGGATATGTGTATGTGCTATATATAGTACATATTATATTTTAAAAAAAATCATAAATGTTATTTGGGCCAATCGGCTTGAATCGTGATTGCAAAAAAAAATCAATACCCAAGCCCATACCCATTTAGTTGTGGGTTCGTCTTGTCCCATATCTTTTTGGGCTGATGTTCTAAAGTAATACCCAAGCCCAATCTTAATAGGTTGGGTACCCACCAGTCCATGGGTACCTGGCCCATTGCACGTGCTTACCTCCAACTCTTCTTTTGTGTTGCTTTTGTTGCTTCTTTACTATTACACAATCTTTATTTAGTGACCCTATAATATCTTGACACAAATATTATGAACTTACTCTTTCCAAATTTTGTCATTTATTGAAAACTTGACATTCTCTGAGCCATCTAGTTAAGCATCCTTGCTTAGGGATGTCAGGAGGTCGGGTTTGAGGTAGGTATTCTCAAACCCATACCCATATTCTCAAACCCATACCCATTTATAAAATCACTACCCAAATCCATCTATTTATTAAATGGGTTCTAAGCGGGTATCCGTATACCCTTCGGATATCCATGTACCCTGCGTATCCACACTTCCGATATAAAATCAAATCTTGAACTAACCATTCATACAATATATTCTTACAAAAGATAATTATACAAAAACTTCATACACACATTCAATATATAGTCAGTTATAAATCAATCAACGATATAGATTATTTAAGGATATTGGAGATATATATTAAGTAAAATTATCGAGGATGCACAACACGTTGAAATTTAGTTCGTGGTAACACATAATGTGTAAGATTTGTGTGGGGACGTCTAATATATGCAACCCATGTACGTGGACTATCATGGACTTATATTAACTGGATGGTTTGTTCATATTGGATTAGAAATATATGTATGTTAGAGATACACAAAGATAGTTGGATCTAAATAATGAATGAATTGGGGGAATATAGCGAGAGTTTTATATAGATGAGTTGAAAATAATTAGATATTGGTTAGGTTGGACGAGCTTAAAAATGTGAAACACGTAAGTACACACACATGTATATGTATATGCATATGCATATGTACATGTAGATATACATGTTTATATATAAATTATATGTACATGTATATGTGTACTTAAACAATCCAGGTTCGGGTCAAGTTTGGGTTCGGTACTCTTTAGGGAATCCCATGAGTAGCAAGTTTCAAATCTAAACTCATCTAAAAATAAATAAGCGGGATTATGGTCATTAAATGAAGCGGGTTTGGGTTGGGTACCCAGTGGGCACATATGCCAATATGCATATGTAGCCGTCTTCTTTGTTGCATGGGACCCCTCATGTGATTTTTTCAAGTTCTAGTCGTTCACTAGCATGCTTTCCTTGATAGTGGAATTTCTCTGGTACATATGCATATTGCTATCAACTCAGCCATGGCCGGTTCCAAGCCCGTATAAATTAAAGAGGGTTTAGGAATTTGTCTTAAGAGAATACTAGCACAAGACAGACAAATTCCTGTATAGTGTTCTTTTAAGAATACTATTTAGGAATCTGTTTCAAAACAGCTCGGATATTTTCAACATGGATTTAAACAAACTTTTAGATTTTATTGGGATGTTGATGAACATGCTCAAGCGAGGTACCTAATGTCCGTTCTTGGAGGGCCTGCTGTGTCTGATAAGTCGGATCTAGCAATCGCTGTATCAACACCTCTCTCGGCTCTTAGTACTCAACTTGAGCATGTCAATCAACAATTAAACCGCAATAATGATTAAGCAATACAATAGATGAGTTAGAATTTATTATACCCTACAAAGATGTGTATAGTGACAAGTAGTAGGGGTTGAACCACAAAGAAGCACACGAGGTAGAGCAAGAAAATGAATAGACAACTTAGAGATGTTTTTTATATTTTTAAAATTTAAATGTTTCTATGGGTTTTTAACTTATAATTTTTATGTTTTTAATTTTATACAATTTTAATTTTTGAAATAAAATTAAATATAGGATAATATAAATAAACAGAGATATTATATATAAAAGGAATATAAAATGGATGTGTATGGATTTTTAAGATATAGTAAATAAATTCGAAAATTAAAAAACAAAATATTTTTGGGTTTTTATAATTTTCTTTATTTTTGGTAATTTTTAGGTTTGAGAATTTTTATGGATTTTTAAATACGAAAATACACAAAATAAAGAGAACAGAAAATATAGGAATTTGGAATGGGCTTAATAAATATCTATCAAAGCAGATTGATTATAGTTTCAATTTTCCTAAATGCTAGATAATATAGAGAAATTCAGAAACTTAAACATAATTTTGTGATTATTCCGTGAATTTTTATAATTTTTATAAGTTTTTTGTGGTTTGTGATTTTTAGGAGTTTTTTACTATTTTGCAACAATATTTGAACATAAGATAAGTTACAACCTAAATAGCCCTACATGATTTTTTTTCGATTTTTAAATATTTTTTATAATTTTTATGGATTTTTAAATGCTAAACAAGATAAAATGCATTGTTTTTGATTGTTTATATAATTAGGAAAATAATTTTAATTGCTTTGCAAAAATCATATGTGATAATATAGGATTCAAAGCACTTAAGATAATTTTGGTATAAATTTTATAGGAAAATGATATTTTTAATAATTAAATTAAAAGTACGAAATTAAATTAGCAATACGTGGACCAATATACGAGAAGTTTCAGAGCATTTAATAACACTTTAGCACAACCCATGGGCATACATGCACTTTTTCACGTAATTAAATATAGGGATTTTTACACCTATAACCCTGAGTAATTATGCAATTACAATCATAACCCCGCATAATCGTGAATTACATCCAGAACCCTTAATAGTCTTAACTCTTACACCCATAACCTCCGACTTAGCTTCCGTCCAAAATTACTTTAACTATAACGGTATGCGTCAAACATTTTGCATTTTCTACCCTTTAAGTTCTATTATTTAGAAATAAGTACACTCCCCCAACCTTCTCCTCCTCGTCGACAACCACCCCCTCCCCGTCGATTACCACCTCCCAGTCGACTCCTATCCTTCCTCCTCCATGCAATGCAACCCTCGTCGACTCCTCCCCCGCAAGGCCTCATCGCCCACCTCCTCCAGCCTAGACCGGTGCCCCCCTCCACGTCGAGGCCGTTCCCTCCCCCCCAGTCAAGCTGAACTTCCTCCTGCCTCCCTTCGAGCCTGCGCCCCCAAATCCCACCACCCACCTCCCTCCCCCATCCACCTGACCGCCGACCTTGCCTCCCGTAGGGCCTCTCCCGATTGTCTTCCCGCAAGCGCTCCGGGTTCAGTGACCTCCAGTACGTAAAGCCCCCCGTCCTGTCCCATCGGCGAGCTCCAACACTGTCCCTCCCGGTTGTCTTCCCGCAAGCGCTCCGAGTTCAACGACCTCCAGCCCACCGCCTGCAAAGCACCCCCCCCCACCTCCAGCCCACCGCTTGCAAGCCCCCCCTCACGCAAAGCCTGCCACCCCTCCCCCCGGTCGCCGTCGAACCTGCTACCTCGATATCAAGCTCGACCCCTGCTCGCCTCCTCTTGCCCAGAACGGCCTTGACACGTCGCCCATCTCTCTACGGAGCCCCTTCCCGCGGTATCGTCTCCTGCCTGGAACCCCCACTCCACGCTTGTAAGCCCCGTCCCTCCCTGGAAGCACCCCTCCTCCCTGCGGCCCGCCACCATCGCCTACTTGGAAGCCCTTTCTACCTCGCAAGCCCCGTCTCTCTCGCCTGCCTCCTGCCTGCATTCACTAATTTTTTATTTTTCTAAAAGCAGTTGGAAGATCATGGGTTAAATTAACCCAATGATTTGGTTGGGTTAACAGAAAAACTAACTGAGGGTTATGGGTGTTAAACGGAGTGACTATTTAGGGTTTGTTGTGTAATTCACAATTATGCGGGGTTATGATTGTAATTGCATAATTACTCAGGGTTATGGGTGTAAAAATCCCTTAAATATATTCCGTGTTGGCAGGGGTATAAATGTAAATATATGAAACAACAAGACCAAGCATGCAAATTCTCTAAAATATTTTGTACTTAATTTCAAAATTTCAGGACCAAATAATAATACAATACCAGGAGGGTCCATGCCAAATTCCCGCCCACTCACGCGCACGGTTTGAAAAAACGTACCTCGACACACAAAGGTGCTCGAGGTGGTGCTTGAGGCAATTGAGGTGAGGCGATTGAGGCTGGGTGAGGCACAAGGTGAGGAGTTAGGGATTTTTCAAGCATTTTTTAAAGAAAATATTTAGTCATGTTGGTATTTTTAGATTTTTATATAGGCCTAGTTGTTGAGTATATATTTATGCAAGATGAATGCTTAAATTTGACCTCTTTCATATTCATATTTACCATTAACATGTCCAATTATTTCAGTGAACTCTTACCATTACACCCTTAAACATATAGAAAACTGCGTGTGAATTTGAATACCCATATAAGATTTTTTTTGGGACGTACGCCACCTAGGCTCGCTGATCGGGCAACGAGATCCTCGTACCAAACCATTCTTCAACATACGGTTAGGATTCAAATCATATTATTAATATCAACAACTTGGATATCTTTAATGACAACTATAACCAATCCCTTTTCGATAAATATTTTAGTGATAGTTATAGCCAATGATTTCTTTTTAATTGGTTAGAAATTTAGTAGAAAGGTTTATGGCATTGACACATTCTTTTTTTCATGTTCTTTTTTTCATAATATCATCATATATTACATTGTTATATATTATATGTTTGTCGCATTAGATTATTTCACCAATAAATATGTTTATTATACATTTTGTAATTATTTTCCTATACAAATTGAGGCTTACACCTCAATCGCTTCGAGGCTACACCTTACCTCGCTTCTAGGGAAAATGCCTCGTTTTGCCTTTCATTTTTCAAGCGTTGCTCCCGCGCACAGACACATGAGGTGATGTGGAATGGACTAAAGTGCAATAAATAAAAAGTTTGGGGTCCTTAGAGTAAATGTTATAAAAAATTTACAATTGTAGATGAAAGTTTATAAACTAAATATTAAATACAAAAGGCGGAGGGGGTTAGGTTGCAAAATAACACTTCCTGCATTGGCGGACGCCAGAGATGGATCCCCTTATTCACGTGACGGTCACATGACAGTAGATGACACTTCGCTGAGGAACGACTAAGATTAGATCTCAACGCTTGATCTGACGGTGCTAGCTCAATCAATCCAACGGTGGCTGTACACATGAGCTCTTGTTCTTCATCCAATGACTGGGATAGGGTCTGGAAGAACTGGGAAGAAGCCCCACCTGGGCGAGCTTCGACCCGAGAGAAGTTTTGTTTCCTTGGGTGACTGCTGGCATGCTTAAAACGATCCTTGGTCGATTCTGCAAGAGTTCTCAGCTGGTTCTAGACCTCAGCGGTGGAGGTCTGGAAGCTCAATGAAGCTCGACGACCTGTAGATCCTGTTAGGGGACAATCACGCCCCGTAAGGGGTTCTCTTCCGTCCTATCCTGCACAGGAAGACTCCTGAGTCGAGAGCGATGCTCCTCAACCTATTAAATACTCCAAAAAGGAGAGGGAATGAGTGCGACGGATGTGCTCCGATGAGAGGCGGAGAAGAAGCACTGATCTCCTTGATCTATGCAAGATCAGGGGTGGATGATGGGTGGAGGCGACTGCGAATGAAAAGGCGAAGATGTGGAGGTGGTTAACAGTCGGAAACTGGGTGAACAGAGGTCGGAACTCGAAGCTCTAGCGAACTACGCTATTGGATTTTACGCTAAAATAGACTAAATCAAGTGAAATAAAATGCGACCTAGAATACTGCTACTCCTAGAAATCGAAAAGACAAGAAAATAAGAAGCTCACCTGCCTGGAGAAGCTGGGAACAAAACCACCAGGAGAGGTCTTCGGTGATGGTTGAATCACCTCCTTCGCCCTTCCTCCGCACCGTAATTCGGGAGACTCCACTCACTATCACTGAGGGCTAGCTCCGAAGATGAATTTGGGAGAAAAGTTGGATTGGAAGGATTACTTTTCAAAATTGACGGAGGAGATATTATATACAAAGCTACTTGGGAAGAGGTCTTCGATTAAGGTTTTCACGCGAATCAAAGGTTGACTTGAGTCACTCTTTCATTCACGTGAAGGCTGATGCATCTATGAAGAAATTTCGTGAAGGATTCGAGCAGGGATCAAGCTTGATTCAAGCCCCAAAATTTGGCGAAAAGAGGGAAAAACATGGGATGGACCAGTGCCAGTCTAAAGAGGGGGTGGGTCGGTTCACTTAGGACAACTGACGCCTCCTCCTCATTGGTCTATGTCATTCGTAAAGAGACTAAGGAGAAATAAAAATAGAAATAAAAGAAAAATAAAATAGTAATTGATTTTATTAAATAAAACTTAAAACATGAAAGTTGTTTCTTATTTTATGTTGGGATTTTTACACCCACATCCTTGAGTAATTTCACAATTACAATCATAACCCCACGAAATCATGAATTACATGAGCAACCCTGGATAGTCCCTCCGTCTCACATCTATATCCCTCTGTTAAGGGGGCAGTTAACTCAACTATATCGTGGATTCATCTAACCCATAGTGTATCTAATTGCTATTAAAAATTTCAAAAATAAAATAAAAAACCCTACCGCCCCCTCCCTCCAGGCCATCGCCGCCTCCCCACCTCTCCCTCCTCTAGACACCACCGCCTCCCCACCTCTCCCTCCTCTAGACACCACCGCCTCCATCCCCCTCCAGCCTCGTTGCCACCCCACCCCCTCCCTCCAGGCCATCGTCGCCTCCCCACCTCCAGACCATCGTCGACGGTGCCCGCTTTCGAAGCCCCCCCCCGGTCTGCACCCGCGTTGAAGCCCCCTCACCCCAGGCCGCGTCCCCTCTACCGCTGCCCGCGTCGAAGCCCCCTCCCCCAGGTCGCGTCCCCTCCGCCACCCACGTCGAAGCCCCCTCCCCCCCAGGTCACGTTCCCTCCGCCTCCCCCCTCCCACCTCCACCACCCCACTCCAGACTCCCTCCGCCTCCATCGCCTCCAACCTCTGTTGCCTCCTCCCTTCGTCATCTCCAGCCCCTTCCCCTCCAGCTATCTTCGTCCTCCACTCCCACTTTTGCTACCTCCCCCTTTGCCCCCTCCAACCGCCTTCCTCCTCTGATCACATCTCCACTGCCTCCCTCCTTTGTCCCCTCCAGTTGCCTTTCTCCTACGCTTCCACCTCCGCCCCCTCCCTTTTAAAACATATAGGCATCAAAACTCTCAACTTTTCTTCTTATTTTCCACACTTAGATTAGATTTGCGTCGAAGCCCCCTCCCCTCATGTCCCCTCCACCACCCACGTCGAAGGCTCCCGTCCCCTGGAAGCACCCGCGCCGAAGCCCCCTCGGAAGCACCCACATCGAAGTCCCTCCCCCTAGGTCGCGTACCCTCCGTTGTCGTCGCCCGCTTTCGAAGCCCCCTGCACCTGTGTCAAAGCTCCCTTCCCCATGCCGCGTTTCCTTTGTCGTCGACGCCCGCTTTCGAAGCTCCCCTTGGCATGCACCTGCGTCGAAGCTGCCTCCCCTTCGTCGCCACCCTCGCCCGCATGTCCCTCTACCCCTGCCTCTGATGATCTGTTGTGTACCATAAATCATACCGCACCCATCGAATATTGCTCATCGTTCGACGGAGCATGCGCTGGCCCTCCAGACGGCGGAGGCAGAGTCTAGACGACGAAGGCTTTGTCAGGAGCTTGCGGGCAGGGGAGGGGGCTTCGTCGATGGCTTGCGGGGGAGCTCTATGAGCATGGGAGGGGGCTTCATCGATGGCTCTAGCAGCCCCCGCACCTCCTGTGTAGATTTTATTTTCTTAGATTTTTTATACCAATGGCATACTTCGTAAATGTGATATGGTTTTAAGGGTCAAATTGGCAACATATAACTTTTTCTGTGAGACTTAACTAATAAAATAGATGGCAACTAATGCAGGGTTATGCCATGTAAAAGTTAAGCATTTTTCGGGGTCTTGGGTGTAATGCGTGATTTCGCGGGGTTATGATTGTAATTGCGAAATCACTCATGGTTATGGGTGTAAAAATCCCTTTTATGTTTTATTTTTAAGTGATTTTTATTTATTTTTATCAACCTATTTATTATGTATTAATTTTTACAAGTGTGTTTATAGGTATAAATACCTATGTTATTGTGTATTTTGTTTTTGTTTTCTATTTTCAATATTATTATTATGTGTATATATTTTTTACATTTATAATATATTTAGATATATATATACACATGTTTTTATTTCATTTTAATACTCTATTTATTACTTGAATAAAAAGATATATGTATAATATATGTATAGAATAACTATGTATTTTAATATACTATTTATTTTGATGTATTTTTAGTTCCTTTATTTTTATGTTTACAATTTATGATTTAAATAATATTTATAAGTATTTAAAACAGTAAAAATATAAAGAATTAATAAAATGAGTAAAAAGTATAGGTATATATTACATTGAGACCCAGAAAGTCAACTTTTATATCTTAATAATATTTTTAATAAACCACCTTCATTAGATAGATAATTTAATTTTAAGAACAATAATGATGATTTTGATGAATTTTGAGCTCATATGGAGGAGATATTGATCAGTGAAGTTATGTTTACTACTTTTTTATCTGTGTATTCTAGTCAGACTGTACATTATTTTTATTTGCAATTATTTTTATATTTTCTATGTATTTTTATGTACATGTTTTGCGTTGAAAATATCTTTATTTGAAGTGTCCAAGAGTATGTATAAATTTGTGAAAGTTTGGCTATATGTGTAGTGTATTGGATGCCTAGGATTTCTAGGTGTGTGTGTTATTTTATCTGTATCTCTCTGCCATTATCTCCCGCTACTTTATTCTTTGTCGATCAAGTTAATATTGACTTAGTTTCAGGGTACAGGGTCAGTAAGTATTTACAATATTCCTTTATTTTTGTTTTCTTTATTCATTTATTTTGTATTTAAATACATATATTTATGTACTATTTACAAACAATAGTTAGTGTGTTAATTTGTAAGTTAGATATATTTATATGAATTTATCTACGGAAATAAAGACAAAATAAAGGGATAAAGGTGAATGAATTGGTATTCATCAACTAGCGACGCATTGCATATTCGATCGCTCGGAGAGAACATGAACACAGGCCGTCGTTCAGCCGCTATTCTTCGAAGGATTCCAGATGTGTGCCACGTCGCTCTGATCGGACGATCGAGAGCCAGAACCACTTCTAATCTCCGACATCAAATCAAGAGGTGGGACGTATTGCAGATGACTCTCTACTGCTGGAGGAGCACGTGACCTGGCGCACGCGGTTCACATTAGGTTATTTGCGAGTTTTGCATTGATTGTCTCTGATATTTGCACGTGCTTCTAATTGTTTCCTTTTTGCGATTTTGGTAGGGGTTGGTTGCCCCAAATCCCCTCTTCCCCGCCGACACCTCTTCTCCCCCACTACCCTCACCAGCGCGCCGCCCTCTTCCTCCCCCGCCATCCCTGCCGGCGCTGCCCTCTTCCTCCCCAACCTTCCTCCGCTTCGCCCGCAGCACTCCGACTCCCATGCAGACCTCCGCCTCCTCCACCCAGCTGCTCTTCGCCTTCCCCTGATCTCCGCCTCCCCCTGCCGCCCTCCGCCTCTCCCGCCTCTCCTACCGCCCTCCGCCTCCCCTGCCTCTTCTTCCCAACCCCCCTCCCCACCACCCAACCTCCCTCCGCCTCTCCTGACACCCCCGTTGACCTCCCCCACCCAGCTGCCCTCCGCCTCCCCCTGCCGCCCTCTGCCTCTCCTATCCAACCTCCCTCCGCCACCACCCAGCCTCTTTCCACCTCTCCCTGCCCTCCGCCTCCCTCGTCGCCCTCCGCCTCCCTCACCGCCCTCCGCCTCCTTAAAGCTCCCGCCCAACCTCCCTTCGACGGCGCTCTGTCTTCATGTTGCCGTGCTCAAGAATCCTGTTTAGGAGATCCTATTATTCATCGAGGTTAGTTTTTTCTACGGTTATCGTTTTCATTTTAAATTATATATGAGGTTTTCATCTAATTGTGTATCTTAAATTCTTCGTCGCATCTAACCTCGCTCCGCCGCAGTTGCAAACTCCCTCTCAATCGCAGCTGCATCCGATCTGGTATATCATTTTAAATTTTTAATCTTGTAATGTTAATTTCAAGATATCAAATCTATTTTTTGGTAGAAAGGAATATGGAATGTGGATTTTTTTTACAAATGGAATGTTTTTTTAAGCCAAGAATGGGGGATACACTCAAAGGTGTTCACCCCAAAAATTTATTGAAAGGAGGAGAAAAAGGGGAGAAGGTACAAGATAGCATGCCAAGTGCTAAACATTCCAAGAGCTTAATAAGCTCGACAACTATAGTTTGACATTTTCCAAATAGAACCTTTGCCCTGAGAAAAGAAGTGCGTTCCTGGCAAGCCAAATAGCCCCAAGTGTAGCCAGCGGCCACAACAAAACACGCCTCGCACGGTTGGAAGCTGCTACCAAACTGTCGCAAAAAGTTCTCACGTCAGAGAGGGCGACCCAACATAGAGACGGGTTGTCCCAAAGGCGAGCCACCTTACAACAAGAGAAGAAGAGGTGCTCCGCTGATTCAATCTCCATGTCACAAATGAGGCACCTGTTGGATACCGTCCTACGCAGCCTGGATGATGCAAAATAAAAATTTGCAACGGTGAAAAATTGTTGTTTGGTGGAGAAATTTAGAGAGGAGAGGAAGAGAGAGGAGAACGCGCCAGTTGCACGGGATTTTGGAGATGAAAGACGTGAAGAACACGTTGAGGGAGAGAAATAACGAGAGAGAGAGAGAGATAATGAGATGAATCTCAAATTTTCATATTAACTGAACCGTTTTAAAACAATAGACCGTCATCCCTTTATACAGGAGGGATGAGATTACAAAAATATAAATCAAAATTCAAATTCAAAACTACTTATCCTAATTGACTCTAACCAACTAACTAATTGATTTGAAATAAATTCAAATCTCTAATCGACTCTAACTAACTAAATTGATATCACACGCGATCTCTTTAATTAAATAAAAATACGACAATCGAATAAGCGTAAATAAAATTAACGGATAAAAATATCATGCCCTATATTTTAATTTTGTGCTGCATCAATTCTCCTCCGCTTGAAAAATTCGTCTCCTGACGAATTGCTTGATCTTCGTTCTGACGGTTGGAGAATCCTATCTGGATTGGTTGAGCAAAAATCCGCAATTTTGCTCATTTTCCATGTTACGTTTGTAGTTTCTTTCCACTGAGGGGTATGGATGCAAATGTTCTACCCCTTCACTTAAAATGCCTCTATAACATAGCTTAACCTTCACTTGGCCCTTTAAGTAAAAACTCTTGTGAGGAGGGACCTTCTTGTAATTTATCCAAATTTTCTCATCCCTTATTTTAGGGGATTCGGCAGGAGGGAGCTCCCCAACTTCCGTTAGGGTTTCATGCCTCCAAGATAAAAGGTGGTGGCGGCAGTGGTCTAGATCAGGAGGCCGTGAGCGACGACAGCGCAATGGCCAGGGAGGCCTGGGGCGACGCCGAGGAAGGTGGTGCGTTGGTCCTAAATCGCGTGCGTGGTGCAGACCGTACCCAAAACACGCGCGGCGGCTGCTGGAGTACGAGGTCAATAGGCGACGGGTTGGAAAGGGGAACCTCAGGCGGCACCGAGGAATGAGGTGTGACGACCCCCGCTTGCACGCGTGTTGATGACTGCGCCTGGTGCGTGCGCAGTGGCTGCTATAGCTCGAGATTGGGCGGTGGTGGCACTGCAGACGGCGAAGACGGTGTATCTGCGGTGATAGGGCTGTCCAAGGGGGTGTTTCAATATTTTCTGTTGTAGCTGGGGGCGCGAGGACTGCCCGAGGGGGCGTTGGGGCTGGGAGGGTTGCTGGGGTGACGGAGATGGGTTGTAGGAGAGGCAGTGTGGCAATTTGGAGGACAACAGGGGGCTGCAACTGGGAGATTGGGGGTGCCGGAGGTGCGGGGGCTGCATCAGGGACCCAGGAGGGAGTCGTGGGTGGCACTGGAATTGGTTCTTCCAACGATTGTAGGTCTGAATATTCTTGGACAGTAAGCAGATCGACGATTTCCCATGCTTCTTCTATAGGGTCTTCATCAAATATGGGGCCCAAGTCTTCGATTTCGTTTTGTATCGAAGTTGTATCAATAAAATCTTCATCTTGCATGAAAGTACCTTCGTTTTTTTGCTCAAAAATAGGTTGCACAGCAGCTTCATTGATCTGATTTTTGCCGTTGCCGTATGAATCTTCATCGAATGTTGTGTCCAACCATGCTTGCACCTTAACGCTTGATATAAGTCGCTTTCTGAACATTCGTTGCCGCGTACGAGCATGCGAACCGCGAGATATGCAACTGAGATTGAGTTGCAAACGCCAATACTCGATAGGATCGTCGAATCGTAGGAACGATTCGGTTTCCATGCTCTGATACCAAACGATGCAAAATAAAAATTTGCAACGGTGAAAAATAGTTGTTTGGTGGAGAAATTTAGAGAGGAGAGGAAGAGAGAGGAGAACGCGCCAGTTGCACGGGATTTTGGAGATGAAAGACGTGAAGAACACGTTGAGGGAGAGAAATAACGAGAGAGAGAGAGATAATGAGATGAATCTCAAAATTTCATATTAACTGAACCGTTTTAAAACGATAGACCGTCATCCCTTTATACAGGAGGGATGAGATTACAAAAATAGAAATCAAAATTCAAATTCAAAACTACTTATCCTAATTGACTCTAACCAACTAACTAATTGATTTGAAATAAATTCAAATCTCTAATCGACTCTAACTAACTAAATTGATATCACACGCGATCTCTTTAATTAAATAAAAATACGACAATCGAATAAGCGTAAATAAAATTAACGGATAAAAATATCATGCCCTATATTTTAATTTTGTGCTGCATCACTGGAGCATCTATCCCGCGTCATCGGCCTCTTACGTCTGAAGAGCCATAGGAAGAAGTCGATTTTCTCAGGAAGACGAAGGCTCCAAAGGAAGTCGCAATCTCTCGCTAAGTCTAGAGTGATGGGGGGCGGGGGTTGGTGATTGCCTTGTAAGCCCTACGGACCGTGAAATCTTTGTCACGCCAAACCCAATGTTCGTGCCCCGAAAAGGGGCGGCTTGCGTCCCTCAGAGCGTCAAGCAAGCCCAGGAAATCTTCTAATCGTTGATCAGAGAAGTTCGAGTAGAAAAGAGGCATCCAATTACCGTTGTCCCAACAAGCAGCGACTCGCGCATTAGAGCAAAAAGACGAGGGAAACTAGAAGCAAGGTCTCCCTGATCAGTCCAATTATCACGCCAAAAGGCAAAGCTCTCGCCATTACCCAGCACAGGCCTAAAAAATTCCCGAAAAGCAGAGGTAACCTTGAGAATACCCTCCAGAAAAGGGAGGGCAAAGCCGTCTCCCCAAGTAAATCGAGCATCAGCGCCATGCTGGTAATCGGATAAATCTATCGAAGGAGCCGGGTGCAGAGGTCATCGTTGTCACCCCAAATTCTTGCCACCCACTTGAGTAATAACGCCTCATTGAGAGCAGCTAGGCGGCGTACGCCCAGACCACCTTTACTTTTCGGGAGAGTGATGTCCTCCAGCCGACAAGATGCATGCCCGTCCCATCCTGTCCATTCGTGCACCAAAGGAATCGCCGCACAAGTCCTTTAAGCCTTTTCCTGATGCCAGTCGGGAGCAATCTCGTGGAGGAGTAATAGACTGGAATCGCGAAAAGCACAGATTTGAGGAGTACCAACCTGCCACCTTTAGAGAGGAGCGATGCCTTCCAACCCGCAAGTCACCCTTCGACCTTCTCTACCAAGGGAAGCCAGTCAGACAGCTTCGATCTCCCCGTGGAAGCGGGAGCCTTAAGTAGTGGATCGATAGACCAGAACGCACCGTACCCAACACCGTGCTGCACATCTCAGATTCGGCATCCACCATAGAGAAAAGAACCAACTTCGATTTCGCCAAGTTCAACCGAAGCCCGGACATCTCGCTTAAAAGCTCTAGCACCGTGGCCATGCCCCTGGCTTCCTCAGGCCCCCCTCGATAAAGAAAATGGTATCATCGATGTACTGAAGCGGCGGGATCTGGAGATCCCCTTTAGAGAACCCGCGTGTGATGCCTGCCTGGAGCACCCCTCCAACCATGCAGGCCAAAACGTCCGCAACAATGATGAAAAGCAGAGGGGCAAGAGGGCAACCCTGTCGAACCCCCCTTTGAGGCTGGAAATACCCACCCTCCGGGCGACCGTTCACGAGCACGACCATAGTTGAAGTCGACACACAACGCCTCATCCAGGTGATCCAGGTGGACGGGAAGCCCCTTCAATGAAGCGCCACCCAAAGGAAGCACCAGTCTAAAGTATCGAATGCTTTCGAGAAGTCAACCTTCCAGAGTAAGGATTTTGTCCCACATCATTTCCAGTCCACCACAATCTCAGCAGCAGTGACCATAGACTCTGCAATTTGTCTCCTGGGGATGAAGGTCGACTTAAGAGGCGAGATAATGTGCTCCAGAACCCTGCTCAGTCTGCACGCGAACAGTTTGGCGACGATCAAGTAGAGGGCGTTGGAGATAGCAATGGGCCTGAAGTCCTCAACTCTGGAAGCCCCTGCAAACTTGGGGAGCAGAACCACAAGAGCCTTGTTTACGAGCTTGAAACCAGCATTGCAGCGACAACTCTCGTGAACGACCTCAAGAACCTCCCCGCCCACCAGGTCCCAAAAGTCTTTGAAGAGCGATACGGGGAAGCCATCTGGACCCGACGACCCTTCACTGTTAAGATTCTAGACTACTGACTTAAGCTCCTCAGGAGTGACCACAAGAGTCAGGCTAGACGCGTGCGCCTCCGACAAACGAACCGCCCCCTCGCCAGACCAGCGCCAAAGGCGGTCTCCACTTCGCTTGGAGAACTCTCTGAAGTGGTTTGCAATAGCATTCTCGAGCTCCCTGTTGCCCTTCACCCGTGCATTGTTGATGGCGAAACTCCTGAGAAAATTAGAGCCCCGCCTCCCACTAGCAACCCTGTGGAAGAAAGCAGTGTTCGCGTCCCCCTCTTTGAGCCATATGTGTCTGGAGCGTTGCTTCCATTCAATCACTCTCTTGCGGTCCTCAACACTAATCTTCCACTGCGCCTCCGATCGCTTGAGCAGCTCGACCGACGTCAGTGGCCTCTCATCCTCAAAACCATTGAGGTCGGAGATCGTCGCTTCCGCCTCCGATCTAACCACGCTGCGTGCCGCCCGCGACTCCTATTTGAAAACGCAAAGGCGCGGCTGAAGGGAGTCAAGCTTCATGACAAATCTAGCTGCCGCCGAGCCTGCTGCGATAGTCGATCTCCAATGTGACTCCACCAAACCACGGAAGGAGTCTTCAAGCAACCAGGCCTTCTCGTAGCGGAAAAGATCCTGAGGGGGCAAGGCCTCCCCGGAATCCCAGAGGATGGGCGTGTGATCAGACCAGGTGCGGGGCCTGGCCGAGACCGAGGAGAGGGGGAAAGTCTCCAGGAAAGCCGGCGACACCAAGAAACGGTCCAGACGAGATCTGGAGCCCGAGTTCCTCCAAGTGTACCTGACATCCTGAGCGTCCAGGATCTCCAAATAGGGTCCTGCCCGCCCCGTGAATGCGGGCGGTCCGAAGAAAGTAACGTTACATTGAAATCGCCCCCACCAACTAGGAGACGTCAAGGAAAAAGTCCCTGGCCGCTCGCAGATCCATCCAAAGCTGATGTCTCAGAGACACAGAAGAAGGGCCATAAACACACGAAAAAGCAAAAGAGATCCCCGAGCACTGACACTTGAGTAGAACCGAGAGCACGTGAGAGCCTTTCAGTTCAGCTTTCAGGGAGAAGAGGGAGCCCCTCCAGGCCACCAGCAAACCTCCCGCGGAGCCAAGAGCATCCAGGGCGCAGAAGTCCGAGATCGGACCCGCCCCAAAAGATCGCCAGACCGAAGCAGAGAGCGAATCCAACTTTGTCTCCTGCAAGAGGACCACATCGCAACTAGGGCTGTCAGGAAAGCTCGAACTCGATGAGCTTAACTCGGGCTCGGCTCGTTAAGGGCTCGTGAGCCGAACTCGAAACCTTAACGAGCCCGAGCCCGAGTTGGGTTTTATGGCTCGTTAGCTTATCGAGTCGAGTTCGAGTTGGGCATTGTTCAACTCGGAAACTCGACTCGATAACTCATTTTCTCTCTTAATAAAAAATTAAAAATATATATACCAAAACTTCCACATTGAGTTTGATTAAACTAGAGGTTAATATTTTTCTTGCCCAAAAAGCTACACAAAAGAGTATAAAAAATTAAAATTACAAATGTCATTTGCATAATTTAATGTATAAAATGGAACAATGACTCATCAAGAGGTTCATGAGCCTGCTCATTTTGAGGCTCATGAGCCAGTTCAGAAACTCACGACTCGATAAGTGGCTCATGAGCCAGCTCATTTTGAGGCTCGTGAGCTAGCTCAGAAACTTGTGGCTCGATAAGAGGCTCGTGAGTCAACTCGAACTCGACGAGTTTGAGTTCGAGTTGGTGATCCAGGGCTCGATTCTTATCGAGCCCGAGTTCGAGCTTAGGTTTCTTATCGAGTTCGAGTTCGAGTTGAGGCCAACTCGGCTCGTTGAACTCGATAGACACCCCTAATCGCAACCCCAATCCAGAAATCTTGACCCCAGCACTGCACGCTTCTCTGGGTCACCCAGACCCCTGACATTCCATGAAAGAAGTTTCATTGACAACTGCTTTTGTTCCCCCTCTTGAGATAAACCACCCCTGCCGCCTTAGCAAACTTAGACAAGAACTCAGAAGGCGGAGCGGGGATAGCAGCAGATTTGGAACACTGCCGTCTCCGGTAGTGTTTACCGGATCTCTTTTTTGCCATCTCTTCTCCCCGACCTGCCATAGGAGAAGGGCGGGGCTCCAGATCAACCACAGAAGGCTCCTGCGAAGGGGAACCGCGTCCACGGGAAGCTCCGACGCACCAACAACCACTGAAGGGGATCCACCGCAGAGCCCCCCTGGTAAGGACATCCCGCCAGGGGAGTCCAAGAGAGGGGCCGGACTGAGGATAGAGGTCGAGGAGCATTCACTGACCTCACGCCGAGCCAGAAAGGACATAGGTAGGGGGCGGCCGCCAGAAAGGCCGCGAGGGCATGGGTCCCCGCGAGAAGAGTCGACAAAAGAAAACCTGGAGAAGGAGGGGCACTTTTCACCGTACGAGGTTAGCAAAAGATCAGCCTGGACGAATTGAAAAAGTCATCCACGCAAGGGGCCAATAAAGGCGCCCGACCCGGGGGGACCAGAAAGTGACGGAAGAGGCAATGACGTCGCCGGGCTGGTAGCATCAAATGCATGCGTTTCAAGGCCCACGTGCTTGGAGGAGAGGGGCTTCAGAAATGGAGCGTCATCAATAACGCTAGAAATGGGCTCCAGAAATGGAACGTCATCAAAAATGCGACCCATGGCGTGAATGGCGGAAGGCCCAGCGACAATCACGGCCTATTTAAAGAAGGAAATAGAGGCAGTAAAGACGCCCCTAGAATGTGAAACGCCGCCCTAGTCAGCAGGACTGCCCCCCGCAGAATCCGCCTCAATAGAAGTTGTAACGTCGCCCTGGACGCGTGCTGGGACCGCTTCGAAAACGCGTGTCTCGGAATGGGAAACGCCCCCCGCAGTGTCCGGCTCAATAGCACTGCCACCGAAAACCTCTTTGGAATGGGAAACCTCCAACGCCTCTTTGGAAACAAATCGGGCCACGTCAGCGCCCTGCTGCGCCATGTCATCCTGGATCGATGCGGCAGGCAAGGAAGGCGTAACATCTCCCCCCTTGGCAGGCACCGCCGCAAGGGAAACCTCCGCCACCGCCATCGAAGCAGCCACCGAGGGTGGCGGCGGCGGGATGGAGATGAGAATCTGACATCGGAAAGAAAAATAACCAACCGTCAAGACCGCACTCGATTCAAAACCCTCCCTCCACGAGCTCTCCATAAGAACCACGGTGAGGTCCGGATTGGACCCCGGGTTGCTGCCGTCAGCCAAAATCCTGAGCACGGAGCCAATATGTCGTAGGGCCGGACGTAAGATCTCGACCGATCGCGAGAGAAAAGGAACTCCGCGGACCTGCACCGGCCGCACAACCGAGAGGTCGAGGTGGTTGTCCGCAAACCGCAGCGGCCGCCAAAGGAAAGTCCCGACCGACCTGGAATTCGCAAGCGCAAGCTTTTGCTGGCGGGAAAGACCGCGGGCGCAAACCCGGCCAATCCCAAGCCAAACCACATTCCCCTGAAAGTTTTTTTCCACCTACTAAGCGAGAAATCTCTTCCGTCGGCGAAAAATCGGAGGGCGGATCAATGTTTCTGTATCGAGTAACATCTTCGAAGATAGGATCGGAGGAGGGGTGCTTCTTCGGATGTGCATAATAATTTCTAATACTAGTGAAATGTACAAAGTACTTACGACTAAATCCTATGTGACATCATCTTGGATACGAGGTTTTAAATATGTTAATTAATAGTCGATCGGCTGATCCACAACCTTGCATCCGTGGGAACTTTTCTTGTGGAACATTATTTTTATGATATCTCTTGTGTCTTTGCTATTGGAGAGTGGATATGGGCAATTGGAGGGCCTTGAACGAGCATTTATGCTCATGATACAATTTCACATTGTATGGGAATGACTTGAAGCATTCGAACCTGGATCATAATGAGGTCATCCTTGTATAGGCTTGGTAGTAGCTATCGTCGATGTTGTAAGAGGTGGTGTTGGAATGCGAATATACGAAGGGATCTTAGTTTTCTGAATCTAAGCCTGAGATTGACCCAAGATAGATCTAAATGGATTCAAAGAATCCATTTAGCCGACCTTACTTAATGTGGGAAAAAAGGATTTGTTGTTGTTGTATATGCATATTGCTCTCCCCCTTGTGGGGTTTGTGTTTGGTAGTCGACAACTAACGTAAAAAAATAGTTGAGTCTTTGTTGTTGGGATATAAGTCCGAGATTGACCCAAGATAGATCTGAATGGAGGCGAAGAATCCATGTAGCCGACCCTACTTAATTGTGGGAAAAGGCTTTGTTGTTGTTGTTGTGAGTCTTTCAACATGGATTTGAGCAAGAATCCATGTAGCCAATCCTACTTATAGTGCGAGATGGCTTTTGAAATTTAAAAGTTAAAATTTATATGCATATTGCTTAAAGAGTTATGAGAATTAGATCATTAATTAATTCATCTAGAATAAGAGAAGGAACTAAATATGTGCATAACAATTTCTAATAAATGAAATGTACAAAGTACTTACGACTAAATCCTATGCGACATCGTCTTGGATACGAGGTTTCAAATGTGTGAATTAATAGTTGATCGGCTGATCCACAACCTTGCATCTATGGGAGCTTTTCATAATGGAACATTATTTTCATGATATCTCTTGTGTCTTTGCTATTGGAGAGTAGATATGGGCAATCGAAGGGACTTGAACGAGCATTTATGCTCATGATACAGTTTCACATTGTATGGGAATGACTTGAAGCATTCGAACCTGGACCATAATGAGGTCATCCTTATAGGCTTGGTAGTAGCTATCGTCGATGCTGTAAGAGGTGGTGTTTACGATGGTGGGGGTAAAGTCATGGATGTCTGCCTTTAAAGGAAATGCTGCCAGAGGAGATTAAAATGGGCGACGTGCCGACTATAGAGTCGGCAAGGGTCGGGGAGGAGTTGAGGCGTGCCGGTAGCGGCGCTACTCGTGGCAGTTTGTGGGATAAAAACCGCTCCTGTTAATGTGTCTTATATAATGACTTATATGCTATATACGATAATTTTTCCAACAACATTATCATTATAACAAATACGGATTTTTTTATCTTCGTGCTATAATTTTTATTTTAGCTTATGAGATTGAAAAATTAGAATAAGAAAAAAAAGTTTTACATTTAGTTGTATCTTACCGTATTATAAAATGCTTAGTTTGTTCTTCTAAATAATTTATTAAGTGATATTTTATCTTTTAGGATTAGTGGTACTATGACCTCAAATTTCAACAAAATTCTATCATTTCCATTTCTCTAGGTTATCAAAAGTGAAATGCCATCTTATTTCTTTTTCCAAGATTTCAACAAAATATCAATGAAATTTCATCGAAATTGCATGTCTTTTTAGCGAAACAACAAAAATAAGAGAATCTACCCTTCACTTTTATCGAAATTTTCATATATTAATGAAATGTCACTTATTTATTCGCTGATATGTTGAGTTAATAGATTGCTTTACGTTGTTTGAGATTTTTTTGTAGTTAGTTTCTAAATTTTTGATTTAAATCCTAACCAAATCAGTTATGTCAAAATCAGTTAGACATAAGATTTATGAGTTTAAATTTATGTTAGACAAAAAAATAAGGGAACTTTATATTTTTTTGATCTTTCTTTATGTTATTATATCATTTGACTAGTAGTTATTATATGTGTCATCCCATTCTTATTGAAAAGGTGTTTATTATGGTTTTTGCTTCCAGTATAGCTTACATTTCTGACTCTAGGCAATACGTTCCTTACATATCAACATATGCTATGATTATGCCGACATTACTACTTCAAAACTTATATTTACACTTCTATTTTACATGTAAGTGTGGATTTCTATTTAATTTATTGATTTGAGAATATTAAAAACCTTAGTTTTTGGGAAAAAAAAGTTAAGGTTAGAGACATTTCCAAGATTTCTTATGTTACAACTAAATTCCATCGAAATTATCAGAAATATCTCTTTTCGGATTTGATGAATCGAAATCGAAATCCAAAATTTAAGACCTTGATTGGTATTATATGAATTAAAAACATTTTGCATACTTGTTATTATAAATATATAGTTGTTGCGGCATTGACCTTGACAATTGTAATGTGCCATTATCTCATTGCCGCATGCAACACATATGCGATATATTATGAGAATGATATTAATGTGACATTTGATGTGCTAACCCTTATATCGGTTTCCATGGTTTGTGATTAACATCCATATTTTCTTCACTATCATCTCCCTGTTTATTGGCGCTAGATGTCTTACCTTCAAATTGATTCATTAATGATCATTTACGGCCCATCCATTAAAAGATATATTTTATCCTTGTAGTTATTCTCTGCTATGATTGTGCTTTCTATTCAAAAGGATGTTAATCCTTCTATGATTCCTTGAAATAACATGACTGTTTCCCTTCTCACGAGATGGACGGCTCCCATTACCATAGAGATGTGGAGTTAGCTTAATGGAAGTACCCCTCCCTCATGCTCCAACTATTTGGCACATGTGGAAAGAGATGAACAATGCAACGGGTTGTCTTATTCAAGAGGTCTAGAGTCCTTATATAGGACTAAACCCTAGAGAGCTCAAAAGGATACATAAGTGCCCCCGTGGGGTTACAATAGAATATAAGAGCGTAACCTTTTGTAAACTAACTCTAAAACTCCCCCTTAAGTTGGAGCACATCTATTGATCATGCCCAACTTGGAAGCTATCCAAGAAAGATGCTTCTTAAGTAAGGCCATTGTGAATTCATCTACAAGATGAAGATCTGTCGAGATGTGTGGTGTAATCATTGTTTTTAAAAACGTGCATTGAGGCGCTGAGGTGTACACCTTAGGGCATTTTTCAAGGAAAAACGCCTCTGTGAGGCCCGCTCCTTCTCGGATCTGCGAAACCCGTTTACATATCAGACGTAGTATCATGTTCGCTAAAGACCACATTAGAGTAATGAAAATTAGGGGAAATATTTTTTAAATAGCATTCACAAATTAACCAATAAACCACAGAACTATAACATGTTAGACTTATATTGCATAAATTCCATAGCAGTTATCATGTAACAACAGAAATTGCATTATGTACATGCAACCCAATTTTATCAGAAGAGAAATAAAAGCATTTATAATATCCTTGAACAAAATTATAACATACATACCTGGTATGTTTTGCTTCAGAAACTGATATTCAACATTCCCAAACAACGGTGCAGGTATTATGCCTGCAATCCATGGAATAGGGAGAAAAGAACATCAACAAATGTTGAGTAAATCTTAATTAATTAAAAATAACAGGAAATTTAGTAGCTCCAAAAGAAAGCAAGTAAAAGGGGCTTTGACAATTAAATTTTTAGAGCTACTTGCATTGAAACATGCTTTCAAGTTGTTTGGTATGTAAAACCCCATTCTACTCATCCTACATTAATTACCCATATTAATCATTTTTATACAAAGATTATAAGATCCATATTTAAACTGTCACCTTTTAATTAATTATAAATCATGTTTAATGGATCTTGAGATGTGGATGTTGAGTCTTTGTTCTTGGTTTTTATCCAATTAATCATATTTGGTGGATAATCTGGGATCTTGATCTGAGTGTGACCTCATATTATGATTCTAAGATGTTACTCCAGCATAAAACTGTATATGATTTCCATTCTTCCCCATCAATTTCATGTTCCAATGATTTATTCAATGGCTATCATGATTGAATTGATCATGATATCTTGAGTATTTAATGATTGACATGGTCGAGATGATTCGTGTCTCTTTTGATGTTTGTGAGTCATGAGGATAGACCATAGTAAGTGTGGATGATGAGTCTGATGTTTTGATTCTTTTCATATTGAATTTCTCAAGCTTAGTGGATAGTCTATGGTCTTGGTCTAGATAAGACCTCACACTATGACTCTAAGGCAGTAAAGAAGCCTTAGGGTTGGGGTGCCTCCGTAGGCATGCGGTGGAGTAAAATGCATCCTAACTAAGTTCCCAACACGTCCACTAGCTATTTCGAACAACTTTGATAGTAGCTTGTAGTCTGATAAGGATGATTTTCATGATATGGTTATATCTTTTCTCTTTGTCTGGAATTATTGGCAGAAAAGTAACTAGTTCAACGGAACCCAACTCAACTGTAACCAAGCTTCCATGTAACCAATTCAACTGTAATTCAACTTTAACCAAACTCAATTGTGACTCAATCCAATCTCAAATGTAACTTTTCCAAATTCAACTGTAACTGATTCAGATGTAGCCATAGAGGATTCAGATGTATACATGGATGATTCGGATGTAGCATCGCCAAGTCTGCTGGCGAAAAATAAACAAAACTCAATCGGTGAAGTAGCCTACAAAAGAGACTCTTCCGTCTCGCCCTCTAATTGGAAGGCGGTCCAATAGAGTGATAGGTCTACTCCAAAACTACGCCACTGAGATGGGTGAGAGAGACTTTCCGGAAAAGTCATTCTAAAAGAAAAACCGGCCCGACCGGTACGGGTTAACGAGCTCGAAAAAAAACCAAGGGTCCTCCAGCCTAGGTACCCTAAAGAACAAGGGTCAACGGAACTGGTCTTTAAAAAAAACCTGTAGATCCCAGAGAGGCGTAAAAACTGCGAGCGCTCGCGAAAAAAAACCGAGAAAAAGACTGGGATCCTAGACCCGCGCATTAAGCGGCCGCTGCCCTAACTGGGCTTCCTAATCTCCCGCCCAGCTGAGGGTCACCGCACCCTCGCACAGTCAGGCGTAAAGGTCACCATGACTGGCACTCTTAATTATTACTCATCAATGAATCACCAACGCTGACTTGATTCCTCAACCTTGTCTCTGTTGTGGTTGACTGTACAGATCTATGTCTTTTTTTTAGGAATTTTAGAGGCTCGGTTACTTATATTAGATTCTTTATTTATGAATTGCTTCATCCTTCTCAGGATTCCATAAGAAAATGCATGTCATTTTCCCCAAATTTCTATTTTTCTGTGCTAAAAATTCTAGCTAATTAATGGCTTGAACTTAGGTTAATTTGCATGCTAAACCCACATTTTTATCCTCAAAATTTTTAAAAAATCAAGAGTATATATAATTGTTGTAAAGTTTTAATGAATTCCATGTAAAACTTGACATTCTCTTCTAATTTCAGAGGTAATTTAGGATATTGAATCATGCGTGGAAGGTAGCAAGAGGAGGGTTAAAGATTGTACCTTTGATCCTTTAAGTTTGGAGGGATTTGTGGCTTTATCTAACATACAACAATAGATAAAATACCTGATGGATAGCAACATAAAAAATCTGAATTAGAAACTTCATCATTGACTTTAATGAGAACAAAGAGGAAAGAGATATGTACCTTTGAATATCTCCACTTTGGAGATCCAAACTTGCTTGCAACATCCTTTTCTTGACATGAGCTTCAGTTCATTCGGATCCGGATGTTTCAGCCTCGAAGCTATAGCCTCACACAACCTCAGTGAGGCGTGCGCCTCGAGGCTTATGAGGCGCGCCTCGAGGTGCTACCTCATTTGTGTGCTGGTTTTTTATTTTTTTCTTCAATATTTTTTCTTTTTGGTTGTGGGCACAAGTCCTTAAGCTCACAATTCACTGAAATGTATTTTTTTAGTTTATTAAAGCATTCAGCTTATTTTTACTTCGTTATGCATGTTCTTTTAAACATGGATTTAAGCAAACATACAGATTTCGTTGGGGCGTTCCCTACTTGCGACGCGTTGCATCGCCCGAATGCAATGAAAAATTGGCAATGGCCGCTACATCGCAGCCTGGATGTAGTTCAAAATTTGCAAGGGTTCTCACATGAGGAACGCATGCGGGTAAATAAACTAGTTCCGCTGCATCACCGCCCGGATGCAGTCCAAAATTTGCAAGGGTTCTCGCATAATGGACGCATGCGAGTAAAGAAGTTAGTCCAAAAGAGATTGCAAAGGAAGTTATGGATTGGTACTTGGAATATCGGTACTTTAACTGGAAAATTGATGGAGATAGTGGATACAATGGAAAGAAGGAAGATTCATATATTATGTCTACAAGAGACTAAATGGGTTGGAGAGAAAGCAAGGGAGATCGAGAAGATAGGCTTTAAACTTTGGTATTCAGGTAAAGATAAGGGCAGAAATGGTGTTGGAGTGGTTGTTCATAAAGATTTGAAGGATTGTGTGGTTGAGGTGCAAAGATTTGGGGATCGGATTATTTTGCTAAAGTTGGTGCTTGAGGAAGAAATTCTGAATATCATCTCAGTTTATGCACCGCAAATTGGTTTAGATGAAAGGACTAAACAAGCTTTTTGGGAGGATTTGGATAAGATTTTACAAGGAATCCCACAAAGAGAGATGGTTTGCATAGGTGGAGATCTTAATGGACATGTGGGAAAAGATGTTTCAGGGTATGCAAGTGTGCATGGAGGACATGGTTTTGGGGATAGAAACGAAGAGGGAAAAGTCATTCTGGATTTTGTAACTGCATATGATCTTTTCATAGCAAACACTCTTTTTAAAAAGAGGGAGGAGCATTTAATTACTTATAAGAGTGGCTCAACTAGAACACAGATAGATTACTTTGCGTTGAGGAGAAGAGATCGATTGTGTTGCAAAGATTGCAAAGTAATCCCTAGAGAGAGTTTGACAACCCAACATCGCTTGTTAGTCTTGGATTTACAAATAAAAGGGCTGGTAAAGAAAAGGAAGGTTCCTAAGATCACTAGAACTAGGTGGTGGAATATTCCGCTGAAGCAATCACGCTTCAGGGAGAAGGTTTTAGAAGACTTGTCTTGGAATTGTAGCGGCAGTGCAAACGAGATGTGGGAGGCAGTAGCATCTTGTATCCGAAAGGTAGCCAAAGAGATGCTAGACGAGTCAAAAGGAGGAGCTCCGGGTCAAAAGGAGGCTTGGTGGTGGAGTGAAGGGGTGCAAGAGAAGCTAAAAATTAAAAGAGCTTGCTTTAAAGCTATGTCTAAGGATAGAACAGAGGAATCTGTCACAGGCTATAAAATAGCGAAGAAGGAAGCAAAGAAGGCTGTAAGTGAAGCTAAGTCAAAAGCTTATGAGGTTTTGTATAAAAATCTCAACTCTAAGGAGGGCCAGAAGGATATATTCAGGTTGGCCAAAGCAAGAGAAAGAAGGACCAAAGACCTTTCTCAAGTGAGATGTATTAAGGACGAGGAAGGTCACGCGCTTGTTACTAAGAAGGATATAGAGACTAGATGGGAGCAGTACTTCCATAAACTTTTCATTGGAGAAGGAAATAGAGAGATCACTTTGGGTGATCTAGCTAGTAGTGAAAGTTACTTGAATCGTGCATGCTATAGACGAATACAAAGAAAAGAAGTAGATGAGGCTTTGAAGGTTATGAGACCTAGGAAAGGTGTTGGACCGGATGACATCCCTGTAGAAGTATGGAAAGTTTTAGGTGAGCGTGGTTTGACTTGGCTTACGAATCTACTCAATGTTATTTGGCGAAGCAAGAAAATGCCTGAAGATTGGAGGAGGAGTATCGTGGTGCCTCTTTATAAGAACAAAGGAGACATTCAAAATTGTTCAAATTACAGAGGTATCAAGCTGATGAGTCAGACTATGAAAATTTGGGAACGTGTGATCGAAAGAAGGTTAAGGCAAGTTTCCCAAGTAAAAGAAAACCAATTCGGATTCATGCCAGGTCGCTCAACTATTGAAGCCATCCATTTGCTGAGGAGAACAATGGAGATTTATAGAGCTAAAAGGAAGAATCTCCATATGATCTTTATTGATTTGGAGAAGGCTTATGATTCCGTCCCACGAGAGATACTGTGGAGAGTTTTAGAGAAGAGACAAGTACCTGTCCTATACATTAATCTCATAAAGGATATGTATGATAGGGCTTTATCTTGTGTAAGGACCCCGACGGGGAAGACTGACTATTTTGATATCAACATTGGTTTACATCAAGGTTCAGCTTTGAGTCCATTTCTTTTTACTTTGATTATGGACGAGTTGACAAGTCACATTCAAGATGAGTTACCTTGGTGTATGTTATTTGCTGATGATATTGTGTTGATTGACGAGGCTAGAGATGGAGTAAATGAGAAGCTTGAGGTTTGGAGACATGCATTGGAGACTAAAGGTTTTCGTATAAGTAGGGCTAAGACGGAATATATAGAATGCACCTTTGATGGAAGCAATGGTGAAGGAATCGAGGTGAAGATTGGTGACGATAACATTCAGAAGAGAGATTCTTTTAGATATCTGGGATCTATTTTGCAACATGATGGGGAAATTGATGGAGATGTTACTAATAGAATAAATGCAGGCTGGCTAAAGTGGAGAGGAGCCTCCGCTGTTCTCTGTGATAAGAAAATTCCTTTAAAAATTAAAGGAAAGTTTTACAAAGCAGCCGTGAGACCTGCTATGCTTTATGGTTCTGAATGTTGGCCTGTGAACCATAGACATGTGCAGAGAATGGCTGTAGCAGAAATGAAAATGCTAAGATGGATGTGTGGACATACACGTAAAGATCGGATTCGGAATGATGCAATCCGAAAGAAAGTTGGTGTAGCTCCGATCGAGGATAAGATGCGAGAAAACCGCTTAAGATGGTTTGGTCATTTGCAAAGAAGGTCAACTGATGCACCGGTTAGGAGATGCGAGTGTTGGGATGTTGAGCCGGCTAAGAGAGGGCGAGGACGGCCCAAGAAGTGTTGGAAAGAGACTATACGAAGGGATCTTAGTTTTTTGGATATAAGTCCGAGATTGACCCAAGACAGATCTGAATGGAGGCGAAGAATCCATGTAGCCGACCCTACTTAATTGTGGGAAAAGGCTTTGTTGTTGTTGTTGTATGCATGTTCTTTATAAATCAACATGAACAAAAAAATTAAGTCTTGAGTCCTTAAATCTAATGCCTCTACTCTTTAGTATGAATGAAGCATAAATGCTTTCTTTATTAAAATGTTTGGATGCAAGTCCCCTAGTTTGACCTAAATTTAGAAAAGTATATTTTTGTAAACATGTCTCATCTTTTCTTCTATTCAATCGGGACTAAATTAATACACATCAAAGCATGCATGAACAAAGATGGTCATAACATGCAATATTCCAAGTATTTTATCTTCCGATCCTTATGGTAAAGTAAAAAGTGATCACTGATTCACTGCTTACTCTCTTATCCTTCTCAATTGAATGACACACATATCTCACCTAATTTTGAAAATAGTGTGTTACATCTAGTCGCTTTAGTTAATTTTTTTTCAAAACTTTAAATTTTGCGAAGAGTTACCCATTATTGTGCTTGCATATCCATATTTACTCTCCTCCTTACAGATTTAGAGTCCAAAAAAAGAGAGTTATATAACAACTTGGATATTTAAACCATGTTGTTAGCCTTGAAATGTCATGAAGTTATGTATTTAATCATAACTATTTAATTTCTTGAACTCGGAAATTGTAATTACGATTAATTATTATGTTTTATGAAAAAATTTCTTTCACGAGTGAGGCTTACGCCTCGAGGCAATACTGGGAAAACGCCTCGTACGCCTCACGCTTTTTGAAACCTTGGGTGTAATAATCTTGCCTCCTCACACAACGTCATGAACAAAATGGCAGTCAATCTCGATATGTTTAGTTCTCTCACAGGACACATGATTTGTAGCGATATAAGTAGCGGATTTGTTGTCACAATATATAGGAATGCGGGTGGTGACAACGATATTGAGCTCTTGTAGAAAAGTCAGTAGCCAAGTAATTTCGCAGGTGCCTAGGCCATCGCCTTATATTCTGCCTCTACACTGGATTGGGAGACTACATTCTGCTTCTTGCTCCTCTAACTGATAAGGTTTCCTCCAACCATCATAACATAACCCATAGTAGAGCAACAATCCTTAGGAGAGCTTGCATAATCAACAACGACATATGCAGTAACATCAGTGTAGTCGTTTGCCTCGTAGAAGAGGCCACATCCAGCTGATTTTTTCAGGCAGCGAAGGATTTGAAGAACATCCAGCCAGTGGTTGTAACATGGTTTCTCCATGTATTGGCTAGCTCTGCTCACAACATAAGATATGTCTGACCTAGTAACAATAAGACACAAGAGTTTGTCAACCATGCTTCTGTATCATGTAGTGTCTTTGAAGACATGATCAATGGAAGTGGAGTGTTTTCTCGGGTCTGCAGGAATACTAGAGGGTTTTCAACCGAGTAACCCTACCTCAGTTAGGATATCTAAGCAGTACTTTCTCTATGACTGATGGAGTCCCTTTGTAGTGCGTAATACTTCTATGTCCAAAAAGTAGTGAAGTTGGCTTAGATCCTTGGTGACAAAGACCTTCTGGAGAAAAACCTTGGTCTCTAGCACCTCTTTATCATCGTCATCTGTAACAACCATATCATCCACATATACAACAAGTATAACTGTATCGATTGATCGTGTGCTGATAAAAATAAAGTAGGCATATGTAGTTCTCTGGAAGCCAAGAGTGCCAATATTTGTAGTAAGTCGGTCAAACCATGCCCTTGGACTCTTCTTTAGACCATACATTGCTCTGCGAAGTTGGCACACATACTGTCCCGCGACTTCGTAACTTGGAGGTTGCATCATGTAAACTTCCTCCTCAAGGTCGTCGTACAGAAAAACATTTTCAACATCCAGTTGGAGGATAGACCAATACTTATTTGCAACTACTGAAAGAATAGTTCGTATTGAGGCCATCCGAGGAGGAAGCTTCAGTATTTGCAACTACTGAAAGTTTGGAGGCCAATAGGAGAAAAAGTCTCGAAGTAGTCAACGCCATACGCCTGCGTAAAGCCTTTAGCCACAAGCTTTGCTCAACATGTCAATGGAGCCATCTGGTGACTGCTTCGTTGTGAAGACCCATCCACAAGCCACATTTTTAGTTCCTTGGGAACACCTTACAAGATCCCATGTCCCTCTAGAATTGAGAGTATCCATTTCTTTTTTTATTGCATGTTGCCGGGCATGATCATGCCTGGCACTATGGTCTTTGGGAACAGAAATTGTCATAAGAGCAGCTCATATCTTCTATCAGTGCAAGATAAGCTAATAGTAGACGTGAAATGTGATATGGGATGAAGGATACATTACCTTTTAGTTCTGCAAAGAGCGACGGGAAGCTCCTGAGGATCATTTAGGGCAATATTGGTGGGAGCTCTTGAAGATGGCGTATTATCCTCCAACAAAGGAATAAGTAGTGGAACAAGTGCTGGTGTAGAAATATGTTTTTGCTTATACACAATAGGTGGAGGAAGATCTAATGGAATATCTTAAACAACATGAGAATAACCATGAAAAACACATTAAACACACGAGGATACAATTTATCATCAGTATGAAAATTGTGAACAAATGCAGTACATCCAAAAATCTTTAGGGGTAGAGGGAAGGGTGACTTACTTGGGTGCAGTAAGGCAAAGGGAGTAGAGCCATTTAGGGATGCAGAGGGAACCCTGTTTATAAGGTGAACTGCATTGAGTACAATATCTCCACAGTAGGTAATGTACCCTGCATTGAGTACAATATTTCATCTGAGTGCGAAGAGAGCGAGCAATATCAAGGATATTTTTGAGTTTCCTTTCTGCTTCCTTATTCTGCTAGGAGGTATGTGGACATGAGGTTTGATGGATGGTGCTCTGGGAAGCAAAGGATGTCAAATCATTTTAGGTGGATTCCAAGGCATTATTAGAATGAAATATTTGAATATCAGCGGAGAAGATATTTTTGATACGGTGAAATAAATTCTTAACAATATCATTAATCTTTGAACGTTGCTAACAAGTAGACCAAAGAGGATCGACTATAGTCATAAAAAACATCAAAATATGTATGTCTACTCAGAGTTCAGATCAAACATGGTCCCCATTTATCACGATGGACAAGAGAAAAAGGTACACAACGATGAGGCTGAGTCTGTGTAGGAAAGGATACTTGATGATGTTTCTTGAACTGACACACCTTGCACTCAAAGGGTTTGAGCGTAGCGAGTTCATGGAACATCATGCAGAGGGCCTTGATAGAAGGATGACCTAGACAAATGTGCCACAAAAGAGGATCTTCAGAGATAGAAGCTGCACCATCAAAATTAGAATCAGATGGGAGGTCGAGGTAATAGAGGTCGTTCCTCTCATGTCTCCCATCAAAAATTTGCCTCGTCTGGATGTCCTAAAAATAACAACAGAACTCATAAAAAATAATACGACAATTAAGTTCAGTGCGTAGCTTCTGTACAGATAATAGATTGAGAGGAAAAAAATAGGAGCACATTGTTGCTAGTCAATCATAGCGTAGAAGAGAATTTGACAGTACTGACAATAGTAACTAGGGAATGGTCCCCATTAGCAACCCGGACGATCTTCATAGAGGAAGACGCTTGTGAAGAGGTAAGTAGACTTTCTTCCCCTGCCAGATGGGTAGAAGCTCCCGATGCAATAATCCATGTAGGTTTGGAAGCAGAAACATAATATGCTACTGTACATGAAGTAGTAGCTAGGCCAGCAGTAGGAGCAGAAGCAATATTATCATTGTCATACGAGCCAGAGTGTTGTAGCAGTTGCCTCAAGCATGCATATTCAGAAGCAGTAAAAGGAGCATGTACTCCATCAGATTGCTGGGCATGCGTATCTTCAACAACATCATAGGATGCTTCTTCGTATGCATTGTTGGCTTTAGGGTGCATGCCAAAAGTTGCCTAATGATTCCAGTGTCCACAATGTACACATACCAGATAACGAGCAATAGAAGAATCACGTTCACATTCGCTTCCAAAGTTATGACCACGTCCGGATTCATGACCACATCCGATATTTCTGACATCTTCTGTATCTCGAGAAGGCATAATGAGTCGTCATCACTGTAGATGCATGGATTGGAGGGTGCTCAACTGGAGGCTCTAACTCATGTAGTCGTCCGACGATGGTCTTAATGGTGGACAAGCAATCAACCATCGGAAACTAGTCTTTCATGGGCTTATATCGTGGATGCAACCCATAAAGAAATCTGTAAACATGCCATTCAACATGCTCACCCACTTGTTGATCACAACGTATAGGCTGGAAAATAATGAGCTCATCAAATAAGCTAGTAAGAAGCCTGTAGTACTCGATAAGGCTTGACTCACCCTGAGTAGCAGAACAGATTCTTGTGTATATATTAAAGAGGCGACACTTGGTTGTCTTATGAGAATATTTGCGCTCAAGATTCTCCCACATCGCCTTTGCAGTGCCCTTGTAAAGAGGATTGATAGCAATGTTTGGATCGACGTTATTGGTTATCCAAGTGATAACCTGGCAGTTGTCAGCAAACCATGTGTCATAGTCCTTGTTTGTTTTAGCAAGCGGAACCTTTGTAAGAACATAGCTTTTGCATCGGCTACCAACGAACACTTTGAAAGATCGACTAGGCTATAGAACATAGCTTTCGGAGCCCTTCAACTTGATAAAAGTGCATTGTACCATCAAAGAAGTAGGGTACACGGGCTTGGTCTCAGTGGACGTCATAGTGAATGCACATGTCGAGAAAAAGTGACCTAGAATAACAAGTATCTTCTTAATCAAGCACGGAAACGGTCCAAATCATCGTTTAGAATAGGGATTATATGAGTCAATAGTGCTGATATGCAGTAGCAGCTATACAGAAGCCCTTGTTAAGGTTCCTGATCAATGATTGGTGGTTATCCACGGTGCAACCAAGGGTCGTTGATGACTTAAATCTCTATGCCGATATATCCTATGAGGAGTCCCGCTAGGAGCTTCACCTGGAGGAAAGGAAGCGCTGGAGGCGTCCCTCCAACAATTTGGTAGAGAAGGAAGCCCGCTCAGGCTCCACTCAGAGGAGAGGAGGCATTGGCGGTGCTCCTCCTGGAGTTTCGAAGAGGAGTGCTTCACTCTGAGGAGAGGAGGCGCTGGCAGCACTCCTCCTGCAGTTTCGAAGGAGAGGAGGCTCGCTAGGGGCTCCGTTCGGAGGAGAGGAGGGGCTGGCCGCGCTCCTCATGCAGTTTCGAAGACGAGGATGCCTTAACGGGGCTCTGCTTGATCCTTGGGAGAGGAGAGGAGGTGATGGCGGTGATCCTCCTGATGTCTTCGAAGAAGAGGAATTCCTCTATGGGCTTCGCCTGATCCTTGGGATATCAGGAGCTTTGTCGTGCACAAGATGGTGACCCAAAAGGGCTTGCACAAAGGCTACAATGACCGAGGGCTTGATGGTAGCAGTGGGATTTAGATCAGAACCCCGGTCTAAGACCGTTGCTCTTATACCATGTGGAAAAAGATGAAACAATGCATTGTGTTGTCTTATTCAAGAGGTCTAGGGATCCTTATATAGGACTAAACCCTACAGAGCTCGAAAGGACAGAAGTCAAAATACATAAGTGCCTCCGTGGCATTACAATAGAACATAAGAGCGTAATCTGTTGTAAACTATCATAATTTAATCGTATTCAAGCAATAGTGTGGCATGCCTGAGTATGTTCTAGAAGCACTGGAGTCGATATCGATTAGAAGAAGCTCAATGGAAGGTTGAGAGGAAAGCTAAAAGGATATTCAAAGCAGCATGTCAATTAACCATCTCAATTTTTGTTTCAAACTCAGCAATGTTCATTGAAATCAAGCTGTAGCGACACCCACCCACCCATCCACCCACCCACTCTTTGAGCTGGAAGCACTAGAGTTGATATCTACTAGAAGAAGCTCAATGACAGGTAGAGAAAAAAGTATATTTAAAGCAACAAGACAATTGAAAGCTTCAAAGCTCAGCTTTGTTTCACCCTCAGCACCCTCTCTGAGCTAGAAGCACTAGAGCTATTCCGATTGTTTAAAAGCAGCTTAATGAAAGCATGAGAGAGCTACAAGGATATTCAAAGGAACAAGGAAATTGAAAGCTTTGACTTAAAGTGTAACAGAATAACTTGAAGCTCTTATCTTTACGTATAGAAAAAAGTTCAAAAAACTTCTCTCTCTCTCTCTCTCTATATATATATATTGGTTAAGTGCTATACAACGTTTGTATGCTTGTACATGCGATTGATCTTGTTGGAGTATTTGGTTGTGCGTCCATGAGTTGTAGATGGGTAAATGGATACCTCCAGGATCCATTTACCCCATCCATATGTTTAGTCCCACATCTACTAGTGGTTGGACTTGGAGGCTCTATGGAGACTATATAAGGAGCCCCAGATCTCCTGTATCCATTGAGAAAAAGGAATGCAATATCCGCCCCTTTGAGGGCTTCTCCCGTGGTTTCATCCCGCTCCTTAGGGAGTAGGGTTCCACGTAAAAAATTTATGTCTGCCATGTTTCTTTATCTTTATTTCTGATTCCGTTTCCGCTTCCTATTTTCTAACAGATCTCCTTCACTTTCATCTTAGCAAGGGTGATTCATTTTCCTCTCCTTTTAACATTAGTATAAGGAAGCGTCCCATATGAATCTAGGTTGGAACCTACTGTTCATCGTTAACACTTCATAAATAGAAGAAAGAGTAGCAGGATAGTGTTTCTTCTTGAACCCTTGATTAGTGCGAACAACTCAGCCTGCTTTTATTGGAAAGCAATTCAGCTTGTGTGGGGGATCCTCGTTTAGTGGATGGTAGTTTGGAAACAGCTATACCTTCGTATGACATCTAATATGACTGATCGTGATACCCGTCATTGTAATATGATCTCTACTTATCAGCTGTCACCCAGCTTTACCTCCATATCTCATCTAAGATGACTGATCACAGCACCTGCCATGGTGGTTTGACCTTTGCATTGTTTGTCGGTGTTGTTTACAGGAAGACGGAAGAGGGGTCTTTCTTTTCTTTTGAAGCTGAAATTCGTAATCCCATCTCGTGGTTTTTAAGATTTGTTGAGTAACTAGGATTTACACACTCCAGATCTGCCAATCTTGCGAGAAAGAAACTTTCTTGCTAACTTCGTCTCAGCAATTCTTACTAATGCTTCTTCCTCCCATTTACATCTTTCTTTGTTGTCATGCCCCCATTTTCTCACTTCATATTATGCAACTACGTCCTTTTTTATGCGACTACTATTGTATATTATCAAAGGTTGGTGGGCGGAACACTGTTGTCAATGAGTATCAGGATGCGGATATCACTAAAAGCCCGCCTCCACGTCCGTTAAATCCTGGTGAAATCCCTGTTTCCATAATATTTGGAGCTGATGTTACCCATCCTCAGCCTGGCGAGGATTCAAGCCCATCACTTGCAGCAGTATGTATGGTTCCACATATTGTGGATTTCTATGCTGGTCAGGTAATTGTAAGCTATACGTGGGAATTCAAATTTTTTTGTTTGTGGACAGGTTGTAGCCTCAATGGACTGGCCAGGAATGTCGAAGTACCGATCAGCGGTTTCTTCACAAGCTCATAGACAGGAAATTATCAGTGATCTCTACACATCGAGTGTTGATGCTTCAGGAAAACTTATTCATGGCGGGTTGATTAGGTAAGTATATGTGTTTATAATTGTGCTCATGATGGTTACCAAAACAGGTTTTGGTTCCTTTAGTTAACTTTTACCTAGAACGAGTAATATGCTTTGGATGAGATTCACATCATACCACTTACACGGGGTAGCCATCTATTCTATTTCAATAAAGTAAATTTAGTCCAGACATTAGTTACTCACTTTTCCCGGCCCTCTTTTTTGTTACCTCTCCCAAAATTAAAGGCTATTCTATATATCTTAATGACTTAATAATTTTTCCTTTTTTACATTGGTTCATCACTTTTCTTTGCACCTATATGTTATTTTTTGTCCTTTTTAAAGAGAACTCCCAGGTACCGATATAAGTAATGATCTTCGTTTTAACTTTTTATCGATACAAGTCCGGAATCGATATATATATATATATATATGCATTTTAATTTTTTTTGTGGATATGTTTACATATATGATTTCCTTTTTATTGGAGATGGACAGAATTCAAGACATGCACATTATTTGTATCTGCAGAAAAATTATTTGGATATCATATTATACACATGTATCATATAGCAAAAAAAAATCATTTGTGTTTGTATCTGTTAAAAAATATGTATAGGTATAAATTGGAAAGTCAAATAGAAACCCAATATCCTCCTCACAAAAATACATATTTCAGAGAAGCTTATTTTTTTGGTTGATTGTAAACATAATTATCCTATCTGTATCTACAAATATATCCCCATTTTGGTTGATTCTAAAAATAAAATTTATTTGTATGTGCAGAAATATAATCAGGATACTGTATTAATTGCAACTGTATCAGTGTAGCTAAACATCATCTACACCCGTATTTGTAAAAATAATCCTTATCCATATCCATATCTTTATTGTAAAATCATATCCACTTAAAGTTTCGATACTGTTTTCTGATTGCAGATGAATAAAATCATATCTTCATCATCTGCACACATGTTACTTGAATATTGTTCTACACTAAATAATATTAAGCAATAGAGATGCATATAGAAACATTCAATTTTATGAGAGGTAACTAACATATATACTTATTTTGATTGAAGATATGCCCATATTATTTGTATGTGCAAAAAATAATGAGTTTACATATTATATGCATCTGTATTAGTGTAGCTAAACATCTTCTACATTCGTATCCCTAAAAAGGTATCCTCACATGTATCCGTATCTTAGTTGATTGTAAAAACACTCGGACCATATAGGGTAGCTAACATCATCTACATTCATATCCCTAAAAAAAGTTATCCTTATCCTTATCCATATCTTAGTTCATTGTAAAATCATATTTATTTCATATCCACATAAGAATTAGATATCCAATGTTTTGGTTGTAGATGATTGAATAGCACAAAAAACTAAGATATGTACACATATGTATCCGGATATGTATTAGTAGAAGAGATAAGAATAACATTATAAGTTCTCTTGATTAAAGTAAAAAATAAAATATCTGTATATTAAAAAAATGATACATCAATATACATAATGAAAAAATGATAAAGTAATGGAGAAATATAGAAACCTTCAATTTATGAGAGGTAACTAAAACATGAGGGGATGGGGTGATAAGTAATTAATGTCTCAACTAAATTTAATTTATTGGTATAGATAGATTATGTATTAGTACAAAAGTTATAACGAATATCACCACAAGTTCTCTTGATAAGGATAAAAATAATTTATTGGTATATTAAAAAATGATACATAAATAAAAATAATGAAAAATGATATAGTAGTAGAGAAATATAGAGTAGCCTTCAATTTTATGAGAGGTAACTAAAACTTACGTGGAGGGAGTGATAAGTAATTAATGTCTCAACTAAATTTTGTTTATTGGTATTAACGAGATGGTTGCTACATCTAGGTGTTATGATGTAGCGCTCACCCATGGCATATTACTCACTCTTGGTAAAAGTTCCTTCTGAGCATCTGAACCCGAACAGGAAAAATTTCTTCATTTCTTCCTCTTTTATTACAGGGAATTATTGCGCTCTTTCTATTCACTAAATGCACAGAGAAAGCCAGATCGGATTATATTTTTCAGGTACCCATCTGTTGTGATAATAGCACCCTTTACCATAACAAACTGATTTTTTTCTTCTAAAGGGACGGTGTAAGTGAAGGCCAATTTGCAGATGTCTTGCTCTATGAGATGCATGCCATCCGCAAGGTGGTACATCATCCACTTTTATGTCTTGTCTTTGTTTTTTTTCTTCTGTCAATTAATTCTAGAATGGTTAATTACGCTGTGCCAGGCTTGTAAATCCTTGGAAGATAATTATTCCCCTTTTGTGACATTTATTGTTGTTCAAAAGCGTCATCATACTCG
Source organism: Ottelia alismoides (assembly GCA_037367405.1). NCBI lineage: Eukaryota > Viridiplantae > Streptophyta > Magnoliopsida > Alismatales > Hydrocharitaceae > Ottelia > Ottelia alismoides. The sequence goes on from JAZKJV010005735.1 coordinate 1,513,297, forward strand.
GTTGTTTCCTCTGCCTCAAGAACGTGAAATGATCGATAAAAGTGGAAACATCTTACCTGGTAATGAAGTGGATTATTTTAATGTGGTTGATTGGATTTCTGTTAGTTACTTTCTTTGTCCTGCAGGTACAGTAGTTGACAAGGAAATATGTCATCCCACAGAGTTCGACTTCTATTTGTGCAGCCATGCTGGCTTAAAGGTGACAAAAACAGTAGCATTTCCCCTGTTTCCATAGAAAATCGACACCTGTATTTGCATCTTAGAATAGGTCACTCATGTTATTTTAATTTTTGTAGGGGACTAGTCGGCCTACCCACTACCATGTGCTGTATGATGAGAACCACTTCACGGCTGATGAATTGCAACTACTCACCTACAGATTGTGCTACACGTAAGCTATTTTATTAACCACATTCATTCTAGCTAGTAGTAGTTAGTTACTTCCTTTCCGTGATTGGTCTTTTTTTATTGATGATGCAGCTTTGCAAGATGCACAAGATCAGTTTCGCTTGGTTAGTAAACTCCTTTTTAATATATATTGAACTAGGAACCTTTATTGGATGTATTATCCTTGCATTTGACATGTCTGGTACTGATTATTCAGTGAATCTTGGGTATGCAGGGTATAAATCATCCTTTTTTTTTGGTATTTTCATGTGCTCAACCATGTCGTTTGTGTCATGTCAATGCAGTTCCTGCAGCTTATTATGCTCATCTTGCTGCATTCCGCGCTCGCCACTACATAGATGGTGATGCATCTGATGGTGGCTCCACTGTAGCGGGGACTGCTGATTCCGGTGGTGAAGTTTTGGTGCGCGATCTTCCGAAGATCAAGGACAATGTGAAAGAAGTGATGTTCTTCTGTTGATTGGTAGATTTCCTGCCCTAGAAACCTCCCAATATTTTGGTAATTTATCTCGATTCCGTCGACTTGGGGAGGAGATAGGGCGTCCAAAGTTTCTCCACTGACACTTCTTTAGCTGGACAGAGAATGCGATCTTTCTTGGTGTATAGGTAGTGTTCTATAGGTCTCCCCACTAGGGCCGAATTTTGGGGAAATTTCTTGCTGCATTTCCTTTATAGTTGGTTTATTTTTGTCATTTTTATAGCCAGGCCATATATTTCTACTTGAACTTGAGACTGGATCAAAGCTTTTCTTACCCAGTTGGTTCTTATTTCTGATATATAAAAGATGTTTGGCACAGTAATGTTTTTATCTTGCATTATGATCCCATCATTTGATATTTTGGTTGCTTGTCGATCGGCGCTTCTTTTGACCCTACTGAAAAACTGTTAATGATGACACGAGTCTCACTTCTATTACAAAACATCTAGGTTATAGTAGAACATTTTTATTTTTATTATAATTGTAGTTTTATGAACTATCGATTGCTTTATTGCGAACTAGCGGATATTGTTCCATATTACTTTTTTGGGGCAAAGTTTTGTTTTGTAGTGTTGACGGAATAGTGATCTGGGGTGACGTATAATGATGGTTGAAAGTTCATTCTAGAACGTATATTTGCATTATTTCATCCCATTACATGATTTCCTGCATAATTCTATGCGTGATACTCGACAAACTCACATCACGCTTAATAGTTTCACATATTAGCTTCCAACGGTGCTAACCATTGGTGTAAATGTAACAAAAGAATGTATGAGAGCTCTCGAGGGAATGAAAACGCTCACAGCGGAGGGAACCTCTTCAATGCACCACTCAACTCACATTGGATCGCAAATACCACATGTGTATCCATTGTTTAGGTATTAATCGGAAATGTCCAAGTCAACTACGCATTGGTAAGTGTTTATAATGGTGTAGGACATGGGTCAAGGCTCTTAGAATATTGTCTATCTGCTATTCAAACATGGGAAATTGGTTTGTTCCACTCTTTTAATAACCGCATCTTGAAACCATTCTTGCTGCGGCTAACACTTGGAATACGATTTGGTGTGGCCACACCAACTAATATTCTAAGTAGAACTCTTATCAAAGACTACATATCGCCATAGTTTGCATCAAAGTTTCTATCATTATTCTTTGTCAAAACCGTGCATTTTTTGTTTTTGTCCTTTTCATTATCATAAACCTAATCACAATTTTCAAGTCGGATCTAGCATCTTAATTGATCAGTCGATCCATTCGGGTTAATTGGTAAGTCACCGATTGATTGCCCAAGGACTCGTACTGATCGATGAGTCTGACAATTAATCGATCGAGTAGTTTGACAGATCGATAAGTTCTTGAATAAAAATAATAAACTGATTGATCAGTCATCTTGACCCTATCAATAAGTTCGAAACTTTTGTGTATGGATTCAGCTTTTGACAATATGCATTCATTCCTCTCATTGTCTGCATCGCAATGATATATGTTTTGTTAAAAATTGATGTGGAACTCCCATTATCGAGGAATGTAGATTCAATTACTATCACAAAATTGTGTCATGCCACAAGACACCTATGGACACTAGGGATTTGCATACACATAGGATCGTAAAATAAATGGAACCAGCAATAAGAGAAGGGTTAAAGTCGTAACATCCAAGGATGTTCCTTCGAGATTTCCCGTGTGAAAACGACCATGTTCATCAAAAGTGGAGCAAGGTGGCTGGAGGCAAAGTTCGAAGAAGGGTCGACAACGACAAATGAGCGAGGAAGAAGAGCTCTAAAACCTCTAAGGAATGAACTTCACTCTACTGGATTAAGAAGCAAATCCAAGTCAAGTCAGCAATGCAACATAAATTTTTTTGATGAAATGGTAAAAAATAGTAAAAAAGTATTTTTTTGGTTTCAAGTTTTGTTGTCGTAAGATACTTTCAAATATTTTTTCTTACTTACATTTTTTACTTTTTACTATTATATCTAATAACTTTTTTTATTAGTCAATAATTTATTAATAAAGATATATTTTTATATTACTTAGACAGTATAATAAACATTCGCTATATAAAAATAATTATGAATGTATATAAAAATAATTATGAATGTCTATCTATATTAATAAGTATTACTTATGTATAAGAATTTTTCTAATGTTTTATTTATTAATATTGCCTATTTTTATAGATTTTTCATGAGTAGATTTAAGTTATATGAGTTCAATAAAGTTAAAAATAAATTCAAAATGTGACATATGAAATGATATATATTTTTGAAGTTTATTCATGTAATTATACACTCTTGAAATTTTTGATACAAACCCAACTATTGATTTTCAAGTCTTGAGATCATTTTAGTTCTTTTTCTTGAAAGTTCTTTTGTCAAAGAAAAGAATGATAAATATTTGATTTATCATCATATCTATTATTTATTATCCCTTTTTCTTGAGGTTTTCAATAAGAATTAACCTAATTAATTAACTTTAACAAACTAACCCTTATTTATAATTAATCCTAATTATTATATATAATTAACTCTATTATTGTACTTTATTTTATGTGTTTCTTAATTTTTAAACATTCTATAAAATTAGTTTAATGTAGTACATATTTGTTTTGAAAGTAAATACAAATTGAAAAACATTCTAACTATTTGTTTTGTAATTTACAATATTTTAAGTCTTTGTATTTTCTACTTGGGCCACGTGGCCCAATCTTTCCCTTCCTCCCTCCACTAGAGTCGTCTGATCAACTTGATCAGACGATCCCAAGCTTGCCATGCCTGCGCCTCTTTTAGACCCTCTGATCAGATGATCATGGTCGATCACCATCGTTCACTTCTGCTCGCACCTCCATCCTTGGATATGATTCCCTGATCGCATCTGAGCCACTTCATTACTCTCTTCACTGGGCCATTGGATTGCCAGATTCAACAGTCCTCGATCATTCTTCCTTCTCCATAACAACCCCCAAACCCATGTTTTCCTCGTCGACACCCTTCTTCTCCCAATTCTCCCAGCCGCTCTCCACTTCTTCTCCACATCACTCCACCCTTCCGATGTCACATAATATCCGCCTCTCACGCAGTACCCTCAATAATTCATTACATCTAAGTTAACCATGTGGCGGTTACAAACCTCACTCCCCATCTTCCTGTAATCACCATCCATCTCCACAAAAACCCCATCGTCGCCCACTGCATCTCTGGTCCACCATTTCATGCGTGAAGGCTTATCCATCCTCCTCTTGTGACAGATGAAAAAGGAGTCGATGAGCGACGATGGCCCATCTCATAGGTTTTGACCCATGACCTTCGACCATGCTGCAACACCTTTAAGGTGGCTACTCGAGCTACTCCCATCAGTTGGGGGAATCCAGCAAAGACCCGTTCTTCTGATGAGGCTCAACCCAAGTCAACCTCTTCCATCTCCAGCGTACTTTTAAATCTTGTTGAGACTCTCTTAGCTTTGCCTTTGTTTTCTTTGGGTTTTCCCACATCAAACACACTCCCTCACTCTGAAGGATATGGGGAGATCATCAAGTGCATCACAGAAGTATGTGGATCGCATCAAATGCGATCGGGAGCGACTAGTCGCACCAGTTGCTCCGGGCAATGGAATTTAAAATTTTTAATGTGATGAAACCACATGATCCAAGAACCTTTCTCGGATCGTTTCATCTAAACCACAATAGGTATAAGGTTTACCTCTTGAAGCATGGTTGCGATCAAGTCTCTAAACTAAGAGACCTCCTGTCTCATGTCCGATTCGATGGAAGAGACGTTTGCGAGTGCGTTGATGAGATGCGTCCTTCTTATAATTTATGTTGATGATCCAAGCGGTGAATCTCCTGATCTCGTCACACGAGATCCGACGTCTTCTTCACGAGCGAGGCATCCCGAAGGAGATAGAGATCCACAAGCATATACTTCGGCAGCATGACGACGATGCTGCGACGATGGCGACTCTCTCTATGGCTCCATGGTGGACGACCATAAGAGAGAGAGAGTGAGAGAGGCTTGGAGTGTAGAGAAAGAGAGGGAGAGAGCATAAGTTTATGTTGTAAACTCATCTCTCGAAAAGCAAGGGGTGGCTCTTTTTATATAGGGTTTCGGGAGTCCATGGATCTCAATTCATGGACAACACACAATCAATGGTTGAGATTGATTTGTGTTTCCTTCAATGGCTAAGATGTTGTTGTAAAAATACAAAAACAATCGATTTAATTTTGAATTAATTTATATTGATAAATCAACATAATTAATCCCAATTATCACTTTGACTAGAGAAGAGATAATGAGAAGACTAAACCAATCCCCTAAGAATGGAGGGACGACTACTCTTCTCCACATGGAGAGTTGTAGCCGTTCACTCCTCTTGAGTGGACTTGGTCATTCTCCTCTAATTATCATGAGATCTCATTATCTCATGATATCTCTTTAATTTACAACACTTGTTGTAAATATTTTTCATAAAAATAATTCACAATTATCTTGTGGAAAACATCAATCAAGCAATTGAAATTACGTGAATCTCATTCACAACCTAAAACAAAATATAATTATATTTTCAATTAATCATTCATTGTGAATCCAATTCACATCAACAATTAATCAACAAATATAAATCATAATATGCTCTCTCTAATATATTATAAATCACATTTATAATATACCTAAATAATATGGATAGTGCTACCCGCATTATTCTTATCCATGATAATTAAATCACATTTAATCATCTTGGATCTCTTTTCTCATGTGCCCAAATAACATGAATCACATTCACATTATCTACAACTTTGATAATTTAATCACATTTAATTATCTCAGATAACTCTCATTATAATATGAATCAAATTCATATTATTCATGAAAATTAAATCACATTTAATTATCTGATTTCTCAATGCTCGGATACACATATCAACAATGAAATTATCCATGATCTCTTTCAAGAATAATGCGCTTTCTCCGCGGATACTTGGAGATAAGGACAAGGCGATTATTGTTCCACTTATAGTGACTTGGATATTGAGATCAAATCTCAATCCAGATCTTAAGGACCTCCCGTAGATGCTTGATTAAATAAAGACCACAAATCTAATCTTCTCATTACGTCTGAATCACATTCAGATCAATGTCCAACATTTGGACTAAGATCAGATTACTTCTCTATGAGAGGAGTCACTAAAATCCAGACATGTTTCATCACTCCCTCGGAATGGAAGCGTCATGGTTATACAATCATTTATGATCACATCACCCTCAGGTATTCCCAAAACTTGTACATCCTGCATACTGGAAGACCCAGAATAAACCCGAAGTATAAGATCAATTTTAGACTATCTCCTTCAGGGTTTTATCATGATGTTTCTCATTTGACTATTGGGAGTTTGTATTGATCATATACTTTCTAAAATCATATATCATACCCAAGTGTTGATCATATACTTTCCAAAAGCAAATATCAAACCTACAAATTCAGTCAAGCTTCCAAAGAGAGACGACCGTGCACGGAATTTGATTCTTTCCAATATCTCATGAGTGAGCTCATGTCTTCCGGTTCAGAGTTGAACATGTATGATCCCTTTGAGAGATTGTATTACTCATATGCCCTTATATGCACACCAGCGCGCTGATGTATAGACCTAGATTATGTCAACCTATTGGTCTGCCAAATGTACATACTCAGACATATAGTAACACATATGTCTCCGATCAGAGGATACGTGCCTATATCATGACAGCATATGACATAGGACTTTGGTTATCTCGATCTCGTTAAGTCAACTCTTTGACCTAACTAATCTGACACCTCCGAATCTCTATTCCCATGCAGAGGACCTGCATCAAGAGGTCGATCAGATATCAGCCAAATGAGAAAGGATTGCCATCTCCTATCATGCTGGAGATCATCTCTTAACAATCATTTGATAGTGCTTGATGAGTTCTCAATATAACTCTTTATATATTCATCCAAACAACAGCCTCTATGATTCAATAATTGAATCAACAGCTGTATGATCATCAAGATGGCCATGGTACATAACCCTAATTGTACTAAGGGACCTATTATGCAAATTAGTTATTATTTATTTCATATCAGGGAATGATATTTGCAATAACATTTATTGCATAATGGCTTGTCATGGGCTCGCATGTCCAACAATCTCCCACTAGCCCAAAGAGCTATTAATGGGCTAATCACTGAAAACATGCACTCATGTGACAATCATAGGCTATTTAGGAAAATGGCTAGGTAAGCTGATTAGTCACTCTATTCTCAAGAGACTACGTCAAGTCCTTTTACGACACTTGCATATCTCCTAGTAGCAGTGTTCGCATCCAGTGCGAATGTTGAATTTTATGCAACCAATACTCAATCATATCAGTCATAGTGTCCTTGACACTACACCTTAATAATTATTATAACCAATATTTCCATAATCCTTATCAGAATACCCTTATTCCTGGAGATCTCTATCTCCTAAGATATCCAAAGTTAAAACCTTTTAGATCACTATCTATAAAGTCTTAAGTTCTTGAAGATAAGACTTTGAGATCACTATCTCAAAAAATCTTGTCATCTTTGAAGATATTGTTATCATTGCAATTAAGTGTTTTGTTTCCATAGTAAGATTAGAAACATTTACTACTCTCATTACATGTCAGATATCTGACTTTTGTACATATCTAGCATACACTCGGCTTCTCGTCACTGATACACAAGGGCAAGCACTTTTAGCATTCACTTCCTCAACTCTTTGAGGTGCTATCCCTTCAAATAGGTTAGTACCATATCTTAAGGGAAGGAAGCCTTTCTTGGAATTTTCCAGAAAATGGAACATGTCCAAGGTGTACTACTAATGTGGCGGTCCCAATACCCTCTTCTCTTTGCTTTTGAACATCTTCAGAACTAAGATCTGAGGTATCCTTGTGATCATATCTCAAGGTATGGAATAACCAGTCTATAAAACACTTATTATTATCCTTATATCATTCCAAATGATCAGGATATCATCTACATATATCACAATGAACACAATGGCACTCCCACTAAGCTTCACATGGTACATCAAGATTCTATCTGAAATCATAACATTTATAATTTCATCAAATCTTATGTTCCAACTACAAGAAGCTTATTCGAGTCCACAGATGGAGTTACTTTAGCTCGCTTTCCTCAACTATGAAGCCCTGGGGCTACTTCATGTGAATATCCTTAGAGAGATATTCGTGGAGGAATGCAATCTTAACTTCCATATTGAAGATGTCAAAGTCAAGTTGTGTAGCTATAATTAGCAATAATCTCATGGGTTTAAGCAAGGTTACTGATTATCAAGTTTCATCGCAAGTGATGTCTTCTATTCAGTTTGTAGCTCATGGCTACAAGCTGTGCTTTGAAGGTCCCTACCTTCTCATCAAGTTCCCTCTTTCTCTTGAATATCCATTTACACCTTAACGGGTCTTACCCATATAGGTGGATCCTCGAGGGACCATATATAACACTTGTATATGAAGTCTATTATAGACTTTATTGCTAAAATCCATCTTTCCATGTCATGATCTTCAGAAGCTTCATCACATGAAGTAAGATCATTTAACTGGCACATGGAATCCATCCTCAAACTCATATGAAGAGGTATTAGTGTTTCATATTAATTGTCCTTTTAGTTTCCAATTTCAGGAGCCTCATTATCTTCTCAAGATTATAAGAGTTCCTTCACTTCATTTTTCATCTTGATTCTAAAGAGAGTCATCCTCTAAGAATCATATCCTTAGAGATGAGACCTTTTAAAAAATCTCGAGGTCATAAATACCATCCTTTATTTTCCTAATGAAGCAGCACTCTCAAGTGCATGATTTTGCATACTAGCATGGAACCTTATACAGATATATATTATGCTAAGATTAATCAATGATCAAATCATGTCACACATAATCAATTGTATCTCCCTATAACTCTATTGAGTTTAGGTGCATTAGGAGGATTGAGATAGGAATGAAATTCAAATCTCCATAAGGTATTATTTGAATTCATCTAACATGTACTTGCTACCTAGGTTAGATCAAATTCATTTCATCTTCCTTTAAACTTTGGTTCTAAACCAAAATTGTGAAATCTTTGAACATTTCAAAGCAATCTAAGGTGAAGGGAAGAAATCTCATATCATAAATAATCACTAAATGATATTACATATCATCAATGTTCGTTATGATACAGATGATCCACATACATCAGTATGCATGAGATCTTTAATACCTTGGCATCTTACACCATTCCTATAGAAGGGCACATTGGACAATTTTACTTTGAATACAATATTCAAAGGTATGTAATATTTGAGATTTTAGACATTCTAAAGTTCATCTTTTACTAGTCTATTGATCTCATCAGCAGACCAATGTCCAAGGTTTGATGCCAGATCATTGTCAAATGATCTTCATCCTCCTATTGATCTTTTAAAGGTGCAATCTTCAGTATTAGAAATTTTAATGAACCATTCATTAATTTTCTGATTTAGTAGAGTCCTCAAGATATTAGAATACTATCTGAAATATGTCCATCATAACTCTTTATGATAGGTCTATTCCAGAATTTATGTTTATTTCCAACATTTAGAAATAAACTATGAGTGTATTCTAATATCTAGGTCATAGAGACATTCTCTAAGACTAAGGGCTCTCCCACTGAAAATATGAAGTCTATTTATCCAATAGAGATTGTTGAAACAATTGCATCAACATCCATATGGATAACTATTAAACCTTAAGATCAAATTTTCTAGTCTTCTAAAACATATGCAACTAATTACAAGTGTTATTAAAAGAATGAGATACAATTATTAGACTTTGATCTTATCCAATAAACAAGTCAATATCAATGATTATATGTAGAATATTCCGATGCACTATCCAAGTCCTTCTCTAAGGATCTAGATAGACTTGATAGTAGTATTGGCATTCATCCAAGTCTTTGGCTGTCATATGTGTGGAAACCATAGAAGTACATTCAACTCTTTGACTTTTCTTCTAACTTGGGTCCGACCCATGCTTCCACTGCGCTCCTTCATCTATAAACAACCATTGCTTAAGACAAAGGATATGTTATGTTGAATTCAAAAGATTTCAATATAAGAGCATTTCGACATTTATATATATATATGCTTCATTTAATTCATACAATATGAATATTATGAAGTTTTATGAATGACTAGAGTATAGATAGTAGAATGATGACACTCACCATATCTACATACATCTTAACTCTTAAAGACATAGGTTCAGGTCGGTACTCAAACATTTTGAATACATCATCTCTTATAGAGCTACCATTCTGCATGATTCAGTGAACCATGTCCTTCATGATTAAATGTTGAGAGCACATATGTATGCCATAACATCTTCGTACAATTTTATAAGGATTATTTGACAATCGCGATCATCATCGACATGTCACTTCCAAAGTACATCCGATGAGAGATCAAGAATATAGAGACATACAAACCCTAGGTTGTTGTCTTATTGTCTATTTAATCGTCATTCCTCATTATTATGAGGAAACTTGCACATTACAACCACATACAATATGTGTCCAACTGCAAGTTCAATATTTTGACCATGGATCCAATCCATAATATTTTACTGGTTATTATTGAGTATAGTACTGAGTGGGTTTAATGAGGATTATTTGAAATAAGAAATTTGCATATATATATATATATATACATTTTACTTTGATTTAGGGATTTTATATCAAAGATGTCTTGCCTTATCAGCATTGAAAGTTCATTCCCTTAATCACTTTCAATGTAAGAGATATACTTACCATTATATCTCAAGCAAGATCTGGGATCTCATTTCTTATTTTTGTCACATCCCAATAATATGAGAACCTATAACTCGGATAAAAAGAAGCGGGAACACATTCCGTCTTGCAAGTCCAACTTGCATTTCCAAATCCGGTCTTTAACATCCGGGCCCACCACCCCTAAGGTGATGTTGTCCCGTAGTTAATTGAACCAACCGTCAATAGGAATACAACTCGCTATGCGCAATCCAATATCGTCCCAATAATATAAGGAACCAATATTGGGTCACTACGCATACGTCCTTACTCTTAGAGAAGCGGAGAGCTCGATCCAAATGGATTGTATGCAGGAGCTGTCACTTCGGACATGCGTCTCCTACATACAATATTTGGCGACGCAACCCTTTGCCTTGACGGGAGACCATGGATGTCACTTATGTGATCCTCCACCTCTTATTCAAATTTCAATTAATTATCATGAATCATATTCATATAGTTAATTCTTCCAATAGAAATACACATCTATTCATAATAGAGCGTTTTTAATCAGATATAATTTAATCACATTAAATCAATTATCATTCCAATTCAATCCACAAACTTGATTGTTACTTGAAAAATATGGTATTATCTCAAAGTACGTATTAATTTGAATTTTAATAATTAGAAAATACATCATGATTTCTCCAGCATTATCGAGTGCTTACCCGCTGTCATGGCCAGTACCGACGGGAGTGGGTCAGACTGCACACAGTGCAACCTGCTACTCCAACTCTCCCCGACTAGACACCATATCCACCTCAGGAAAGGATAATGCCAAATCGATCATTGCGTACTTGAGATGATCATCGATTTTTCAACCGAAATTATACCATATAGTAATAACCAAAACAATTTTGATTATAAGGAAATTTGCTAGACAAATTCCCAAACCTATTCAAGTAACATGTTTGTTGAAAGTATATCAAGTAACCAATTGGTGATCTAGATCAAATCTAATCATTTATTGGTTGAGGTAATGCCATTTAAGGTAACAATTATCATTCAAATATTTCCCAAATATTATCCATAATTATTCCAGAAAATTAACCATTAATTTCGCAAGTTTCTTAAATGACTATCACAAGGTTCATGATCAGGATTGAAATTTTCAGCAGTGACCCCCACTTACTAAAATTAGCATATATCATTAATTTTAAATCCAAATTATGCAAAATCAGTTTTAAAAGTTTGCTAACTTTATTTAAAATAGAACCTATATGATTAGAACGCATTTCCATGCATTTTAAAATGTAATTAACTCCTTAATTATGTCATTATTTGCCATCCCCGAAACAATGGATAAATGGTCATTAAAATGATCATATCTTGAGTTATCGGATTCCAATCACGCAAACTCAAATCCCACGATTTCCTTAATTAATGAAGAACATTATACAAATTAAAATTTCGTATTTAAATGTTTAACAGGACCGATATTTAATCACAAAATAGGGCTGTAAAAATTGAAATGCGATAATTTTTCACAATCCTTATGAACCCAAGTCTTCCTAGGTTTATAAATCACATCAAAAACCTCCAACCTGGCTCTGATACCACATGAAGGATATGGAGAGATCCTCAAGTGCATCACGGAAGCGTGTGGATCGCATCGAATGCGATCAGAAGCGACTAGTCGCACTAGTTGCTCCGGGCAGCGGAATTTAAAAATTTTAAGTGTGATGAAACCACATGATCCAAGAACCTTTCTAGGATTATTTCATCTAAACCACGATAGGTATAAGGTTTACCTCTTGAAGCGTGGTTGCGATCGAGTCTCTAAATTGAGAGACCTCCTGTCTCAAGTCCGATCCGATGGAGGAGACGCTTGCGAGCACGTTGATGAGATGCGTCCTTCTCGCAATCTATGTTGATGATCCAAGCAACAGATCTTCTGATCTCATCACACGAGATCCGACGTCTTCTTCACGAGCGAGGCGCACTGAAGGAGACATAGATCCACGAGCATATACTCCGACAGCACAACGACGATGCTATGACGATGGCGACTTTCTCTATGGCTCCATGGTGGACGACCATAAGAGAGAGAGTGAGAGAGCCTTGGCGTGTAGAGAAAGCGAGGGAGAGAGCATAAGTTTACGTTGTAAAATTATCTCTCGAAGAGCAAGGGGTGCCTCTTCTTATATAGGGTTTTGGGAGTCCATGGATCTCAACCCATGGACAACACACAATCAATGGTTGAGATTGATTTGTATTTCCTTCAATGGCTAAGATGTTGTATAAAGACAACAACAATTGATTTAATTTTGAATTAATTTATATTGATAAATCAACATATTTAATCCCAATTCAAATCACTTTAACTAGAGAAGAGATAATGAGAAGACTAAACCAATCCCCTAAGAATGGGGGGGCGGCTACTCTTCTCCACATAGAGAATTGTAGCCATCCACTCCTCTTGAGTGGACTTGGTCATTCTCCTCTAATTGTCATGAGATCTCATTATCTCATTATATCCTTTTAATTTACAACAACACTTATTGAAAACATTTTTCACAAAAATAATTTACAATTATCTTGTGAAAAACATCAATCAAGCTATTGAAATTACGTGAATCTCATTCACAACCAAAAATGAAATATAATTATATTTTCAATTAATCATTCAATGTGAATCCAATTCACGTCAACAATTAATCAACAAATATAAATCATAATATGCTCTCTCTAATATATTATAAATCATAATTATAATATACCTGAATAATATGGATAGTGCTATCAACATTATTAAGGATATGGGATAATCCTCAAGCACATCACGGAAGCGTGAGCGTCATATCGGATACGACGATGAACTACTAGTCGGACTAGCTGTTCGAAGCAGCGGAATTTAAAAAATTTCATGCAATGAAACCATATGATCCAAGAACGATTCTCGGATCATTTCATCTAGAACCATATCAAGTATAAAGGAATACATCTTGAAGTGTGGTTGATTGAGTCTCTACGAAAAGAGACCTCCTGTCCCAAGTCCGATCGTTGGAGAAGATGCTTGCAAGCGCGGGGATGAGTCACGTGATTTTCGCAATCCAACGAGTTGAACCAAGCACGGTGAACTCCTGATCTCGTTGTACGAGATCGAACGCCTTCTTCACTAGCATAGAACTCCAAAGAAGATGGAGAACCGAATAACGTCGAGGCGACGACGCGGTGGCAAAGCGACGACGAAGTTCTCCTCTAGGGTTTGGCAGACGACCACCAAGGAGAGAAGAGGAGAAGAGGCTTGACGTGTGGGAAGGGAAGAAAGAGATGTGCTTCTATTGCATAACCCTAGAGAGCATGGCATGTCTCTCTATTTATAGGGTTTTGGGATCCATGGATCACAATCCATGGGATACATAAAATCAATGGATGAGATTGATTTATATTTAATCTAACGCAAGATTGTTGTTGGTAAAAGCCAACAACTAATAATTTAATTTAGATCAAATATATTTGATAAATCAAATACAATTCAATCTTAAATTAAATCATCCAAATATGGAGAGATTAACATGGAGATTGCTCCCCATAAGGAATAGGTAGGACGGCTACCAATTTCCTTGTGGGAATCGGTGGCCGTCCACCATGACCTCATGGTGGAGGCAATCTCATGCAATTTCATGAGATTGCATATCTCCATGAAAATCTCCCATATTTTCCAACAACTTTTGTTGTTATTTATTCTATAAAAAATAATTCGTAATTAATTTTGAGAATATTGCAATCTTGCCATTGGAAATTTATGAATCACACTCACAACCCAAAATAAAATATAATTTACATTTTCAATTAGTTACACAATGTGAATCCAATTCACACCAATAAATAATTAACAAATATAAATTATAATTAGCTCTCTCTTACATTATAAATCACATTTATAATATATTATGAATAATTGGATATTGCTATCCACGTTATTCTTATCCACAATAATTAAATCACATTTAACTATATTGGATAATTTCCACATGCATCAAGATAATTAAATCACATTTAATTATCATTCTCTTAATGCTTAGATATAATTCAACTATGGAATTATTCTTGAACCGTTCTCTTAATGCTTAGATATAATTCAACTATGGAATTATTCTTGAACGCTTTCAAGAATAATGTGATTTCTCCGTAGATACTTGGAGATAAGGACATGGTGATTGTATTGTTCCACGTATAGTGACTTGGATATTGAGATCACATCTCGAATCCAGATCTCATGGACCTCCCACAGATGCTTGATTAAATCAAGGTCGTAGACCTAATCTTCTCATTGCATCTGAATCTCATTCAGACCAATGTCCAATTCATGGATAAACATCAGGTCACTTCTCTACTGAGAGGAGTCACTAAAATCCAAACCTATTTCATCACTCCCTCGGAATGGAAGCGTCATTGTTATACAATCGTTTATGATCACATCACCCTCATGTATTCCCAACACCTGTACATCCTGCATACTAGAAGACCTATGATCATCCTGAAGATATAGATCAATTTCACACTATCATCTTCAGGGTTTGATCACCATGTTTCTCAATCTTGGTCATTGGGAATTGGTATCAATCATATGCTTTCCCAAAGTATATATCATACCTTCAAATTCTTGTCATGCTTCCAAAGCACGACGACCATGCATGGAATTTGATCGGTCCTAATACCTTATGAGTGTGCTTATGTCTCCCGGTTCATATGTGAACATGTATGATCCCTTTGAGAGATCGTATTACTCATACATCCTTACATGCATACCAGCCCGCCGATGTATAGACCTTGGTTAGGTCATCAACCTATTGGTCTGCCAAATGTACATACTCAAACATATAGTAACACATCTGTCTCTGGTCAGAGGATGCATGCCTATGGTATGACAATATCCAACATAGGTCTTTGGTTATCTCGATCTCGTTAAGTCAACCCATTGACTCAACTAATCTGACACTCTCGAATCTCTATTCCCATATAGAGGGCCTGCATCAAGAGGTCGGTCAGATATCAACCTAAATGAGAAAGGATTGCCATATCCTACTCAGGCTGGAGATCATCTCTCAACAATCATTTGACGGTGCTTGATGAGTCCTCAATCTAACTCTTTAGATATTCATCCAAGCACCTGCCTCTATGATTCAATAACTGAATCAACAGCTGTATGATCATCAAGATGGCCATGGCACATAACCTTAATTATACTAAGGGACCTATTATGCAAATTGGTTATTCTTCATTTCAGATCAGGGAATGATATTCGCAATAACATTTATTGCATAATGGCTCGCCGTGGGCTCACATGTCCAACAATCTCCCACTAGCCCAAAGAGCCATTAATGGGCTAATCATTTAAACCTGCACTCATGTGACAATCATATGCTATTTAGAAAATAGCTAGGTAAGCTGACTAGTCACTCTGTTCCTAAGAGACTATGCCAAGTCCTTTTACGACACTTGCATATCCCCTAGGAACAGTATTCGCATCCAATGCGAATGTCGCATCTTATGCAACCAATATTCAATCTTGTCAGTTATAGTGTCCTTGACACTATAGCTTAACAATTATTATAACTAGTAGTTCCATAATCCTTATCAAAATACCCTTAGTCCTGGAGATCTCTATCTCCTATGGTATCCATAATTAAGACCTTTTAGATCACTATCTATAAATTCTCAAGTTCTTGAAGATAAGACTTTGAGATCACTATCTCAGAAATCTTTTCACCTTTGAAGATATTGTTATTACTGCAATCAAGTGTTTTATCTCCTTAGTAGGATTAGTAACACTTACTACTCCCACTACAAGGCAGATATTTAACTTTTGTACACATCTAGCATTCACTCGGCTTCTTGTAACTAATGCACAAGGGCAAGTAGTTCTAGCATTCACTTCCTCAACTCTTTGAGGTGCTAACCCGTTAGATAGGTTAGTACCATATCTTAAGGGAAGGAAGCCTTTCTTGGAATTTTCCAGAAAATGGAACATTTCCAAGGTGTACTACTAATGTGATGGTTCCAATGCCCTTTTCTCTTTGCTTCTGAACACTTTCAGAACTAAGATCTAAGAGGTATCGTTGAGATCATATCTCAAGATATGGAATAGCCAGTCTATAAAATACTTGTTATTATCCTTATATCATTCCAAATGATTAGGCTATCATCTACGTATAGCATGATGAATACAATGGCACTCCCACTAAGCTTCACATGGTACATCAAGATTCTATCTGAAATCATAACATTTATAATTTCATCAAATCTTATGTTCCATCTACAAGAAGCTTATTCGAGTCCATAGATGGAGTTTCTTTAGCTTGCACACCTTGCTTTCCTCAACCATGACGCCCTGGGGCTACTTCATGTGAATATCGTCAGTGAGGTATTCATAGAGGAATGCAATCTTGACTTCCATCTTGAAGATGTCAAAGTCAAGTTGTGTAGCTATAGTCAGCAATAATATGATGAGTTTAAGCATGGTCACTGAAGAGCAAGTCTCATCGCAAGCGATGTCTTCTCTTCGGTGTGTAGCTCATGGCTACGAGCCGTGCTTTGAAGGTCTCTACCTTCTCATCAGGTTTTCTCTTTATCTTGAAGATCCATTTATACCTTAATAGGTATTAACCATGTAGGTGGATCCTCGAGGAACCATATACAATACTTGTATATGAAGTCTATATTAGATTTTTATAGCTAAGTTCAATCCTTCCATGTCATGATCCTCAGGAGCTTCATCACATGAAGCCCGATCATTTTCAGACTTAACTGGCACATAGAATACATCCTCAAACTCATTTGAAGAGGTAGTGTTTCATCTTTAATTGTCCCTTTAGTTTCCGATTTCAGGAGCCTCATTATCTTTCTCAAGATTAAATGAGTTTCTTCACTTCATTTTCATCTTGATTCTCAAGAGTCTCATCCTCTAAGAATCACATTCTCAGAGATGAGATCCTTTAAGAATCTCAAGGTCATAAAGTAGGTATCCAATACCATCCTTTATTTTCCTAATGAAGTAGCACTCTCTGGTGCCAGATTCCAGCTTACTTGCCTGTAACCTTATTAAGGATATATATATATATATATATATATATTGTAGTCTCTACTACATATACCTTAGAAACTAGGAGATAATTATGATAAGATTCATCATTGATCATATCATGTCACACATGATCCAATTGTATCTCCCTACAACTCCATTGAGTTTAGGTTTATTAGGAGGAGTGAGATAGAAATAATATTCATATCTCTATAAGGTATTCCATGAATTCATCTAATAGGTACAGACTACCTAGATTAGATCAAATTCATTTAATCTTCCTTCAAACTTTGGTTCTAAATCAAAATTGTGAAATCTTTGAACATTTCAAAGGTTTCTAAGTGAAGAGAAGAAATCTCATATCACAAATAATCACCAATAGATATCATATATTCATAATGTTTATTCTGATATAGATGATTCACATACATCAATATGTATGAGATCTTGAATACCTTGATATCTTATACATTCCCAAGGAAGGGTATATTAGACATTTTTACTTTTGAATACAATATTCACAAGTATGTAAGATTTGAACCTTTAGACAATCTAAGGTTTCATCTCTTACTAGTCTATTGATCACATCAATAGACAAATGTCCAAGGCTTGATGCCAGATCATTGTTAAATGATCTTCATCCTCCTATTGATCTTTTAAGGTTTAAATTTCAGTATTAGAAATGTTAATGAACCATTCATTAATTTTCTAATTTAGTAGAGGCAACTAGATTTTAGATTACTATCTGAAATATCTCCATCATAACTCTTTATGATAGATCTATTACAGAATTCATGCTTATTTCCAACACTTAGAAATAAACAGTGAGTGTATTCTAATATCTAGGTCATAGAGACATTCTCTAAGACTAAGGGCTCTCCCACTGAAATTAGGAAGTTTATTTATCCAATAGAGGTTGTTGCAACAATTGCATTAACATCCATGTGGATGACTATTGAACCTTAAGATCAAAATTTCTAGTCTTCTTAAAACATAAGCAACCAATTGCAAGTGCCATTAGAAGATTGAGATACAATTATTAAACTTTAATCTTATCAAATAAGAAAGCCAATTTCAATGATTATATGTAGGTGTAGATTACTCCGATGCACCATCTGGATCCTTCTCTAAGGATCCTAGATAGACAAGATAGTCACACTATCAGTACATCGGCTTATTGCAATATTGGCATTTATCCAAAAATTTGGATGTCATATGGAAGTCACAGAAGTACAGTCAAGTCTTAGACCTTCCTTCTCACTTGGATCCAATCCATGCTTCCACTACGCTCCCTTTATCTATAAACAACCATTGCTTTAGACGAAGGATCTCTTATGTTGAATTAAAAAGATTTCAATATAAGAGCATTTCAACATTTGTACATGCTTCATTCAATTCATACAATATGAATATTCTGAAGCTTCATGAGTGCCTAGAGTATAGATAGTAGAATGATAACACTCATCGTATCTACATCCATCTAAACTCTAAAAAAAATTGGTTCAGGTAGGTACTCAAACAATTTTGAATACATCATCTCTTATAGAGCTACCATTTTGCATGATGCAGAGAACCACATCATTCATGATTAAATGTCGAGAGCACATATGTATGCCAGAACATCTTCTTAGACTTTTATAAGGATTATTTGACAATTACAATCATCATCGACATGTCACTTTCAAAGTACATTTGATGAGAGATCAAGACTATAGAGACATACAAACCCTAGGATTGTAGTCCTATTGTCTATTTAATTGTCACTCCTCATTATTATGAGGAAACTTGCACATTGCAATCACATACAATATGCGTCCAACTGCAAGTACAATATCTTAATCATGGATCCAATCCATGATATTTTACTGGTTATTATTAGGTATAATATTGAGTGGATTTAATGAAGAATTATCTGAAATAAGAAATTTGCATAAGTGTATATATTTATATATATACATATTTTACTTCAATTTAGGAATTTTTATATCAAAGTTGTCTTGCCTTGTCAACAATGAAAGTTCATTCCCTTAATCACTTTCAATGTAAGAGATATTCTTACCAATATATCTCAAGCAAGATCTGGGATCTCTTTCCTTATCTTTGTCACATCCCAATAATATGAGAACCTGTAACTCGGATAAAAAGAAGCGGGAACATATTCCGCCTTGCAAGTCCAACTTGCATCTCCCAATTTGGTCTTTAATACCCAGGCCCACCATCCTTAAGGTGATGTTGACCAGTAATTAATTGAACCAACCGTCAACAAGAATACAACTCGCTATGCGCAATCCAGTATCGCCCCAATAATATGAGAATCCGATATTGGGGTCACTACGCATATGTCCTTACTCTTTCGAGAAGTGACGAGCCCGGCCCAAATGGATCGTATGTAGGAGCTGTCACTTCAGACAGGCGTCTCCTACATACAATTATATGGCGACGGAACCCTTCTCATTGACGGGAGACCATGGATGTCACTTATGTGATCCTCCACCTCATATTCAAATTTTAACTAATTATCATGAATCATATTCATATAATTAATTCTTCCAAGAGAAATACACATTTATTCATAATAGAATGTTTTAGCTGGATATAATTAATTCAATCATATTAAATTAATTATCAATCCAATTCAATCAACAAACTTGATTGTTTTACTCAAAGTTCATACTAATTCAAATTTTAATAATTAGAAAAATACACCTTGATTTCTCCAGCATTATCGAGTCCCTACCCGCTGTCATGGCCAATACTGACGGAAGTGGGACAGACCGCAACCGGTGCGACCCACTACCCAAATGCTCCCCGACTAGACACCATATCCACCTCAGGAAAGGATAATCCAAATAGATCGATGTGTACTTGAGTTGATCATCGGTTCTTCAACCAAAATTATACCTTATAGTAACAATCAAAACATTTGCTAGACAAAATCCCAATCCTATTCAAGCAAGTTGTTTGTTGATTGTGTTTCCAATTATGATCTAGATCAAATCTAATCAATTTATTGGTTGAGGTCAAGTCAATTAAGGAAATAATCATCATTAAATATTTCTCAAATATTTTCCATAATTATTTCAGAAAATTAATAATTAATTTTACTAATTGACAATCATATGTTTCTTGATTAGGAATGTAATTTCAGTAGTGACCCCTACTTACTAAAACTAACATATCTCAATCAATTTAAATCCAAATTAGACAAAATCAGTTTCCAAAGATTTTTAATTTGATTTAGGAAAGAACCTAAGTGATATTTTACGTATTTTTAGGCAGATCAAAACAGTAATTAACTCATTAATCATGTTAAGATTCGTCGTTCCCACAACAGTGAATACATGTTCATTAAAACAACCATATCTCGAGCAAACAGAATCCAAATTACGTAAACTCAGATCCTATGGTTTTCTTATTCAATGGGAAAAATATCCAAGTGGTTAATTCGTGTTTAAACATTTTAAACAGGACCGATTTTATTCACTAAATAGATGTGCGAAAATCAAATGTGACAAAAACTTTCGCAACCTTAACGAATCCAAGTCGTCCTAGGTTTATGGATCGTATCCAAAACCTTCAACCTAAGGCTCTGATACCACTTGAAGGATTTGGGATAATCCTCAAGCGCATCATGGAAGAGTGAGCGTCGTATTGGATGCGATGATGAACGACTAGTCGGACTAGTTGTTCGAAGCAGCGGAATTTAAAAATTTTCGTGCGATGAAACCACTTTATCGAACACCTTCTTCACGAGTGTAGCACTCCAAAGAAGATGGAGAACTGAAGAAGTCGAGGTGGAAGCGTGGTGGCGAAGTGACGACGAAGCTCTCCTCTAGGGTTTGGTGGACGGCCACCAAGGAGAGAAGAGGAGAAGAGGCTTGACGTGTGGGAAGGGAAGAGAGGATGTGCTTCTATTGCATTAACCTAGAGAGCATGGCATGCCTCTCCATTTATAGGGTTTTGGGATCCATGGATCACAATCCATGGGATACATAAAATCATTGGATGAGATTGATTTATGTTTAATCCAATGGTCAAGATTGTTGTTGGTAAAAGCCAACAACTAATAATTTACTTTAGATCAAATATATTTGATAAATCAAATACAATTCAATCTTAAATTAAATCATGCAAATATGGAGAGATTAACATCAAGATTGCTCCCCATAAGGAATAGGTAGGACGGCTACCAATTTCCTTGTGGGAATCAATGGCCGCCCACCATGACCTCATGGTGGAGGCAATCTCATGCAATTTCATGAGATTGCATATCTCCATGAAAATCTCCCATATTTTCCAACAACTTTTGTTGTTATTTATTCTACAAAAAATAATTCATAATTAATTTTGAGAATATTGCAATCTTGCCATTGGAAATTTGTGAATCACACTCACAACCAAAAATAAAATATAATTTACATTTTAAATTAATTACACAATGTGAATCCAATTCACACCAATAATTATTAACAAATATAAGTTATAATTAGCTCTCTCTAATACATTATAAATCACATTTATAATATATTATGAATGATTGGATATTGCTATCCACATTATTCTTATCCACAATAATTAAATCACATTTAATTATATTGGATAATTTCCACATGCATCAAGATAATTAAATCACATTTAATTATCATTTCCTTAATGCTTAGATATAATTCAACTATGGAATTATTCTTGAACACTTTCAAGAATAATGTGATTTCTCCGCAGATACTTGGAGATAAAGACATGACGTTTGTATTGTTCCACGTATAGTGACTTGGATATTGAGATCACATCTCAAATCCAAATCTCATGGACCTCCCACAGACTTGATTAAATCAAGGCCGTAGACCTAATCTTCTCATTGCATCTGAATCTCATTCAGAACAATGTCCAATACATGGATAAAGATCATGTCACTTCTCTACTGAGAGGAGTCAATAAAAGCCAAACCTATTTCATCACTCCCTCGGAATGGAAGCGTCATGGTTATACAATCGTTTATGATCACATCACCATCAGGTATTCTCCAACACCTGTACATCCTACATACTGGAAGACCTATGATCATCTTGAAGATATAGATCAATTTGACACTGTCATCTTCTGGGTTTGATCACCAAGTTTCTCAATCTTGGTCATTGGGAATTGGTATCGATCATATGCTTTCCCAAAGCATATACCATACCTTCAAATTCTTGTCATGCTTCCAAAGCACGATGACCATGCATAGAATTTGATCGGTCCCAATACCTTATGAGTTAGCTCATGTCTCCCGGTTCATATGTGAACCTGTATGATCCCTTTGAGAGATCGCATTACTCGTACATCCTTACATGCACACCAGCTCACCGGTGTATAGACCTTGGTTAGGTCATCAACCTATTGGTCTGCCAAATATACATACTCAGACATATAGTAACACATCTGTCTCTGGTCAGAGGATGCATGCCTATGCTATGACAATAATCAACATAGGTCTTTGGTTATCTCGATCTTATTAAGTCAACCCATTGACTCAACTAATATGACACCCCCGAATCTCTATTCCCATGCAAGGGACTGCATCAAGAGGTTGGTAAGATATCAACCTAAATGAGAAAGGATTGCCATCTCCTACTCGAGCTGGAGATCATCTCTCAACAATCATTTGACGGTGCTTGACGACTCCTCAATCTAACTCTTTAGATATTCATCCAAGCACCAACCTCTGTGATTCACTAACTGAATCAACAGTTGTATGATCATCAAGATGGCCATGGTACATAATCTTAATTGTACTAAAGGATCTATTATGAAAATTGATTATTCTTCATTTTAGATCAGGGAATGATATTCGTAATAATATTTATTGCATAATGGCTCGTCGTGGGCTTGCATGTCCAACACATTATTCTTGTCCGTGATAATAAAATCACATTTAATCATCTTGGATCTCTTTCCTCATGTGCTCAAATAACATGAATCACATTCACATTATTCACAGCTTTGATAATTAAATCACATTTAATTATCTCAAATAACTCTTATTATAATATAAATCAAATTCATATTATTCATGATAATTAAATCACATTTATTATCTGTTTTCTCAATGCTCGGATAAACATATCAACAATAAAATTATCCATGAACTCTTTCAAGGATAATGCGCTTTCTCTGCAGATACTTGGAGATAAAGACATGGCGATTGTATTGTTCCACGTATAGTGACTTGGATTTTGAGATCAAATCTCAAATCAAGATTTTACGGACCTCCCATAAGATGCTTGATTAAATCAAGACTGCAAATCTAATCTTCTCATTACATCTGAATCACATTCATATCAATGTCCAACATTTGGACTAAGATCAGATTACTTCTCTATAAAAGGAGTCACTAAAATCCAGACCTATTTCATCACTCTCTCAGAATAGAAGCGTCATGGTTATACAATCGTTTATGTTCACATCACCCTCAGGTATTCCCAATACCTGTACATTCTGCATACTGAAAGACTCAGAATAATCCGAAGTATAAGTCAATTTTAGATTGTCTCATTCAGGGTTTTATCATGAAGTTTCTCATTTGACTATTTGGAGTTGATATCGATCATATACTTTCCAAAAGCATATATCATACCCATGTGTTGATCATATACTTTCCAAAAGTATATATCAAACCTACAAATTCGGTCAAGCTTCCAAAGTGAGACGACCGTGCATGGAGTTTGATTCTTTCCAATATCTCATGAGTGAGCTCATGTCTTCCGGTTCAGTAATCAACCTGTATGATCTCTTTGAGAGATCATAGTACTCATATGCCCTTATATGCACACCAACACGCCGATGTATAGACCTTGATTAGGTCATCAACCTATTGGTCTGCAAAATGTACATACTCTGACATACAGTAACACATCTGTCTCCGGTCAGAGGATGAGTGCCTATATCGTGACTGCATACGACATAGGACTTTGGTTATCTTGATCTCGTTAATTCAACTCTTTGACCTAACTAATCTGACACCTCCGAATCTTTATTCCCATGCAGAGGACCTGCATCAAGAGGTCGGTCAGATATCAGCCAAATGAGAAAGGATTGCCATCTCCTACTCAGGCTGGAGACCATATCTTAACAATCATTTGACGACGCTTGATGAGTCCTTAATCTAACTCTTTAGATATTCATCCAAGCACCAGCCTCTATGATTCAATAATTGAATCAACGGATGTATGATCATCAAGATGGCCATGGTACATTACCCTAATTGTACTAAGGGACCTATTGTGCAAATTAGTTATTCTTCATTTTAGATCAGGGAATGATATTTGCAATAACGTTTATTGCATAATGGCTTGCCGTGGGCTCGCATGTCCAACACACTCTCATCCAAGATGTCCCTGACTTTCACTGAGTTTCGCTGATTCTCGTGGAGGGTCTCACCTATAATATCCCTTCTCCTTTGCCTCTGACTGCCTCGCCACTTTCTTCTCCAAACATGGAGGAACCCATTAGGATCTCCCTCTTCTTTACCACACATACCCCTACCTCACTCCCACACTCCTTGCATGCTTTAACTATTCGCGCTGCTAACCAATCTTGTAGGTATCTACGTCATTGGTCAAACTTTGGGCAGGGCTTCATTCTAGAGTGCCGCCTCCAGCGAGCGTCGGTAGCCACTTCTATAGGGTCCAACTCCTCCTTCTCCACCAGAGTTTAGTTTGCGTTGTCGCAGGATGGAGGAGGAGAAAAGTCGGGGACATGATGCCAATCCAACGGCGTAGGACACACCACGTTTCCCGCCCGAAGCGTAGAGGCTTAGTGGGATCAATCCTCGCTCGAGTCTCATCGGGCTGCCATGTGGCCCGAGGCACCTGCATTGGCCCCAAACCGCCATCCAGACCTCTTCCGCATGATCCTCACATGTCAGCTTGGGAATTTTGTAGCCATACACCCACAATTTCTTTATATTGCAAACAAGTCCTTCCTAGGGGCCACACGTGATGCCTTTGGAAAAATTTCATGGGGCCCTACTGGATTCTAAATATTACATACATGCCCTCACGCGCATGAAAATATTACATGGAAGGCCAGCGACATCTTATATTTGCAAAAATGCCATCACAGGCATGTTTGTGATGTTTTCTTTATTTATTTTTCATGTTTTTCTTACATTTGTGCACCTAGACTTCTATATTTATATTTCCAGCATCCGAACTCTATTTTTGATGATTTAAATTTCATTTTGTTGCGTGCTTTATTACCTATCTAATGGTATAATTAATTTCCTGATTTGATACTTGGAATAAAAATTTTATTTGAATTATACTGTGTTACCTTGCTTGCTTATTTAAATGTTATTAAAATGAAAATGGAGCCATGTTAATTGCATAAACTATTAATGAAACCATTCACTTATGTATTGCTTAATTAATTGACAAATATAGCGGCATATTTGTGCATTATCATTTTGTTTGCATTGCATCATATTCTGTTGCATATAGATTTTAAATTAACTTGCATTAAATCAAATAAAAATGCATTTTGCTCATGCACCATGTTTTGTATTGTAGTGTTTGTGTATTGTTAACCTAGGTAGATTAATAGTCGCTTAACTTAGATATTTGAGTCTGATTAATCATTTAGATAGCACGTGTCCCTTAGTTCAACCCTGGACTTCCTAGGTTAAAATTATTTTATCAAACGGAGACCCTCCTTGTGGAGATGTTTCATGCTCGATTTCTGATGTGATGTGAAATCACTCGTCTGCAACTCAACCATATTTACTTAGCTTATTTCACGCTCATTAGAGGAGATAAATCCAAGATTTTATCATCATAATATAGATTTATTATCCTCCTAGCTTAAGTCTTTCATTAATATTAACTAACAATTAATCTAATTTAACAAATAGCTCTCTACAAATAAATAACATTATTGTATCTAAATAATACATTATTATGCCCTTTATTTTATATGTTTTTCTATTATTAAAAATCAAACAAAATTTTGTTTAACATTGTATATATTTAATTTAACATAAAACATAAATAAAAAAATACAAAAAAATTAATATAAGAGAAAATAAATAATTATTTTTTATACATTAAAAATACTTATAAAAATATTGTTATGTAAATTAGATGTAATTTTACTTTGACTTCTACATGAAAGTAGTATATCTAAAAAGATCTACAACTTTCCTGTTAAACACTTTTTGTTTTGAAACATCTAAATATTTTATTTTTATTTTGTTATTTTTATTTCATTTTCTTAATTTTTGATTGGGCCACGTGGTCCAATCTTAACTCTCTACCTCACCTGCATCTTCTTATTAACCCGCGTCTGCCATAGGTTGTTTATCATCTGACCAGACGGTGGAGATTGCCACAAACTAGCTCTTTCCAAAGCCATCTGATCACTTTGATCATATGAATCAAAGCCTCTCCTTTTCGCCAAAATGAGGGTCGTCGATCTTGATCAGATGCTCACTCTCGCATCTTCAACCTCCAGCCATGTTTCCCAACAGACGTAAACCTCTCCAACCTCCTAATTACCCTAACCTCCTCACAACACATCTTCCCCAACTGATGAGACCACCCACTTCGCCTAACTTCCCTTCTTCACGCTAACCCCATGATCGATTAACTCCCTAACTTCCCTAGCAACTAGCGGTGGTTTAAATCACTGCCTGGAAATACCCCCTCGCCGACTGCCATTACTGGTTGTCCACTTTTACATGAGCCTTGGCCTAGCCCTTCTCCACCTTCTCGTGATAGGAGATTGTGGATCGAGGAGGCCATGACGACCTTAGGCCTCGGTGAGTCCCATGGTTCTATACCATGCTACAACATCCTAGCGATGGTTGTTCGAGCTTTCTCCCTTGGACGAGGAGATCAAGTGATGACATGAGTTCTTTGAATCTCAAGTCCATGTTATTCCTTCACCCATGTATCGTCTTCAACCTCCAGGTAACCATAGATTTGTCTTTCCTTTTGTTTTCTTCGATTATTCCTATGCTTTATAGACACTATCTCTCCACCCAAAAGCTATTTTTATCTCCACCGTATATCTACGACCAATGCGGGAGAAACCAATTGCCATTTCCCTTTCTCTGTAGCTTCCTCTGCCTCGCTCCCTTTCCTCATCCGGTAAGGAGAAGGAACCCTTCAGAGCTCCAGCACCTCATCGGCCCTCCAGTCACCTCACCCCATCACCTATAAATCACTCTCACACGCTTCGGCTATATCATTCTAACACTTGCATGTATGATTGTCTTCAATGGCTGGAACTTCGACACGTGCTCCGTTCTAGAGCCATGAGGCCGGCGAGCTTCCACCGAGGGGGAAAACCAACCTCCCTCTTTTCTTCTTCATACATCTAGCTACTGAAGGATATTGATAAGATCCTCAAATGCATCATGGAAGCGTGAGCGTCGTATCGAATACGACGAAGAACGACTAGTCTGACTAGTTGTTCTATGCATCGAAATTTAAAAAATTTTCATGTGATGAAATCACATGATCCAAGAACGATTCTCGGATCGTTTCATCTAGAACCACAAAAATTATAAAGGAATACCTCTTGAAGTGTGGTTGATTGAGTCTCTATGAAAAGAGACCTCCTTTCTCAAGTCTGATCGTCGGAGAAGACGCTTGCGAGCGTGGCGATGAGTCGCGTGATCCTCGCAATCCAACGAGTTGATCCAAGCACGGTGAACTCCTGATCTCATCGTACGAGATCGAACGCCTTCTTCATGAGCGTAGCACTCCAAAGAAGACGGAGAACCGGAGAATGTCGAAGCCACGGTGCAGTGGCAAGGGCGACGACGTAGTCTTTCTCTAGGGTTTGGTGGACGACCACCAAGAAGAGAGGGAAGAGAGTTGACAAGTAGAATGAGAGAGAGAAGAGAGACGTGCTTCAAAAGCATAACATAGAGAGCATGGTATGCCTCTCTATTTATAGGGTTTTGGTATCCGTGGATCTCAATCCATGGGACACATAAAGTCAATGGATGAGATTGATTTATGTTTAATCCAATGGTCAAGATTGTTGTTGGTAAAAGCCAACAACTAATAACTTAATTTAGATCAAATATATTTGATAAATCAAATACAATTTAATCCTAAATTAAATCAATCAAATAAAGGAGATAATCAACATGGAGATTACATCTCCCATGGAATATGGTGGACAGCCACCAATTCCATATTGGACTTGGTCGCTGTCCACTAGATTCCAAGTGGGGAGCAATCTCATGAAAACTCATGAGATTGCTAATCTCCATGGAATTCTCCATTATTTAATCCAACAACTTTTGTTGTGATTTATTCTTAAAAAATAATTCATAATTATTTTGAGAATATTACAATCTTACCATTGGAAATTTATTAATCACATTCACAACCCAAAACAAAATATAATTTACATTTTCAATTAATTACACAATGTGTATCCAATACACATCAATAATTAATTAAAAAATATAAATTATAATTAGCTCTCTCTAATATATTATAAATCACATTTATAATATATTGTGAATAATTGGATACTACAATACAGATTATTCTTATCGACAATAATTAAATCACATTTAATTATATTGGATAATTTCTACATACATCAGGATAATTAAATCACATTTAATTATCATTCTCTTAATGCTCAGATATAATTCAACTATGGAATTATTCTTGAACCCTTTTAAGAATAACGCGATTTCTCTGCAGATACTTGGAGATAAGGACATGGTGATTGTATTGTTCCACATATAGTAACTTGGATATTGAGATCACATCTCAAATCCAGATCTCATGGACCTCTCAAAGATGCTTGATTAAATCAAGGTCGTAAACCTAATCTTCTCATTGCATCTGAATCTCATTCAGATTAATGTCCAGTACATGGACTAAGATTAGGTCACTTCTCTACTGAGAGGAGTCACTAAAATCCAAACCTGTTTCATCACTCCCTCGGAATGGAAGCATCATGGTTATACAATCATTTATGATCACATCACCCTCAGGTATTCCCAACACCTGTACATCCTGCATACTGGAAGACCTATGATCATCCTGAAGATATAGATCAATTTTACACTGCCATCTTCAGGGTTTGATCACCAAGTTTCTCAATCTTGGTTATTGGGAATTGGTATAGATCATATGCTTTCCCAAAGCATATATCTTACCTTCAAATTCATGTCATGCTTCTAAAGCATGACACCCATGCATGGAATTTGATCAGTCCCAATACCTCATGAGTGAGCTCATGTCTCCCGGTTCACATGTGAACCTGTATGATCCCTTTGAGAGATCGTATTACTCATATGTCCGTACATGCACACCAGCTCGCCGGTGTATAGACCTTGGTTAGGTCATCAACCTATTGGTCTGCCAAATGTACACACTCAGACATATAGCAACACATATGTCTCTGGTCAGAGGATGCATGCCTAATCTATGACAGTATTCAACATAGGTCTTTGGTTATCTCGATCTCGTTAAGTCAATCCATTGACTCAACTAATTTGACACCTCCGAATCACTATCCCCATGCAGAGGACCTGCATCAAGAGGTCGGTCAGATACCAACCAAATGACAAAGGATTGCCATCTCCTACTTAGGCTGGAGATCATCACTTTAACAATCATTTGATGATGCTTGATGAGTCCTCTATCTAACTCCTTAGATATTCATCCAAGCACCAGCCTTTATGATTCAATCAATGAATCAACAGCTGTATGATTATCAAGTTGGCCATGGTACATAACCCTTATTGTACAGAGGGACCTTATAGTGCATTCATTCATTCAATCTCAGAAAGGGAGTGAAAAACAATCAATAACTTTTATTGATAAATTATTTATTACAATAACATTTATTGCTGGAATGGTTTGCCTCGGGCTCACATTGCTAACAATCTCCCACTAGCTCTCAGAACTATTCAGGAACAATCCTTAAACCGATACTCATTACATGCTGGTGGAAAACCTTCTATGTCAGAGGTTTGGTAAGAGAATCAGCAACATTATTGGTGGAGGCCACCTTGGTGATGATGATATCACCACGCTTTTGAATCTCCCGAATGATGTGGTATTTCCTTTTCACGTGCTTGCTCTTTTGATGTCATCTGGGTTCCTTTGCCTGGGTAATGGCTCCTATGTTATTGTAGAGTAATAGGATGGGAGTATCAGAGGAAACTACGCCAATCTCCAGGATGAACTTGCGCAACCACACCGCCTCTTTTGCAGCATATGATGCGGCAATGTACTCGGCTTCTGTTGTTGAATCTACTGTAGTGTCTTGCTTCTTGCTTCTCCAGCTCACAACACCACCGTTCAACATGAATACAAACCCTGATGTCGACTTTCGATCATCAATATCCGATTGGAAGTCAGAATCTGTATATCCCAAGACTTGGAGATCACCGGCTCCATGGACCAAGATGTAATCTTGCATCCATCTTAGATATTTGAATATGTTCTTTACGGCATTCCAGTGTTGCTCTCCATAACAGGATTGGTAACGACTTGCCACTCCCACTGCATGGTAGATATCTGGCCTAGTACACATCATGGCATACATTAAGCTTCCTACAGCTGATGCATAATGACATCCAGCGACATCCAGCCATGGCTTTCTTTTCCTCAACATTTTGAGGAGCCATCCCTTTAGACAGGTGGATACCATGTCTTAAGGGGAGGAAATCTTTCTTAGAACTATCCATACAGAATCATTCAAGAATCTTCTTAATGTACCCATGTTGTGACAATCCCAATATCCTCTTCTCTCGGTTTCTGAACAACTTCAGACCCAAGATGTAAGAGGCTTCTCCAAGATCTTTCATCTCAAAGGTATGGGATAGCCAAATCTTCACACTGGTCATCATCCCTGTATCATTACCAATGATAAGGATGTTATCTACGTAAAGCACGATGAATACAATGGCGCTCCCACTAAGCTTCTTGTACACACAAGGTTCATCAGGATTCTGCACAAAATCATAACTCTTCATGGTTTTATCAAATCTGATGTTCCAGCTACGAGAAGCTTGTTTGAGCCCATAGTTGGATTTCTTCAGCTTGCATAATTTGCCATCCTCAGTCACAAAACCCTGCCATTGATATAGATATCCTCCTCGAAGTATCCATTGAGGAAAGCCGTCTTGACGTCCATCTGCCAGATGTCGTAGTCAAGATATGCAGCTATAGCTAGCAGTGTCCTGATGGATTTAAGCATAGCCACAGGAGAGAATGTCTCATCGTAGTCGATGCCTTCTCTCTGTGTGTAGCCCTTGGCTACGAGCCATGCCTTGACAGTCTCTACTTTCCCATCAGGTCCCCTCTTTCTCTTGAAGATCCATTTACACCCAATGGGTTTTACCCCTTTAGGTGGATCTTCTAGGGTCCATACACCATTCTTATGCATGGAGTCAATTTTTGACTTCATTGCTAGCATCCATCTATCCATGTCATGATCCACGAGTGCTTCATCGAATGAAGAAGGATCATTGTTAGTTTCACCTGACACATGGAATCCATACCTTTCAGGTGGTGCAACCACCCTCGAACTCCTTCGATGAGGTATGGGTGTTTCATCTTTATTTATCTCTTCACTTTCTGGCCCAGGAAGCTCAGAATCCTCAGGGGATTCTATGAGTTCCTTTACTTCATTTTTGTCTTGGCCTTTAAGGAAATCATTCTCCAGAAATTTCACATCTCTAGAAATTAAAACCTTTTGGGTCTCAAGGTCATAGAGCTGGTATCCAATACCATCTCTAACATACCCAATGAAGTAACACTCACGAGAGCGAGATTCTATCTTACTTGCATCCACATTCTTTGCATGGACCAAGCAACCCCAAACCCTCAAGTGATTAACACTAGGTTTGGTTCCATACCAGAGCTCATGAGGAGTCTTAGGTACAGATTTTTTAGGAATCTTATTCAGGATATATATTGCAGTCTCTACTGCATATCCTCAGAAACTAAGTGGTAAATGTGCTTTGCTCATCATTGAACGGACCATATCCATGATAGTCCTGTTGCATCTTTCAGCAACACCATTAAGTTGGGGAGTTCCAGGAGGAGTGAGATTGGAGATAATTCCATTCTCTTTAAGATATTCCTTGAATTCATTTCAGAGGTACTCGCCACCTCGATCAGATCAAATCCGTTTAATCTTTCTATTGGTTTGGTTCTCAACCAAAGCCTTGAATTCTTTGAACTTTTCAAAGGTTTCAGATTTATGACGTAGTAGGAAGACAAACTCGTATCGTGAATGGTCATCAATAAACGTCAAATAATATCGATATCCATTTCGAGTCGCGGTACTGAAGGGACTACATACATTAGTATGTATTAGGTCAATAATACCTTCGCATCTTGTAACCTTATTACGGAAAGGCATCCTAGTCATTTCACCTTGAATGCAATGTTTGCAGGTAGGCAAAGGTTGAACATGTAGAAAATCCAAAGGTCCATCCTTTATCAATCTATTGATCTTATCAACAGATAAATTACCAAGCCTTTGATGTCAAATCTCATTCGAAAGATTTTCATCCTCTCTGGATCTTTTAGGTGTTTTATTAGTGGCAATAACATTCATGATACATTTATCAATGCACAATTCATAGAGTCCACCAGAAATCAAAATACCATCCGTAATATATTTATCATAGCGATTTATGACTAATTTATTACAGAATAAGAATGGATATCCACTTCTAACTAATTTAGATACAGATATCAAATTCCTTCTGACTTCAGGTACATAAAGACACTCTTTAAATACTAGTCTACCACAAGATAATGATAGTCGACAGGTCCCGACGGCGATTGCTGCAACACTTGCACCAGATTCCATCTGGATGACTATCTCCCCTTCTTCCAGATTTCTAGTTTCCTGAAACAAATGCAACAAATTACATACATGAACATAAGCACCAGAATCAACAACCCAACTTCCTTATCGTCCAATGAGAAAACTAGTTTCAATGATGAAAGTAAATTTCATACATGCTGGGGCTTTACCTTTGTCGACCGACTTCAGGTATTCCAGGTAGTTACGCCTCCAGTGCCCTGGCTTCTTGCAGTGGTGACAGACGTCGGTTTTCTTTGACGCTATTGGTGTGGATGCATTGGAAGATGAGCCAATGCCTTGACTCTTCTTCTTTCTCTTCTAGGCCGGGCCCTTCCGAGAACCTTGCTTCCGACCGCACTTCCCTCTGACCTGTGCAACCATTGCACTGCTAGCGGGACCATCTTTCTTCATTATATCTTCTGCATACTTTAATGCAGCAAGAAGTCCAGCATTATTCAAGTCCAACTTGTTCATGTGGAATGAAACCACAAAATTATTGAAAGACTTGGGCAAAGATAGCATAATGAAGTCAGCTTGCATTTCTGTATCCATATTTTCCCCAAGAGTCTCCAGCTCAGACAAGTACCCAAACATTTTAAGTACATGTTCTCAGACTGAAGCTTCCTGCATCTTGCAGCGAACGAGTTCTTTCATAATATTGTAATGCTGGGTGCAGTTAATGTCACCAAACATATCTTTCTGATTCTGCATTATTTCCTAGCATGTGCTCATCTCCACATGTTGCTTCTGAAGAACATTGGAGAGAGAACCCATGATATAGCATTTTGCCAAGACATGATCTTCATCATACTTGTCATTGTACTGCTTTTCTTCCTTCGATTTATGGCTTTCATGCTTGTCTTCTGTGAGCACATAACTTATGCACTCAGCCGAGAGAACAAGCTCCAAATTACAGATCCAATCCGAGTAATTCGGTCCGGTCAACTGGTTGATCTCCAGAAACCTGCTTAGTGGGTTCATGGATTTCATTTTCTGCAATTAAGAATGCACTATATTAGAACATATAATCATATATTCAAATTTACGATATTTGATTAAGGTATTTTAGATCAAATTATTCTTGTATTGTCAACTTTGAAAGTTCATTCCCTTAATCACTTTCAAAGCAAGAGATATACTTACCGTTGTATATCTAGCAAGAACTGGGATCTCCTCTTTATCTTTGTCACATCCCAATAATATGAGAATCTGCGACTCTAATAAAGAGAAGCAGGAACACATTCTGCCTTGCAAGTTCAACTTGCATTTCCCAATTCGATCTTTAACATCCGGGCCCACCACCCCTAAGGTAATGTTGATCCGTCGTTAATTGAACCAACCGTCAACAGGAATAGTACTCGCTATGTGCAATTCAATATCGCCCCAATAATATGAGGATCCGATATTGGGGTCACTACACATACATCCTTACTCTTTCGAGAAGCAAAGAGCCCAATCCAGATGCGCTTGCATATAGGAGCTATCACTTCATACAGGCGTCTCCTATATGCTCCTATATGCAATCCCTGGCGACGGAAACCCTTCGCCTTGACGGGAGACCATGGATGTCACTTATGTGATCCTCCACCTCTTATTCAAATTTTAATCAATTATCATGAATCATATTCATAAAATTAATTCTTCCATGGGAAATAATAACTCTATTCATAATAGAGTGTTTCAGTTGGACATAATTAATTCAATCATATAAATTAATTATCAATCTAATTCGATTAACAAACTTGATTGTTTTTACTGAATATATATGGTATTATCTCAAAGTACGTATTAATTCGAATTTTAATAATTAAAAAATACATCTTTATTTCTCTGGCATTATCGAGTCCCTACCCGCTATCATGGCCAGTACTGACGAAAGTGGGATGGACCACAACCGGTGCGACCTGCTACCCCAATGCTTCCCGACTAGACACCATATCCACCTCACGAAAGGATAATGCCAAATAGATCAATATGTACTTGAGATGATCATCGGTTCTTCAACCGAAATTATACCATATAGTAATAATCAAAACATTTTTGATTATAAGGAAATTTGCTAGACAAATTCCCAATCCTATTCAAGCAAGGAGTTTAATGATTGTGTTTCCAATTATGATCTAGATCAAATCTAATCAATTTATTGGTTGAGGCCAAGTCAATTAGGAAAATAATCATCATTCAATATTTCTCAAATATTTTCCATAATTATTTAATGAAATTAACAATTAATTTCACTAATTGACAATCACATGGTTCTTGATTAAGAATGTAATTTCAACAGTGACTCCTACTTACTAAAATTAACATATCTCAATCAATTTAAATCTAAATTAGACAAAATAAATTTTTAAAGTTTGCTAATTTGATTTAGGATAGAACCTAATGTATTTCACACTCGAGGCGAATCAAAACAGTAATTAACTCATTAATCATGTTAAGATTCACAGTTCCCGCAACAATGAATACATGTTCATTAAAACAACCCTATCTCGAGCAAACGGAATCCAAATTACGTAAACTCAGATCCTATGATTTACTTATTTAATGGGGAACAAAATTCAAGTGATTAATTCGTGTTTAAACTTTTAAACAGGGCCGAATTTATTCACTAAACAGATGTGTGAAAATCAAATGCGACAAAAGGCTTTCGCAACCTTAACGAACCCAAGTCGTCCTAGGTTTACGGATCGTATCCAAAACCTTCGACCAAAGGTTCTAATACCACTTGAAGGATATTGATAAGATCCTCAAGCACATCACGAAAGCGTGAGCATCGTATCGAATATGACGAAGAACAACTAGTCTGACTAGTAGTTCTATGCAACAGAATTAAAAAAATTTTCATGCGATGAAACCACATCATCCAAGAACGATTCTCGGATCATTTCATCTAGAACCACAACAAGTATAAAGGAATACCTCTTAAAGCGTGGTTGATCGAGTCTCTACGAAAAGAGACCTCCTGTCTCAAGTCCGATCGTCGGAGAAGACGCTTGCGAGCGCGGGGATGAGTCGCGTGGTCCTCGCAATCCAACGAGTTGATCCAAGCATAGTGAACTCATGATCTCGTCGTACGAGATCAAACGCCTTCTTCACGAGTGTAGCACTCCAAAGAAGATGGAGAACCAAAGAATGTCGAAGTGGCAGCTCGGTGGTGAGGGCGACGACGTAGTCCTCCTCTAGGGTTTGGTGGACAGCAACCAAGAAGAGAGGGAAGAGAGTTGACGTGTAGAATGAGAGAGAGAGGAGAGATGTGCTTCAAAAGCATAACATAGAGAACATGGTATGCCTCTCTATTTATAGGATTTTGGGATCCATGGATCTCAATCCATGGGACACATAAAATCAATGGATGAGATTGATTTATGTTTAATCCAATAGTCAAGATTGTTGTTGGTAAAAGCCAATAACTAATAACTTAATTTAGATCAAATATATTTGACAAATCAAATACAATTTAATCCTAAATTAAATCAATCAAATAAAAGAGATAATCAACATGGAGATTGCATCTCCCATGGAATATGGTGGATGACCACCAATTCCATATTGGACTTGGTAGCCCCCACTTGTTTCCAAGTGGGGAGCAATCTCATGAAATCTCATGAGATTGCAAATCTCCATGGAATTCTCCATTATTTAATACAATAACTTTTGTTGTGATTTATTCTTCAAAAATAATTCATAATTAATTTTGAGAATATTACAATCTTACCATTTGAAATTTGTGAATCACATTCACAACCCAAAAAAAAATATAATTTACATTTTCAATTAATTACACAATGTGTATCCAATACACATCAATAATTAATTAACAAATATAAATTATAATTAGCTCTCTCTAATACATTATAAATCACATTTATAATATATTATGAATAATTGGATACTGCTATCCACATTATTCTTATCCACAATAATTAAATAACATTTAATTATATTAGATAATTTCTTCATGCATTAGGATAATTAAATCACACTTAATTATCATTCTCTTAATGCTCAGATATAATTCAACTATGGAATTATTCTTGAACCCTTTCAAGAATAATTCGATTTCTCCACAGATACTTGGAGATAAGAACATGGCGATTGTATTGTTCCACGCATAGTGACTTGGATATTGAGATCATATCTCAAATCAAGATCTCATGGACCTCTCATAGATGCTTGATTAAATCAAGGCCATAAACCTAATCTTCTCATTGCATCTGAATCTCATTCAGATCAATGTCCAGTACATGGACTAAGATTAGGTCACTTCTCTACTGAGAGGAGTCACTAAAATCCAAACCTGTTTCATCATCCCTCGGAATGGAAGCGTCATGGATATACAATCTTTTATGATCACATCACCTCAGGTATTTCCAACACCTATACATCTTGCATACTGGAAGACCTATGATCATCCTGAAGATATAGATTAATTTTACACTGCCATCTTCAAGGTTTGATCACCAAGTTTCTCAATCTTGGTCATTGGGAATTGGTATAGATCATATGCTTTCCCAAAGCATATATCTCCTTCAAATTCATGTCATGCTTCCAAAGCCTGATGACCATGCATGGAATTTGATCAGTCCCAATACCTCATGAGTGAGCTCATGTCTCCCGGTTCACATGTGAACCTGTATGATCCCTTTGAGAAATCGTATTACTCATATGTTCTTACATGCACACTAGCTCGCCGGTGTATAGACCTTGGTTAGGTCATCATCCTATTATTATGCCAAATGTACATACTCAGACATATAGCAACACATCTGTCTCCGGTCAGAGGATGCATGCCTATGATGTGACAGTATTCAACATAGGTCTTTGGTTATCTCGATCTCGTTAAGTCAACACATTGACTCAACTAATCTGACACCTCCGAATCACTATTCCCATGCAGAGGACCTGCATCAAGAGGTCGGTCAGATACCAACCATATGAGAAAGGATTTCCATCTCCTACTCAGGCTGGAGATCATCACTTAACAATCATTTGATGATGCTTGATGGGTCCTCTATCTAACTCCTTAGATATTCATCCAAGCATCAACCTCTATGATTCAATCAATGAATCAACAGCTATATGATTATCAAGTTGGCCATGGTACATAACCCTTATTGTACAGAGGGACCTTATAGTGCATTCATTCATTCAATCTCAAAAAGGGAGTGAAAAACAATCAATAACTTTTATTGATAAATCATTTATTACAATAATATTTCTTGCAGGAATGGTTCGCCTCAGCTCACATTGCTAACAGCTGCTTCGTGGACCCTCCAGATTGATGTTTGTATATTCAGAGCATCAACAAGAGAACATAGGAGATGGGGAGGGCACGTCGAAGCCAGGTCTTCGAACAATCGTACTCGACGGTCCTCAGATGAACTTGATGAACAGTAACTATCAGATCATCTAGATCTGATGACCCACATTCAATCCATGCCTCAACTCAAGACCATAGGCTTGGTGGGATCGAGCCATGTCAAAGCTCCTGGGTCTTCCACATGTCCTAAGAACTGGGCCCGAGCCGTTCGCACGCGCCTAATGCGTGAGGGGGCTGGATCAATTGCAGCCAAGTACCTTCAACTTCTCCAGAATTGTGTTTCAATCCAGGAAGCACATGCTCCATGTGCACCCTTGGTCATTTACAACAAGGCCCCGCCGACTCATATTTACAAAAATGTCCTCGTACATGGGTTAATTATAAAGATGAGTAGAGGCTTTTTATATTTCCAATTTAGTCCCTCCAGGGACTTATCTATGATGTTTTATGTTGTTTTATTCAAGTTTTTATTTTACTTATGCCTCTATATTAAATATGTTATATCTTGAACAATAAGAGTCCAAATAATGTGATTTCAATTACAGTGTGAAGCTTATTTGATTCTCTTTGATATGACAAATATTTATCTCTGATTCACTTATTATAAATATGTTAATAATTAGAGATAGAAAGTGATTCATTCACCTTAATATATTTGTCATTGATTTATGTTAGCTTCAATTCACAAATCAATTGGACCTTGAAATTAATTTGTCAAACTACTTGGTTTATACGTTTGATTCAAGAGAATAATTTATGTCTCTATAAATATGTTATGTATTTTATTTATTTCAAATCATCTTGTTCATTATTTAATAAGCATGAAAACCAATTAAAATACATCTTGTTCATACTATTATGCATTGTGCTATTATTTTTTTGACCTAGATAACTTCATTAATCTCTTAACATAGATATTAATATTTAGTTAATTGTATTGATAGCTCGTGTTCTTGTGTTCGAACCTAGACTTATCCGGGATAAATTTTAGCTGAGTCACTCTTTATAGAGGTCTTTCGACTCAATTATGATAAATTGTTAACTAACTGTATTACAACGAATGCATATTAACATAATCAATTAGCGATGATCAGATGATGTCATTGCCGGAGACACGTCATAATTAACGTAAATAATTAGGTTTATTATTTTTTAAGTTGAATAATATATTATTTAGGCTAAATTATTTCTGTTACATTTAATGCATTGTTTCTAGGTTATGTTATATTTTCTTTATATTCATTATTTCTTTAATTATGTTTTAGTCATTTGTGCTTTTATGGCAGGGCCAGCGCAGACCGAGGATGCTTGGGAAGTATGAAGGCGAGGAGTCTGAAGCTCTAGTTGCAAGGAGCCGTAGAAGGAACTGTAGAAGAATCGAAGAAATAATGTTGTGTTGATGTATATATATATGTTGTTTATTTATGTTCTTTACAATGGTTCTCGATTAAGAACTTGTGCATGTAATGTGGACTTTGAACTTTATTCTTGTGTGTTGAGTCTGTTTCACACCTAACCCGGGTGAGACTCAACTTGAATGTCTGAAATTAGGATTAGGCACATGACTTTTAGATCTACTTTAGGTTATATTTTATGTGATTGGATCGTAATCAAGACACACTAACTAATCTTAAAGATTCACTCAACACATAAATACTTTTCATTTAGCTCAAAGTAATCAAATTCCATCCCTGCTAATAGAAGAATGTTTAGGTACGACTTTTATCGACTTGCATCAATATAGTTAGATTTTAATATTCAGTCTTGAATCCACATGAAGAGAGTTAGGAAGCATTGTCAATATCTTTATCTTGAGCATGCATCATGATTTTCGCTTGCATTGGCTTTTTCTGAATCCTATCCACTAGCCGACCACCCGACCTATCCACTAGCCGTCTCTTTATGCACCACCCGACCTATCCACTAGCCGTTGGATCCTCACCTCCTGCCTCCATCTCCGCCGTCCACATCCGCATTCATCTCCACCCTCCGATCTCTTCTAATCAATCTCATCATGATCACTCCATACCGCCTCTTTCTCAGCCGCGCGATAACCTTTCATCCAACGCCCCTGCTTTCTCCATGTCACCTCTAATCACCTAGCCATTGGATGAGGTCCTCTACTTCATCTTGACCGCACGTCCCCACCCCACTCTCTACCCTTAGATCAGATCGCATGATCTGATCTGAGCGGTCCACCTTTGCATGCATTCCAACCGTTGGATCGCTTTATCCAACGGTGGGGATCCCATCTTCCACCTCCAGTATCCCCCCCTTCTCAGTTGTTACACCTCACCAACCCCTTGTCCCTTTCCACTTATAGCCACCGACCCTCGATGCCTCTCTATAACCTAAAGGTGAACCCACGAAGCCTGGTCATACGTCATCCTCACGGGCCCATCAATAACCCCTATCATCACTCCAAGCCTTCATTGCACCCGTTACAAATGGCTACGCCACCATCATAATGGCCGAAGACCTCGAACTATAAATAACCTTCCTATACCACCACTCCACCTCGTCCACCATTCCGTGGGATAAAGGCCAAGCTTCCCTTGCCCCTTCGATGACAGCAGAGGGGCGAATTGGGTGAAGCAATGATGACTTCTACCAGGTGAGGACCCATGGTGTTTATCATCGTGCCTTGGTTTCCTAGCAGTCAATTGAGCATTGTTGAATGACTTTTGTGAGGGTCTACTAATCAAACACGATCAGCGTCGCTGTGGCGACCGCTCACGAAAATCAATTTAAACAACAATTAACCCACAAATAAATCAAGCAGTAAGATAAAAGTGTGGAGTTAAAATTTACTATAACTCTACAACAAAGATGCGTATAGTGTGGAAGTATATGTAGAGGTCAAACTCCAAGGAGCAGAATGGATAGATCAGGCAAATGAAGTGTGCAAAAACTTGATTGTGTGATCTCCTTGTCTTTTTTTGTGGGCTTTTTATTTTATATTTTATATATTTTTGTTTTTATATTTTTTATATTTTCACTTTTTGATTTTTAATTTCTTTCTATATTTTCAGATTTTTAATTGCTTTTTCTTTTAAATATAGAATATAGAATATATAAGACTATATATACATTATAGAGTAAAGTAATTATAAATAAAACTAGAAATACTCAAAATACATAAAATAAAATCTTTTAAGGTTTTAAATATTTTGCTAATATTATGCAATTTTTATTATTTTCCTATTTTTAGGGATTTTTAGAGTAAAAAATATCCCAAATCATGGATTTAATAAATATGTTGAATTGAAATGAAAAGGAAAATTAACAAATTAAGTCCTAAGTTCTTCAGATCAATTTAAATAGGTAGATAAGAATATAAAGAAAATTCAGAGGCAGAAAAATATATTTTGGATTTTCAAGATTTTTTATCTTTTTATACTGGATTTTCAAGCTTTTTAATTTTTATGTAATTTCTTTTTCTTTTTAGGGTTTTTCGATTCTGAGTTAGAAAATAAATAGACAAGCACAATAAATAATTTTTTTTGGAATTTTTCAAAAATAATTTATATTTTTTGGTATTTTATACTTTAAATAGGGAGTATTTGTGTTATTTTTTATTTTCATAAAATAGGGAAAATCCTAAAGTGCTAAAGTAATGATAGGACGTAAAAATAAAACCAATCTTGAACCTAACCCTATTTTTGGGAATTTTCTGAGCATGGATCCTAGTTTTAATAAATAGAACAAACAAATAAATATCAATGGACTAGAAGGGGCATATATGCAAATAAAATAATATTCGTGGTGCAAAATGCAAATATCCCAAAAAGTTTCAACTGTAGTTCAATTTTTCTAGACTAAATACAAATATCAGAACCCGCAAGGGCCCGACCGCAAAATAGCCAAGCTCACATGTATGGACACACAAGCCTCGTTGGCAAGGATGTAAACGCAGTTACAATAAAAGCTAGTGGACTACTTACAATTGGTCCCTAAAGGTTTAAACGTTACAAAACTATTACAAAACTGAATAATAAAACAACAAAAAGGTGGGGTGAGATATGCAATTACCCCAATGCGTGTAAAGGCAGATGGTCAGATGGGTTCCACTACAACACGCATCAGCTCCACGTTCGTCGATGCCTCTTCGTAGTGGATGGCTAGGATTATATCCAAACCCTTGATCTAGCGGTTGAGGTGAGGCACATCAGACATCTA
Organism: Ottelia alismoides; assembly: GCA_037367405.1. Lineage (NCBI taxonomy): Eukaryota > Viridiplantae > Streptophyta > Magnoliopsida > Alismatales > Hydrocharitaceae > Ottelia > Ottelia alismoides. The sequence continues at coordinate 1,556,404 of JAZKJV010005735.1, forward strand.
CTGCTACAAGGGATGAACTGTTTTTGATCCGACGACTAGCGATCAAAATGGATGAGCTCGCCAAGAACTCAACCGAGCTAAGTTTCGATCGGGTGCAGGGCGTGTCTCCAGCCACCAATCCCTCCCCCAAAGGTCGCGTGATGTTGCTGCAGTTGACCCGTAGCTCTAAGAAGGTAACAAAAAGTACGGGGCTACTGAGTGAGCCCCTGGAGCTCGAGCTTCTTTGAGCGACCTAGAGGTGTTTATTGGAACAAAAAATGCCTCAATCGAGGCTATCACGCTCTGTTACTTGCATGGTTAGCACAAGTAAGGAAGACACTAGATGTGTTTTTATGGGTGAACAAAGTGGAATGCGGCGTGGTAGAGAGGCCTCAGGTGAAAGCAGTGATGGACCTCTGATCTCCTAATCTGTGAGGGATTTGGGTGATTGGAGTGGACTAGGACGAAGAAGAAGTGACGGGGAAGGATGGTGAGGTGGAAGGTGTGTCGGAAAACAAGTGATTCACAGTGAAGGGCTCGCCGGAGGTCTAGCTTCAGCGAACTACATGCTGGCTTGTCTAGGCTAAAACACATAATTAAAACTCTAAATAAATGCAACGAATAAAACCTAGGACTACAATTAGACTAAAAAGCAGAGAAAAAGGTACTTCTACCGGCCTGAACCAGGAGATGCTGACCTCGATGGTGGAGTTTCGCCGGAGGTGGGTGAGGTCACCTAAAGGCTGCCTGACTATGTTGCGAAGAAGCTAGAGATGTCCCTATCACAGATATCAATCCAGAGCTCCAAGGAGGAGGTCAAACAATGGCCAAAAGGGATTCGAAATGGGAAGGAGCTTGGGAGAAGGGTTTTGTACAGGTTGCGACAGGGAGGTCTTCGAGGTGGAATCACGGGTGCTGTAGTGATTCTTGGCCCTAAGAAATGGCTCGACATGGATTTTGGATGCACAGTGAAGAGATCCTATAAAGGGTCAAATCTCCCTCGATTTATGTATCAGTGGGTATAAAATCAAGAAGGGAGGCTAATACTATGTTCTGACAGGGTCTACGACCTGGGGTCAGAGTTGACTCGAGCTCAACGGATGGTGTGGCCTGATTGGGCCACATCATCTACAAAAAGACAAAATCAGAATAAAAATAAAAAATAAATTAAAATAAATTAATAAATAATTTTATTATTTTTTGGTTATAAAATAAAATTTTTATATTTTTATGTGGTATTTTATTATGATTTTATTTATTTTTTTGGGTTTATTTATTACAAGTTAATTTTAAGGGTATATTTATAGGTATATTCATATGTGGTTTAGGTCTTTTATTTTTATTTTGTATTTTGTATTTTATTATTTTATATAATTATAACTTATTTTTATATACGTAAATATATTTTTATTGTATTTTTCTGGTGTAATATATACACTTAAATAAATAGGTATATTTATTATATATGTACATGTAATGTATATTCATTTATGTATTTTATGTTCTTATTTTAATTTGGTATTTTATTTATGGCTTTATTTTAGTTTAATATGTACATATATTATAAATAATATTTACAAAATTATAAAAAATATATTTTTATAAAAATAATAAAGAATAAATAAAATGAATATTTTATTCGAGTATATTTTACAATACATGTCCAAAGCCTAACTTTCGTACCTTAACTCCAAAAAATATGAAACCACCTTCATTAAATAGCTCACTAAAAGTTATATACAATTGAAGATGATTTTGATATATTTTTACTTTTTATTTAGGAGATATGGGTTTGGGAATTTGGGATTTTGGAATCTTATTTAGAGTATAAAATGTACATTGTATATTATTTTTACATGAAATAAATTTTATATTTTTCTATATATTATTATATACTACTTTCATATACAAAGTTTCTTTATTTGAGATATAAAAAGTGGAAAATAAAATAGGTTCCAAAAATGAATAATTGAAAATAAATACATGGGAATTTTAGGTGATTTTTGGCCCTAATCTCCCCCTACTTTATTCCTTCTTGACCCAGTTATCAAGATGCCTAGGTCTTGAGGTTTAGGGTCATAAAATATATTTGCATTTTATTCTTTTTATTTTCTTTCTTTTTTTTTTTATAATTTTGGTATTAAAAATAGTATTTTATACAATATTTATACAATAAAGAATGGATGTTAATTTGTGCAAATTAGGGCTTTTTACATGCATTATCTAGGGTTTTTAAGGTCAAAACGATAAAATAAATGCGATGAAATGGGTATTCATCACCCCCTATACTTGCCTTTTCTAGTCCGTAGCAAACACTTATGCAATAAGTGTAGAAAATAAAAACAAAGAAAAGAAAAAGAAAGGAATCATATTGAATTCAATTCTCAAACTTGTCTTCACAAAATCAAAGTTTGGAGATTAAGTCGGACCTTTGGATTTTAGGTGCGGTTGGAACCTTATTGAGAAATGGATTTGAAACACAACAAACTTCGAGAATCTCAAAACTCTGCTCAAGTCTCCTCAATAGCCATGTAAGAATACTTCAACTCATACGCAAACCCTTATGACTATGAATCTTAGTTGTATAGTGTATGTGATAGTGGCAACTTTCATATTGAACATTTTTCCAGATTTTACCTCTAACTATTTTTAATCTAATTTACATTGTATTTTGGGTTTTCAATTTATCAGATTAAGCCACGTAGCCTAATATGCTCTCGCCACCACACCAGGCCCTAAAGAGCCAAGCGCCCTTGTTCTACGCCGTCTGATCAATTTGATTAGACGTGTGCATTTCATCATCCCCACTTCATTTTCGATCCACACAATCGCTTGTTCAACGCATCCAGACCGTAGCTTCGTCCCTAATATCCACCCTCTAATCATAATCTAACGGTCAGGCATGTGTCTCCCACCTCGTGCTCATTCATCATGTTCCTCCTCCAACTGCAAAACCTCCCAACTTCACCTCATTTTGCCAGTTGCCTCATATGAGGCAACTACTCCCCTCCAATACCTACCTCTTCCCTGTTCTTCCCTCGCCTTCGCCGACTTCCAATGGTTATCTTCTTCCTCGCATGCACTATGGAGCAATTGTTGAAATGACTACCTTCAACCACCCAACCACCACCTTTCCTCCATCAAAACTCCCTTCTCCACCAACTGTTGAATGCATCTGCCATTATGTGTGTACCCTCATAGCCTCAACCACCTCTAAGTGACAATTATTGGAGCCTTTTGAGAGCGATGATTGAGTGAATTCGCTGGCGAGATCCAAGGCAATCACATCCTTGTTGCGGCCATTGTAGTGTGTTTCTCGAGCTTCCACGCGTGCCGTCTTGGTAAGGTAAAGATGAATGTATTCCTTGAAGCTCCAATCAGGCCAAGATTCAAGCCCAATTCCACCTTTTGATCCTTTCATTTCCATGTAAGGTCTTTAATCTTTGTTCTTTCATTTTTTCTCTACTTGTTTCAACTCGTGTCTCTCAGTATTTCATGAATCTAGACATATGTACACCTTTACTGAATGCTCCTGATTCACACGTATATCTCAAGTACCTCAATCTGCTTCTTCACAATTGTATCCACTTTGATTCACATCCTTCTTTTGCAAGATGAAGGATCATTTAGGGCTCACCTCTGCCGCCTCCGATGAGCATCCATCCAACCTCCAAACCACTTTGCTTTTGTTGGTTTTGATTGCTAACCCCTGTAGGTGCACTTACTCATCACTAATCGAAGGAAGACACTTCACTCCGGTCCCGAGATTTCTCGTCAGGGAAGTTGCATCGATTGACCCTTCTAGGGTTGTTATCTTCTTCCCTGATCCATCATCTACATCACCAAGTGATCTTGAAGGTCCCTCGACCTTTACAGTCACTAATGGAAGGGGGGGGGTTAGAACCTCATCGCTGGAGCCTAGACTTCCACTGGCGCGCACAGAGGAGCAGCGTTGAAGGAGGAAGACCAGCCGTTGTTAGATTAGATCCTCGAATCTGATCTGACGGCCTTGAGGAGCCCGAGTAGCACATCCCGAAGCGACATTTAGAACCTATGCTTCGGAGCATTCGAGTCAACACCGAGGCACAATAGTCTCCCACGTGTTCCAAGCCACGTCGAGCCTGACACACTCGCCAGAGCCTTCATGCATTGCAGCAGAACTTTTAACAGAACCCATAGATCTTCTTGATATGGCATTTCAGTCCAGAGAGCTTAGCCTGTCACACGTGGTCTTGGGCATTTAACAGAGATGCCACATCGGTTCCCCATATTCATGAGATAAGCCTCCCATCTTTGTATTTTTTGTAATTGACTCTAGAGGTTTATTTTATTGCACTTATGTCCTTGTTATGGACCCAAATGTGATGTTTTGTGCGTTTAAATTAAATTTTATTTGTAAAAAAGCCCCTGTGTTCAAGCCTTAATATCTTGATATTACTAAGGTTACTTACTTATATCTAATGATCTGATTATTCCCCTAGTAAATATAAATACATGTCTTAAGTGGTTCATTTGCTTGAGTGAAAGAATGGATTAAGTGATTAAGATTGGTTTGAATTTGATTGTAATTGGTTTTAAATCCATTGAACTCATTAAATTATGGTTAAGTCAGGAGCTTTCTGTGTGTACTCCTAATTGTGTGTTTGTGCATTGTACCACTTTGTTTGCATCTATAATCATTTTGTGCCACCTTAATGTATTTCTATTCAAAAAATCTAAAAAGAGCATGCATTGCATTATGTTTACATTTTCTTGACCTAGATCCATTGATAATTCACTTAAGTAAACATTGCACCTAGTTAAATCAATTAAATAGTCGTGTCCTTGTGTTCGACCCCAGACTTATCCAAGATAATTTAGCCACATTTCTCTCAATCGAGATATAATCAATGTGGTTTTGATAAGTTGCTAATTGGCCATATTACAATGAGATAAAATTAAAATAGCCAATTAGAGATTAATCACATGATGCCATTGTTAGGGATACACCATCATTAGTTGATTTATTTAGGATTAAATATTCATTTTTGTGACTTTTGGGGTAATTTAGGCTAAGTGATTGTTGTATTGTTTTTATAGTTTTGTCGATGTGTTTTGTTTGTTTATTTTTGTCTACATGCTTATCTCTTGATTTGGCCTAATCTATCGTTGTTTTGGTAGGGCCTGCGAAGCCAACGATATTTTAGGTAACACAAAGGCAATGAGAGAGACGCTCGAGTTGCAAAGTGCCATTTCAACAACTTTTTAGAGAGTTAAATAGATAATTAAGTGTAGTATTATTGTAATTTGTGTTGTAATAATTTGTAGTTAATTACACTATTTACAATGGTTCTGGATTGAGTTCTCACATATGTAAGAAAGGATGTTATTTTTATTCTTTCATTTTGTGATGTGTCGAGGACCCCATGAGGATTCAACTTAAGTGGTTAATTTATGTTAGGCACTCGATTCAAATAGTGAAATATTAAGTCATATTGTATTGTTCCCACTTGTAAATTAGGCCACACAATTTACATCTTGAGATTCACTAATATCTTAAGATTCATTAACAATATGCACCTTAATACGTTCAACTTAGCTAAAATTTAATTGGATTTCTTTCCTGCTAAACTTCTATTTAGGGTGTGGTTTCTCTCCTTGCATTCATATAGTATAACTCTTTCAATTCAGTACAACATATCGCATGTAGAGAGCTGAGAATTAATGTAAGTATTCTATCTGGGCATTCATCATTATTCCATCGTCTGCATCGTCGTTTTCTGATTCCTAATCTTGATTTATAACTTAGGATTACAAGGAAATGGGACTGATCATTAAGCATTGTTGTTCATGTGCTCATATTAAATCTTAAGTGATAACCCAAATCTAAAAATGGGTCTGCTAAGCAAGGTGATTAAAATCAACTTGGAATAAAATTAACCTTGTACTATGGGTTTTTAAAGCCCTCATTGAACATAGGTACTTAGCCTCAACCAGAGTGGGTAAGGACAAATCCCTAAAGTTAGAGCCCAAATCCCTAAACTTCCACCCTGCGTCTCGAGGTCCGGCTTTTGTGGATTTGGGAGCTGCAGGTAGTTGCCTCCGACCTTAGAAATATGTTTTGGTTATGTATGCCTATGTGTCTCTTTTGAGGTGTGATATTGAACCTGACAGCTCGAGAAGATCACCTCATTACTTGAGATCATATAGGAGCACCGTTGGGCATAAGGTGACTCCCTGTGCTTAATGATTTGAAAGATTAAATTATCACTAACTTAAATTTGATAAGATAAATTTGGCCAAACTATTATGGCCTTCACGTGTGAAGTTGGTGAAGTTATTAAAGGGTTTGCATTGCATTTGTTGTGTGTGAGTTGATTCTGCACAATCAAGTGCACCGTAGTATTTATATCTCCTTAAATTCATTCCATGCTCTTATATGTATCCTCTTGAAATCGAACATGGAAAAAAAGGTCGTATTTTTGTTCATACTTTGCAAACATATAATTGAATCACCCAAATATTACATCTTATGAGGTCGAACCCCCTTCTTTTCCTGGACCTCCCTGGATTCAAGATTGCTCTTGTGTTGATTTCCGTACTTCGTGATTCCTTTTTAAGGAGCGGTCACAATACGACCAATCCCTTCCTTTCTTTGATTTTTACCAAGGAGGACTTATGCCTTGGTGAGATTGATTTTCTTTCAAATAGATCTCAAGATCTAACTCCAACCCTGTTGTTGATGAAGGTTTTCAAGATTCATTAAAGATGCCTCCAAAGAAGAATCAAGATGAAGAGGAACTACCCTTTACAAATGATACTCTCTAGGGTGGCTGCTTCTGAGCAACAAAATGCTTTACTTAGAGTACAATTGTGCTATCTTAATGTGGATACCGATGCATCTATGGATGCGCATATATTTAAGGACAATACAGAAATTTAAATTAGTTAAGTCCAGCTCAATCAGATATTGAATAGAAGCTGAAGCTATGTTTTCTATCTTTGATGCCGAAGTTTAATGGGAGTGCACATTAAGAGCCGTAAACATTCCTTAGGAACTTTGAGTTAGTATGTGATAACCTTAAGCATCCTAGGGTTAGTCAAGATTACATCAGGCAAAAGCCCTACCTTTTAGCTTAGGAAATAAGGCATATTATTGTCTAAAGAACCTTAGAGTATTTGGAACCACCTATACACAGTTTAAAGACCTATTCTTTAAGAAGTTCTACGCTTTGAGTAGAACTAATTAGATGAGGACACGAATTAACTGCTTCTCCCAACTTCCTAACGAACCATTCTGTGACACTTGGAAGAGAGTCAAAGATATTCTACAGAACTATCTGTCTCATAATTTGGATGACAATATCTTGGTCCAAGCACTGTACAATGGACTGAACCCAGAGATGTAGGGTCTGGTTAGTGATGCCTATGGAGACAGCTACGCATCTAGGGGGTGGATATCGTATGAAAGGTATTCGAACAGATGGCTGAAACAAGTCGCTCCCAGGTAGCCAACATGGCTTATACTGAGTCCCCTTTATCATTCCTATATAAATAAAAGGGGGAAGAAGGTTGCAGTGGATTTAGTTGAGGACCTAATTCCTAGCATGGGGATCATTGCTAATAAGTTAACAATGGTTGAGCAGATCCACAAACATGTGTCAGAGTTGGAGAGCTTGAATAAGATTCCAAAGAAAATGGAAGAACTTTCAGAGAAGATATCTAGGATAAAGATACATGCCTTAACTAAGTCTTCTACTCATGTTCATTGTGTTCACCATGTATAGGAACAACATATGTTAGAGCCTCAAACATGGGTATAGGACTACTCCTTTTCTCATTTTTCACAGCACGATCTGTTTGCTGAGATAGCTGCAGAAGAGTCTCCTCAGGTATTGGAGGTAAATGTTGTGTTCTACTCTTAAGACCTTGCCACCACACATGTAGGAATGGGGGAACAACAAATTTATCAATGCTCCCATACTTTCTACAACACCAGCTTCACCCCTACACCTCTTCCTACTCAGCAGCCAAGCTTTATATTATCATACTGCCATTAGCAACACCATCCATATGTGCATCAGTCATCTTATTAGTCAGGCAAGCAGGGCCCATCGTTTCAGATATACCCACAATAGTAGTAGTTGAAGGCTATGGGAAGAGCCTCAAGTGCATCACGGAAGCGTGAAGATCGCATCCAAGGTGATCGGGAGCGATTAGTCATACTAGTTGCTCGGTGCAACAGAGTTTAAAAAAATTAAATAGATGAAACTACATGATTCAGGAACACTTCTCAAATCGTTTCTTCAAACCAAAAACAAGACTAAGGAATACCTCTTGAAATGTGGTTGCAATGGAAGTCTCTAAAGGAAGAGACCGCCTGTCTCAATTACGACCCGACGGAGGAAACACTTGTCGGCGCATTGATAAGATGCGAGCTTCTCAAAATCCAAGATGATTATTTGAGCCTCGAGTCTCCTGATTTCGTCTCACGAAATCAAATGTCTTCTTCACGAGCAAGGAGCCTTGAAGAAGATGGAGATCCACAAGTATTCGAAGCAGCAGCACGATGGCGTAGCGACGATGGTGAATTTCTCTAGCATAAGGGGTGGACGACTACACTTGAGAGAGAGAGGCATATGTGATGAGAATGAGAGAGAGAGACTTGCAAAGTGTTGTAAAATAAGATCTAGGGTTGTCTCTTCTTTTATAATATTTTTGGAGTCCATGGATCACAATCCATGTGGAACACAAAATCAATGTTTTAGATCGGTTTGTGTTTCTATTCAATGGCCATGATTTTATTGTATATAAATACAAAAATAACTAATTTATATTAAATTAAATATATTGCATAACCAACATATTTTAATTTAACTAAATCAATTAAGATAGAAGGATTAGGAAGGACGCCACTCGCTTTTCCAAAATAGAGGGGACGAAGGGTGGCCGTCCACCCTCCATATATGGAAGGTGTTGGCCTTCTAATTATGTGAGATATAAAATATCACATAATCCTTCATATATTTACAACAACTTTTGTTGTAAAATAATTCACAAAAAATAATTCCAAATTAATTTTTTAAATATTACAATCACGCCATTAAATAATTGTGGATCATATTCACACATCCAAAATAAAATGTAAATTGTACTTCCGATTAATTTCTACTGTGAATCCAATTCACATTAACAATTAATTTACATATACTATTTACAATAATCTCTCTCTAATATATTATAAATCACATTTATAATATAAAGATAACATGGATAGTGCTATCCACATTATTCATATCCTTGGCAATTAAATCATATTTAATTATATTAGATCATCATTATCATGCAACTAAATAATGTGAATCACATCCACATTATTCATGATAATTAAATTACTTTTAATTATTAATTTATCAATGCTTATATACATAATTCATCAATGGAATTATTCTTGAAATCTTTTTTAGAATAATGCGCTTTCTCCACGGATACTTGGAGATAAGGATATGGCGATTATACGTTCCACATATAGTGACTTGGATATTGAGATCATATCTCAAATCCACATCTCGAGGACCTCTCATAGATGCTTGATTAAATCACGACCGTAGATCTAATCTTCTCATTGCATCTGAATCATATTCAGATCAATGTCCAACATTTGGATTAAAATTAGATTACTTCTCTACTGAGAGGAATCACTAAAATCCAAACATGTTTCCTTCCTCAAAATGTAAGCATCATGGTTATACAATTATTGATCACATCAACCTCAGGTATTCCTATTATAAGTACATCATGCATACCGGGAGACCTAGAATAAACATGAAGTTTAAGATCTATTTTAGACTGTCTCATTCTGGGTTTTATCATTAAGTTTCTTAACTGGTCATTGGGAGTTGGTATCGATCATATGCTTTCCAAAAGCATATATCATACCTACAATTTCTTGTCATGCTTCCAAAGAAAGATGCCCATGCATGGAATTTGATCGGTCCCAACACCTCATGAGTGAGCTCATGTCTTCCGATTCACAAGTGAACCAGTATGGTCCCTTTGAGAGATCACATTACTCATATGCTTTTGTATGCACACCAGCTCGCCGATGTATAGACCTTGATTAGATCATCAACCTATCAGTCTGCCAAACGTACATACTCAGACACATAGCAACACATCTGTCTCCGATCAGAGAATGCATGCCTATATCATGATAGTATACGACATAAGTCTTGGTTACCTCGATCTCGTTTAGTCAACTCTTTGACCTAACTTATCTGACACCTCTGAATCTCTATTCCTATGCAGAGGACCTGCATCAAGATGACGGTCAAATATAAGCCTTTAGAGAAGGATTGCCATTTCCTTCACTGGCTGGAGATCATCTCTTAACAATCATTTGACAGTTCTTGATGAGTCATTAATCTAACTCTTTATATATCATCCAAGCACCAGCTTCTATGATTCAACATTCGAGTCAATAGCTGTATGATTATTAAGATGACCATGCTCCATAATCCTAATTGTACTAAGGAACCTGTTATGAAAATTAATTATTCTTCATTTCTGATCAAAGAGTGAATTGTAATAACATTTATTGCATAATGGCTCATCGTGGGCTTACATGTCCAATAGCAGCATCAAGGACACTAGGGCTAGCCATCGCGGTACTCTTCATCTTTCTCAGTTTGGACAGCCTAGGCAGTACCTAGGTTCGTAGCAGTCATCTTCATCAGTCCCTACAGATATACAACAATATATTCTCGACAAGATATTTTCTTATAAGAATGATATTCAGGATATGTGGTGTGACATGAACCGTTTATCACAATGGCATGATGAGAGATCAACCCCTTCAACCTCCATTCCCACCCAGGTTCAGGCTAATCCCAACAACCTAAATAGGATACAATACCAACATGGTAATTAGGTATACTACTCATGTTTACCTATTTCTAAGCATGAGATCCTTCCATTAGCATGGTAATCTGGTATACTACTCAGGTTTTACTTATCTCTGAGCATGAGATCCTTCCATTTGATGATATTCTGCACATGTCACTCAGGAGCGGAAGGACTGTGGCCATACCTGATCATGCACGAGACATGGAGGAGGATGTCTCAGATGCTTCACCTGAGGAGACCTTAGAGGATGGAGGAGACCAGCATCTTTAGACACAACATGAAGAGCATCATCCAACGACGAGGAGTTTCACAGTACGAGGAAGGAAGAAAAAGAGCACTGGAGCACATCATGGAGATCTAGCATCATAGTCTATGGAGGACCTTGCTCCTTCAGTTGAGGAGGGCATACATGCAGATGATGTTCCTCAACCTTCAGTAGACAATAATATTTCAAATTCAAAGTTGCATTGTAAAGATTCATGTACTAAGAACTCGGTTTTGATAAGAAGAGAAAACATGTTTTGATTTATCACTCTAAGTCATCTTGTTCTGATGCTTCAATCCCTTTTCCCCGTGCTCTAACCGTAGGAAAGCACATAACTAAAAGATTCGAAAAGATGACCCTGATATGACACATTTTTGTCATCAGAACATTCTATTTGAAGTGTCATATGATGAGTATTTGGCAACCCATCCTACTTTTGTGAAATACATGAAGGAGAGTTGCACTCCTACTAGAGTACGTAGGAAGTCACCTACTAAGGTGAAGAGCAACAAGCATACACATTTTCTGACACTCGCCACCACTTCATGCATCAAGAACCAGCAGTTACGTGCAAAGAAGAGACGTCTGGGTGTGCACTACGTGCTAAGTCATATTGATGACATATCGTTTGCAACAACTTTATTATACAATGGTTCAAATATTAATTTATTGCCTTTAGCCTTTTACTATCGACTAGAGTTAGGTCCTCTCAAAAAATCACGGGCCATACTCCAGTTCACAGATAAATCCACAAAAAGGGCTAAGGATGATGCTAAGAATCTTGTCATTTCAATCTCAAAACAAGACTACAAGGTGGACTTCACGATCCTTGATATGAGTCACAAATCATTCTTGGGCAGCCTTTCCTTAGGACAATTGGTACAATGATGAATACCCATTCATTCACCTTTATTCTTTTATTTTATCTTTAAAGCCCTAGTTAATGCATGTAAATATAGCTAAATTGTATAAATTAACACTCTGACATTTGCCTGTAAATATTACTTAAATAGCTATATTTAAATACAAAATAAATGGATAAAGAAACGAAAAGAAAAATAAAAGAAGTATTGTAAATACTGACTGACCCTAAACCCCGAGACTAAGTCAATATTTACTTGGTCGAAAATGAATAAAGTAGGAGGAGATAAGGACAGATAAATACAAATAAAAGAGCATTGTCACCTACAAGGCCTATGTGACCTGAACACTGCATATAGCTTAAACTTTCACTAATTTATACACACTCTTTTACACTTCAAATAAAAATACTTTCAACATCAAACATGTACAAAAAAATACATAGAAAAAGACAAAATTAATTGCATATAAAAATAAGTACAGTGTGACTAGGACACATTGATGAAAAAGTCACAAATAGAACTTCACAGATCCATTCTCCATATGAACTCAAAATGGACCAAACTCATCTTTATTGCACTCTAAATTAAATTATCTAGAGATGCCTTTTAAGCCAACCTTATTTTGCGATGCCTTTGATTTTGTAAGGTTTTACCTAGTTCGTCAAAGGATGGGAGGGACAATTGGATTTAGAGATGAAATGCCCATGTAGCATGTAATGTTCTGTGATGTATTTGATGCATAGGGGATTGACTTTATGGGTTCCTTTCCAAATAGTAATGGCCATGAGCATATTTTATTAGATGTTGATTAATTGTCTAGGTGGTGGAGGCTATCCCACCCAAACTGCAGACAGCAAGGCTATTTGTAAGTTTATGAAATCACATTATTTCCAGGTTTGGTGTGTCGAAGGTATTGATTTCGAATGGGGTAGCCACTTTGTGAATAGAGAAATGAAAATCCTAGTTAAGGACTATGGTATTGATCACCGTGTGATTAGTCCTTATCACCCACAGTCAAAAGACATGGCCGAGGTTTCAAATCGAGAAGTGAAGATTTATATTACAAAAGTTAGTTCATCTTGATAGGAAGAATTGGTCTCAATTATTAGACCATGTTATGTGGGCCTATAAGACACCCTATATGACACTTCTCGACACTTCTCCATTAAGTATGATATATGACACACTATGCCATTTACCTGTTGAATTTATCCATAAATATGAGTGGTCAATAAAGAAGATTAATTGGAGTTGTCACCAAGGAAAGTTCTGTAGATACCTCAACCTCAATGAGCTCATAGAGACCCGCAATCACGCGTACGACGACAATATGATTTACAAGGATAAAGTTAAGAAATGACACGTCAAACATATTTGTATTAAAAACTCTGTCCTGAGACAGAAGGTATAGTTGTTCAAACAAATTTAATTGTCTTTCATGGAAATCTGATTTCTAAACGGATGGGGCCATATGTGGTAAAAGAAGTGTACAATAACAATAGTGTTGAGATATCTGATTTCCAAGATAGTGCACGTTCTTTCTTAGTGAATGTGCAACTTTTGAAACAATTTGTTGACATTAATGAACAATTAGTCCATGTTGAGAATAATTTCTTCATGCGGAGTACAACAGTTCATTCCATTCCAGAATGCTCTACATGAAGCCGTAATTAGAAGATCTAGATCGGAGCAGATTCAACAGCTAGCATATTCAATCCTTCTTTCTTATTGCTTCTGAGTCTTAGATTCTTTCATTCGTTTAGGGTTTAGTTTCTCCCTTCTTTAGATTTTTACTCCATACTTAGGCTATTTAGAGCCTAAGTATGGGTGAATCCGAACTCTACCTTTGTACATCACGTTAGCGCACTTTAGTCAGCTTCCTAATCCTTCTCTCCTTTCTCCTCTTCTTTATATTTAGCTTATTCTCAACCTAGAGTGGGGGGGGGGGGTAGAGATCCTATCTTTTATTGTTCTATTTCTATTCTTTTGTACCCAGTCTTTTCGTATTTCAGACGCTTGGGCTATTTAATACCTAACTAAAGGGGGTCGTACCAGTTTTCACTTCCTTGTACTTTTCTCCTTATTTATGCTTAGTACGAGCTATGTCTTTCATCTCATTTTGTTCCATGAAGACATAGCATAAGCTAAGTCTAGGGGGATGTGTGCATATATTGCATATATACTCTATTCTTAGCTCGTACTTTCACATATCTTGTATATTATTATGGGCTATTAATATGGAGATTTGAACATGTTTGTAAAAATGGTTTGTAAAATGTTTGAAATTTTTTATATCTATTTGACATGGTTTGTATAAATATTTTACAAATTATTTTGAAAAGTGTATAAATTATTTTAAATTATTTTCTGTATATATACTTACACCTTCTTTGAAAAAATATATATATCTGATAAAAATTTTAATTGAAATTTCAAACAAAAATACCAACTAATAAGTGGTTTGTCCCTGACACATTCACTTACACACAAGACTTATGTAATTTATGATACTTTATTTAAAGTGACACCTAAATCAGAGTTTAATCATTTTTAGTCTTTAAGGTCTGTGACTAAAATACTTAAACTCCATGGTTTGAAAGGCATACATGTTATATTGCATGTTTGATCTCTTCTTTAAAATTTAACCCTCGATTAATTGTATTTAATAAATAGAACCTTATAAACAATTAACCTTAATTATTGTTTGTAAATAACAAGTCTGTGTGTTGTATATATTCATCTATATTGTGTTATCATTTTATGTGTTCCTTTTTCATTAAAATATCATAAAATACAATTTAGTATTTTAAATTATTTATTAATCAAAATACTAGAAAATAAAAAAATAATTAAAAATAAGTATTTTTATACATATAAAATACTTGCAAAATTATTATATATCTTATTTATTTTTTATTTCAAGTTCTACAAGAAAGTTGTAGATCTTAAAAAGATCTACAACTTCCGTGTTGAACATTTTTTTTAGATTTTACCTATACATATTTTTAATCTAATTTATATTGTATTTTAGGTTTTTAATTTATCTTATTGGGTCATGTGGTCCAATCTATGCTCGCCACTAATGAATCTCTATTTCACCACCTTTATTCTTTCATTTTAGCCTTTAAACCCTAGCTAAATGCATGCAAATAACATTATTTCACATAAAATAACATATACTAGTTATTGTGTAATATTGTATAAAATACTCTATTTAATGCCAAAATAAAATAATAAAGAAAATAAATGAAAAATAAATGAAATACCATGGGTATGGAATGACCCTAACTCCTGAGACCTAGGCATCATGATGACTGGGTCGACAAGGAATTAAGTAGGGGAAGATAATTGGCAAGAAGTACAACAAAGCCTAATTTCAAATTCATCAATAAGTTCATTTTTAGGACCTATTTTATTCTTTATTATTTATACATCAAATCAATAAACTTTGTCATGAAAGTTGTAGATAAAAATACGTAGAAAAAATACAAAACTTATTTGACATAAAAATAATGCACATTGTGCTTTCTACGCTCAAAATAAAAATCCAAAATTTCAACTTCACAAACTTGTATCTTCTCCATATGAACTCAAAATTCATAAAAATCACCTTTAATTGTATACAACTTTTAATTAACTATTTAATGAAAGTGGTTTCATCTAATTTAGAGTTAAGATGCAAAAGTCAGGTTTTAGACCCCTATTGTACATTATACCCAAATAATCATGTTATTTATTCTTATATTCTTCATGATTTTATATTTTTATAATTTTGTAAATATTATTTATAACATATGTACATAAATATAAATAAATAAAATCATTAAAAATACACTAAAACAAATTAGTATACATGAATACATAGATGAAATACACTAACTTATGTCTGTATAATTAATGCCTATAATTAATTAAGTGTACAAATAACTTCAGAAAAATAAAATAAAAATATATTTATATGTACTAAAATAAGTTATAAATGTATAAACTATGTATATAGAATAATAAAATTTAAAATACAAAATAAAAATAAATACATAATATATAGATAAACATACATATGTTTATACTTGTAAAAAGTAACCTATAATAAGCAAACTTGTAAAAACAAATAAAAATCATCATACTACATAAAATAATAAATATTTTTCATGTTTAGACTATAAATAAATAAAATCATTTATTATTTTAACTTGAATTAATCATGTTTTATTTATTTGTTTTGTCTTCTTCCTAGCTGATGTGGACCAATGGGGCTCATCCCTCACAAGCATGCTCTATCAAATGCTAGATTATTGTTCTTCCTCGATTTTTCCTCAATGATACACTGCTCGACGAACCTCGATTTCTCCATGAGAGTTGGCCCTCGATCCTTTTTCTTTTACATGGATGCATTGCTTCGATCGTAGGATCATTGCCTCTGGCAGAATCCTCTCACCATCTCGTGCCTGTACATATACCTCCACCTCGCCCATTTTGAATTTTGATATCGATTTCCCCTCGACATCCCCTGATTTCATGCGCTAGTGCTTGCCGGTGGCAACATCAATCTCCTCGACCCTTCGGGTGTTGAGGTACCCCTGCTCCCTGTTCCAGGCCAGAGCTGCTTTCTTTTCCTTGCTTTTTAGGTAGTTCATAGCCTTAGGATTAATTTAATGCTTTTCGTTTAGGTTTTTATTCACTGTCATAACTTAGAACCTCAACCATGTAGTTCACATAGCTCCATTCCGCCCATCGTTCCACCACTGTGCTACCCTTGTTCTGACCTCATTTCACCGCCACCTCTTTCCCTAGATGTTTCTCCATCTCCCTAACAATCCAACCCCCTTCTCCTTCCTGGATCGAAGGTTAGAGGTCCTTTCTCTACCGCTTGCCGGACCTCTCAGCTCCACCCTCATTCCTGCATCGATCTTAGCCAAATAAAAGCCAGGAACATCTACCTTTTTCTTATCATGCTTTTGCACACCATTGTAGGTCCTGAAGACCACTTCTACGGGATATCGACATCAAGAACGTCCTTCCATCTTCTTCGATTTCCAGGCCCTCGTCGATGGGGCCCCATATAAGGGCAATGATAGCTGAGGAGGATCTTCTACTCCATTTTTCACCGTTGGGAGCATCCCAGGTAGCTGAAGACCCGAGATCTTCCATATCGAAGCTTGCCCAAGCAAAGCTTCAACCTATTTCGTCCAGACCATCTCGCAACCATATGATCAGAAGGGACGTTTAGGTCTACAACTGTCGTTGGATGAAGGCCAAGCCCAATTGTCAGATCACTCTCTTAATCTAATCACAGTCGGTCATCCTTGAAGTGGTATCGTGCGACCGGAGGCTGATACGTGGATAAGCGGAAGACGAAACTGTTGGATCATCATGGGGGTATTTTGCATTCCCACCCCCATATTTTTGTATTTTTTAATCCAAAAATATTTGTCTATAGTTATAGCATTTTTGTAAAATTTGCACTTAGTACCTCAGATTTTTAGTATTTACATATTGGTCCCTTATCACATCACCTCACGTGCCTGTGCCCGTGAGGGGGCATGCAATTTGTAGGGAGACCCTTGCATTTCTTATCTACTTTTTTGTCCAATAGTTGTAAATTTCAGTAATAAAACTCATGGATAAATTGAAAGGAGGACCTGCCACTTTTTGTTTATAACATTTATGTCCCTACCAACATATCTTGAGTTATTTATTCTTGGTTTTGTGCATGTTTAGCCATAGAATTCTTTAGGAGGTTATGGACACAAGAAATATTTCTGTTTAATTGTGTTTTGGTCCCTACTTCTTCAAGTATTTTTATTTCTTTCGTTTACATTATTAAAAATACTAAATTGCATCTGACAATCATAGGATAATTATTTTAAGTGCCTAACCTGATTATCAATCACATATTTTTTATGGTCTATTTAATTTGATTTTCCTATATTTAAAAATACAAACCCTTGCATTTAGATCCTATTTACATTTAAAAATATATAAAAATTATAAAATTGTTTTGAAAATAAAAAAAATATTTTTTAAACATTGAACCCCTAAAAATAACAAAAGAAAATCATTAAAAATAAAAAGCTCCAAATTCCTTATAAAAAGTATAAAAATATTTGTTTGTTTCTAAAATTTGTTTATTATATTTACTTTATATATAAAATAGTCTTGAATTATTTTGCGACTTTTAGTTATTTTTATTCCAAACAATTCAGCCTATTAATATAAGTCATTGTTTTGACATTTTTATTCAATTGAAAATCAAATAAAATTAATAAAAATTAAAAGAAAATACAAAAACAGAGAAAGATATAAAAAAGATAAAAATATTTTATTTTTAGATTTTGAGTATTTATAGTTATATCTATAAATATAAAAAGCCTATTATATATGTGTACCTATATTACTATTTTAATTTTTATTATTATTGAAATACCAAAAATATATTTCAAAACCTTTATAAAATAAAAAGGATTGCACCTTTGGGTATTTTGTTGAATTTTTCCTCATTTTTTTATTTTTAGTATTATATTATTTATATATTTATATTATATATACTGATATTATAACCAATTAAAAGAAAAAAGAGAATAGAATTGGAAAAATAAGAAAATATAAAAGAAAACAAAAAATATAAAATTAAAATTATAAAATTTATATGATATATAATTACAAATCCAAGCAAAATACAATAAAAAGATACTAAGAGAACATTTTTGGAATTAAGTTTCCCAATCTATCGTGTGCTCTGTGTTCGACACTCTACATACTTACACCTATACACATATATTGTAGAGTTATAATAAATTTTAACTCCACATTTTTTCTTTGCTTTGCTTGATTTATTTGTGGGTTAATTCTTGAATTAGTTCAAGTTTCATGAGAGGTTGCCTCAACAGTGCAGTCCTCACCCTGTGTAAGCTACATTAGACCATCGCAAAACCCATCTTTTCCAATGATGCCTTTGTCGGGCAAAATAATCGCATAGATTGGTATTGTTCCTCTTGTCTATTTTTCATTTATTTAATTTTCATTTTATCTGATTTTATTTTGAATTGTCTAACCCTCTTCTTGTTTGATTTTGTTGTGAGGGATCGCGGATTGAGGGAGGCTCTTCGAGGAGACCTACACACCCATGTGACGCAGAGTCAGCTTTTCAACACCAACTGACAAGAGAGAGCGACAAAAGAAGACTTGGAGAATTTTTGAAGACATTGCTTGTTTGTAGTTTATTTTATTGTCATTTTACTTTACAA
The DNA here is from genome assembly GCA_037367405.1 of Ottelia alismoides. Taxonomy (NCBI): domain Eukaryota; kingdom Viridiplantae; phylum Streptophyta; class Magnoliopsida; order Alismatales; family Hydrocharitaceae; genus Ottelia; species Ottelia alismoides. The sequence continues at coordinate 1,575,642 of JAZKJV010005735.1, forward strand.
TTTAAGTGAGAGAGATACTTTTCTTTGTAATAATTCAAACTTTCAAGACAGTACAACATTCCGAGATCCAGTGCCCAAGTGATTGTTCACTTGGGGGCCTCGTTGGTTTCCTCATGTTTTCCGCTCTTTCTTTTATTTTGTTTCCCGAGTTTTTCACTTTTATTTTCATTTGATTTGTATGATTGAGCCCTAGTTTAGGCATTGTTTGTATGATATATTAAGTTCAAAGCCCTAATTAATTGCATGCACCTATAGATGTTTGCTTGGACTTAGTCAAATTAATTGCTTCTTACTAAGACTTAGAATTGTGCATCGAGAGAGAATCTGCACAGTGCTTGTAGGACACATTGTGGCAGACATAGAAGAGTCTCTAAGATCAGACTTTTGTGTTCTCTAAGTAATTAACATTTGTTCTTCATGTAATAGCAATTAATGTTTTAGGGTGGTTTCATCGGCTTGCATTTGCATTTAGTGTAGGTTTTAGTTCCTGTCTAGCATCCTACATGAAGAGAGCTGGAGGCAAGTGAGCATCTCTATCCTAGCATACATCATTGATTTACGCTTGAATTGCTTTTTTAGACTCTCTCCCTCTGATTTTTATAACTTAGGATTCTAAAGGACTTGAAACCTCATTAGGATTCATGCATTTATAAAAAAATCAAAAAAGAGATAACTAATAAAATTGGCAATGTTAAAATTACTCAACCATAAAATCAAAAGGATAAATCATTACTTGGGGAGAGTAACCCCGTCATTGTACACAGGTTGCAAATAAGACTGAATATGGCATGTACACCTAAGGGATAGAGCCCCATCATTGGACTTGTACCTTAAGAGCTTGGGTCAGCTCTTAGGCCCTGATATTGTTGGAAGTACTTGCCTCAGACATTAGGCAAAGTGGTTCCGATGTTATAGTAGGTGTGCAACGCAGACTAGAATACAACCACTCTAGGTTACTGCACCTGTGAGCTTGTAAATATTTTATTTTCTCACCTAACTCTAAAATTTGACAAGATAAAAAGATTGAACTTTCACGATCATCACTGAGTTGAGTTGGTGAATTGAGGGGTTTGATTGTTTATATTTGTGTTTGTTTGTGTGCATACTCGATCTTCTCTATGAATCTGCACGTTTTTCTTGCAAATATTGACTTGATCAGCGTGATCTCTCAGACATCGTGAATCCTTCTTACTTGATCATCATGATCTCTCAAACTCTGAAAGCATAGTCTTGGAGTTCCTTTTAATCTAGACTTCATGAACCCTTATTACTGTCTAGCCGGTCCATCTCCATTTTATCAGGTTGACTTTGCTCGCAATTTTCCTTTTTGTACATATCCGCCTCATCCACAATTTTTTAGGCATTGAACTTTGATTTTTATCCACCACTACCATCACATTTCCCACCATCTCCCCCACCTAAAATTGAGCTGTTGGAGTCACCTCTTATGGATATCTCTCTTGAGTACATGACCCGAGTAGTGGAGCAAATGAAGTAGAGGATAGATGACCTTACCGGTATAAATAAGAGCCATACTGACAATTCACCTTCCTATGCCATGGATTCACTTGAGGATACCCATGAGAGCTTGCAATGACCAAAATACAAAAAATGAGAAAAATATAAAAATACAAAAAGATAATAATAGGAGACACCTAATCAAGTTGATTTGTGAGGAGAGGGCACCCATGCCACATCCCATGACCACACAAACATTCTCCACAAGTCCCACCTCCTTTTCTCCCAAGGATGACACTGTACATACTGCTCTTGGTCATCCTTGTGTAGATGATGATTCCGATCACTTCCCTTATATGGAAGAGATAGAAAATCTTAAAAAAATCTTGACCTATCCTGAACTGGTGGGGGCTATTCAGGATATTACCGATGCCCCAATTTGTAAGGCCATGAACCAATTGCTTGCACCCACATCCAAAAAGAGAAAGCAATGACGCAGAGCCGAGCACCACATTCTTACAATGGCCACTGTCCATGCCATCACACAACGTCTTCCAACTAGGAAAGGGGACGCTAATATACTTATCGTGAGATGTGCCATATCTGTCCACAATTGTAATCACACTCTCCTTGAAGGTGGTGCATCAATTAATATAATACCCTTCTCATTGGTACAGTCTCTTCATCTTGGTCCTCTCAAGAAAACAAGGATGGTTTGTCAGTTTGTTGATGGACCAATAAAGAGGCCGAAGGGTATTATTGAGAATGTCGTCATTATGATTCAGGGAATGAGCTTTACTGTAGATTTTGTTGTATTTTCCATGTAGACCTTCACCTCTGCTGGGAGGACTCCAATCATCCTAAGACGACCCTTTCTAGCCACTGCAAGAGCTATTATTGATTATGGATCTGGAGAGGTATGCTTCCATTTTGACAACGAAACGTCTTGATTGAAAATATCACTACACCCACCACGAACCATAGACCCACCTCTATAACTGTGTCATCCGACACTGAGGACTATGACCTATCTGCTAATATCAGAGAGGTTTGCTTTTTGATGGATGTTACTGAGACCGGGAATTCCTCTTCACGGAGGAACACTCTGAAAGCATAGACCTTGGAATTCCTTTTATTGTGTATGGCGATGTGTCGACGAGATCCGTAACATTTACACCATAGACACCTTAGTATGGAGGTAAATCTAGGAGAGACTTCCCAGGACGAACCTGACCACACTACTTCCACTGATGAGTTCATACCTTTTTGTTTCGAGACCACTAAGGATCGTTACCATGTGGATCCTGATCGGGTTGTGTCAGTTGATGACCTCGATATCGACTTACACCTTGTGAGATCCATTCCTCAACGGTCGTGCAAGAAGGATCACTTTCTACTTTCTTGATCATTGTACATCACTACCTTGTATATTCGCTTTCGTTTTGTTTCTTCCATCTTCAGTTTTCTTTACCCACCTCGAGGCATGCGTTTGATTTGCTTAGGATGTACTTTGTCCTAAGTATAGGGGAGGTGGACGAGTCAAGTGTTCTTTCTTCGTTCTATTTCATCACTCTCGTTGTCGCTTATATTAGGGATCTTTTACCCTATGTATAGGGGGAGTGATGCGTACATCTCTCCATTGTATTTTTTCCTTTTTACCATTTTCTTGATCCCCTCACCTGCCATCTATCTTGTGGTTCCTATCTATACTTAGGGATATCTTACCCTAAGTATTGGGGGAGACGAACCGAGTCGTTGATCTGTTCACTCCTACACTTGACCCTCCATGCTTTGTGTTCAATCTGCTATACTTAGGATTAATTGATCCTAAGTATAGGGGGACGATCGACTTCTTATTTGTTCATTCCCTCATTCTTTCTTCGTTGTAGTATAAGCTCTTTTATACTTAGCACGAGTTATGTCTTCTCTTTTCTATCTGATCTATGAAGACATAGCTCAAGCTAAGTATAGGGGGTCATATATATGTTGTATATACTTTATCCATAACTTGAACTTTCGTTTTTTTGAATAATATGGATAAAATACAATTAATTATTTGTAAAGAATAAAAAATGTACAGATGTTCATAAAATTCATTATATATACTGATCAATAAATTAGGTTAAAAATATTTTGCAAAATGATTTGAAAAATGGTTGGAAATTATTTGAAAAATCTTTTAAAAACTATTTGGAAAACTTTTTTGTAAAATATTTTCAAACCTTTGTAAAAATATTTTGTTTGTAAGAACTTATTTTCTTTATTTGAATAAAATATTTTGAAAATCTATTAGCAAATGGTTTGGACAATTGTTGCAAGAATAGTTTGTCAAATCTATACATATTATTTGAAAAATCTTTGCAAAATGGTTTTCAGATTTTGCAAATATTTGCAAAAAAATATTTGTCAAAATAAAGTTTTCAAAATGTTTGTGAAAATATTTTCAATCTATTTTGAGAACCATATACATGATTCAAGCAGATAAAAGTCTTTTCAAACTCTTCACATAAACTTGTAAACAAATACCTAGTGAAAAAGTCCCTAATCCTCAATCATGTAAATAACAAATGCACTCCTGTGTAAATATATGCACAAAATTATTTGCCAAAGCTTTTTTATTTTTGAAAAATTACTAACAATTTGCAAAACAAGAAGTGTACAAAATTTGCAAAATTTTTTCAAAAATCCATAAAATGTTCAAAACCAGATATTACGCCATAAAATTATTCTCCTTGTATTGTATATAACATTTGCATTTTTGTGATTGATATTGATAATTGAACTAGTCTAAGTAAAATCTGAAGATTGGAGCTTGGTTGGACCTTAATCTACTTAATCACATGAACCTTATAGGAACTGGAATTGAGATGCTTGAAGTCTACCTGACTTAATTCTTTGAGACCACGAGACTCGGTTCAGTGTTGTCTTGACTTCCTAAGTAGAATATTTCAGAACACACACATGACTCTTCTCAACAGTGACCTAGCTTACACAAATGCACCTTACACTTTTCTCAACTCAGTTAAAGTAGTAGAGGACTGGATTTTCCAGCATGAGACAGAAGCCAATGGAAACATCAGAAGTCACACATCTGTGGCCACGGTACCCCAACCCGAATGAGTAGCGAAGAGGTCTAAAGACATAAGTCTATGGGTTGTAATAATGCTTCAAAAGAGGGATAGTCTAGTGGATCAAGAGAAAAAAGTCCTTATGTAAATGTTGTTGTATAGAGTATCAAAAAATGCATATTCAAAAACTCCAAAACGAATAAATGGGAAAAATCTCAAGAAAAATCAATTCCCATCAGAGTATGTATATACACATAGGCACTAAGAAAGCTTGAGCTCCGAAGTCAAATACATGTGAGCCTGCAACCGTGTGACTTGGCTACACTAGTCAAGCATCCTAGTATAGGTAGATACACTAACTACCGCCCATTCTCTTCTCCACCTCCTCTTCTTGAGCTGGTTGCACTTGAACTTAGAAGGGAATACCCTTCTTCTCGAGGAAAGAGTTGCTGTCTTGGGGAATTAGGGTCACAATGTTGGAGAAGACTGACTTTTACCGCTTCAGTTGAGAGGAGCTACATATCATTGACACTCTACAAGGTAGACTCATAGCCAAAAGGGCCCGCGTATGACACCGACTTGTTCTGATCTGGCTGTTGAGGAGACGGGCAGAGTTTTATAGGTCTTAAAGGATGTTATGTTTCAAGTCTGGTTCCCCATGAGGTTCCGATCAAACCTAGCTTCCAAGGGTCTAACTGAGCTCCAAACATTTATTTTGTGAAGACATGTTTATGAGTTGAAATTAATCCAAGTTTTTCCCTTTTCTTTTCTTTATCATCTTTTCTATACTTATAGGCATAAGTGTTTGCTAGGGACTAGAAAAGGAAAGTATGGGGAGGTGATGAATCTCCATTTCATCACCTTTATTCTTTCATTTTTACCTTTAGACCCTTGCTAAATGCATGAAAATAGCATTATTTTGCATAAAATAGCATATAATAGTTATTGTGTAAATATTGTATAAAATATTTTAAAGCCAAAATAAAAAAAGAAAAGAAAAGAAACCGAAATAAAATACCATAGGTATAGAATGATCCTAAATCCCGAGACATAGGCATCATGATGACTGGGACGACAAGGAATAAAGTAGGGGGAGATGAGGGCCAAGAAATACAACAAACACTAATTTCAAATTCATCAATAAGTTCATTTTTGGGACCTAGTTTATTCTTTATTATTTATACATCAAATCAATAAACTTTGTATGCAAAAGCTGTATATAAAAATACATAGAAAAAATACAAAATTTATTTCACATAAAAACAATGCACATTGTGCTTTCTACACTGAGAACAAAAACCCAAAATCCCAACTTCACAAACATGTACATTCTCTATATGGACTCAAAATTCATCAAAATCATCTTTAATTGTATATAATTTTTAGTTAACTTAATGAATGTGATTTCATCTAATTTAGAGTTAAGATGCAAAAGTTAGGTTTTGGACCCCTATTGTACATTATACATGAATATAATATCATTTATTTATCTTTATATTCTTCATGATTTTATACTTTTATAATTTTGTATATATTATTTATAACATATGTACACAATTATAATAAAATAAAAGCATTAAAAATATACTAAAAAATTATTATACATAAATACATAGATGGAATACACTTACTTATACCTATAAAATTAATACTGATAATTAATTAAGTGTACAACCTTTTCATAAAAATAAAATAAAAATATATGTATATGTAATAAAATAAGTTATAAATAAATTATGTATATCAACAACAATAACACAACAACAACAAAGCCTATATAGAATAATAAAATCTATATATAGATAAATATAACTATGTTTATACTTGTAAAAAGTAACTTATAATAAACAAACTTGTAAAAATAAGTAAAAATTATCATAAAATACTACATAAAATAATAAATATTATTCATAATTTGACATAAATAAATAAAAGCATTTATTATTTTAACTTAAATTAATCAAGTTTTATTTATTTGTTTTGTCTTCTTCCTGGCTGACGTAGACCAATTAGAAGTGAGTCCACATTGACCTTGGTCAACTACTCACCCCTAATAGGCCTGCTCCGTCAGATGCTAAGTGATTGTTCTTCCTCAATTTTCCCCAATGATACACTACCCGATAAACCTCGATTACTCCATGAGAGTTGACCCTCGATCCTTGTTCTTTCACGTAGATGCATTGCTTCGATCGTAGGATCATTGCCTCGGGCAGAATCCGCTCACCATCTCGCGCCTGTACATATTCCTCCACCTCACCCATTTTGAATTTAGATATCGATTTCCCACCCAAAATCCCCTTATTTCATGTGCTAGGGTTTGTTGGTGACAGAAACAAGTTCCTTGACCCTTCGGGTATGGAGGAAGAGGACTGGAGTCGGCCATACTGGAGATCTGCCGGTGAGGTACCTCTGCTCCTTGTTCCAAGTCAGAGATACTTTCTTTTTCTTGCATTTTAGGTGTATATTAGCCTTAGGATTAATTTTATGCATTAAGTTTAGGTTTTTATCACCACAATAGCTTGAAACCTCAACCTCGTAGTTCGCCGAAGCTCCATTTCGCCCATCGATCCACCACCATGCATCCCCTATTCTGACCTCATTTCACCGCCAACTCTTTCCACAGATGCTTCTCCATCTCCCTAACCATCCAACCCCCTTCGCTCCTTCCTAGATCGAAGGTTCGAGGTCTGTCCTCCACCCTCATTCCTGCATCAATCTTTAGAAAATAAAAGCCAGGAACCTCTGCCTTTTTTTCCACCACGCTTTTGCATGACTTTTCATGTCCTGAAGACCCCTTCTACGGGGAATTGACGTCAAGAACACCCTTCCAGCTTCTTCAGGCTTCAAGCCCCCATCGATGGGGTCCGAACCCATCTAAGGGTATCAACAGCTGAGAAGGATCCTTTGCTCCATTTTACACACGTTGGGAGCGTCCCAGGTGGCCGAAGACCCAAGATCTTCCAGTTTAAAGTCGCCTATGTGGAGCTTCAACCCTGTTCGTCCAGGTCATCTCGCAAATGTCTGATCAGAAGGGACGCTCCAGGTCTACAATTGCCCTTGGATGAAGGCCATGCCCAATCGTCAGATCACTCTCCTGATCTAATCAAAGCCAGTCATCCTCGAAGAGTTATCATGTAATCAGAGGCTGACATGTGGATAAGTGAAATACTAGAGTCGTCGGATTACCAAGCGGGAGTATTTTGCATTCCCAACCCATGTATTTTTGTATTTTGTTTTTAATCCAAAAACATTCGTCTGTAGTTATATTTTTTGTAAAATTTGCACTTAGCAACTCAGATTTTTAGTATTTACATATTGGTCCCTCGTCACATCACCTCGTGTGCCTCTACGCGTGAGGGGGGTGTTTTAGGGGACCCTTGCATTTCTTATCTTTCCCTTTAGTCGTGTAATTTTAAATTTCTATAATAAAACTCTTGGATAAATTGCAAGGACCTAATGCTTTTTGATTATTGCAGGTATGCCCCTACCGGCATATCTTGAGTTGTTTATTATGGGCTTCTTACATGTTTAGCCCTAATATTCTTTAGGGGGTTCTGGAAACAAGAAGTACTTTTGTTTAATTGTGTTTAGGTCCCTGCCAGTTCAAGTATTTTTATTTATTTTATTTGCATTATTAAAACACTAAATTACATTTGAAAATTTTATGATGATTATTTTAAGTGCCTAACCTTATTATCAATCACATATACTTTTCGTGGGCAATTTAGTTGATTTTTATATATTTAAAAATACAAAACCCATGCATTTAGCTCATGTTTGCATTTAAAAATATATAAAATTTATAAAATTATTCTGAAAAATTCCAAAAAAGTTAATTTTGTTTATTACTTTGTTTTGTAACTAAAGACCAAAACCCCCTTAAAAATAACACAAGAAAATCACTAAAAAATAAAAGCCTCTGAAATTCTAATAAAAATGATAAAAATGCTATAAAAATCCAAAAATATTTGTTTCTCTTTCTAAATTTTGTTTAATATATTTACTATATTAAAAATAGTTTTGGAAAATTTTGGAACTTGTAGCTATTTTGAAATTACAAAACAATTCAGTCTATTAATATAAGTCACCATTTGGATATTTTTATTTCATTAAAATCCAAAAAATTAGTAAAAATTAAAAGAAAAATATCAAAATAGAGAAAAATATAAAAAAGACAAAAATATTTTATTTTTAGATTTTTTAGTATTTATAGCTATATTTATAAATATAAAAGCTCTATTTTATATAAAGTTATATTTACTTATATTATTATTATTGAAAATACCAAAAATATATTTAAAACCTTTGAAAAATAAAAAAGGACAGTACCTTAGGGTATTTTCTAGATTTTATCTTCATTTTGTATCTTTAGCATCTATATTATATATATTATATACTAATTTCATAACTAATTAAAAGAAGAAAAGAAAAGAAAATTAAAAAATCAGATATAAAAAGAAAATAGAATTATAAAATTAAAAATATAAAAATTATATAAAAACAAAAAAACCAAAAATATATATAATTTAAAATCCACACAAAAATGCAATAAAAAGAGACTAAGAAAATAATTTTGGAAATAAGTTTCCCAATCTATCTTATGTGCTCCTTGCATTTGACACTCTACATACTTACTCCTATACATATATTTTGTAGTGTTATAATAAATTTTAACTCCACATTTTTTTCTTTGCTTTGCTTGATTTATTTGGGATTAATTCTTGAATTAGTTCGGGTTTTGTGAGTGGTCGCCTCAGCGACAGTGTAGTCCCCGCCCTGTGTAGGCTACATTAGACCCTCCCAAAACCCAGCTTTTCAGCCACCTCACCAGACTCTTAAGAGCCAAGCACCCTTGTTCTTAGTCTCCTAATCGATTAGATTAGAAAACATGTATTTCATCATCCCCGCTTCGTTTCTGAGCCACACAATCGCTTGATGAGTGCATTCAGGCCGCAACTTCGCACCCTAATATCTTCCCTCTAATCATTATTTGACAGTTAGGTATACGTCTCTTACCTTACGCCCCTTCGTCCCATTCCTCCTCCAACTGCAAAACCTCCCAACATCGTCCCATTTTGTCAGTTGCCTCACGTGAGACAACCACTCCCATCCGACACCTACCTCTTCCCCATTCTCCCCTCTCCTTCTCCTAACCTCTAGTGGCCATCTTCTTCCTCACGTGCTCTGCGGAGAGGTGGTTGAAACCACATCCCTACAACCACCCAACCACCATCTTTCCTCCATCAAAAGTCCCTTCTACACCAACCGTTGAACTCATCTGCCATTCCATGTGAACCAACCTAGCCTTCACCACATGTAAGTGCAGTTATTGGTTCCTTTTGAGAGCGATGATTGAGTGAATTCTCCAACGAGATCCAAGGCAATCACAACATTGTTGCGACCATTGCAGTGTACTACTCGAGCTTCCATGCATGTCGTATGTTGAATCTCATATTCATCATGCTAAAATTCACTAATTAAACCCCCTGGCTTAATTAATCCAATAAAATTCGCTAATAATTCATTAACTTTATCTTGTATTATATAGTATATACTTAACCTATAATTAATTGTATTTAATTACTATTATTTAATTTTTAATTATTTTATTATCAAAAACCCATAAAAATCAAGTTGGACAATTATCTAGAATTTTCTAACCCTTAAAAGAACTAAAAAAATACAAAAATATAAAAACGAAAAAGCAGGTGTTTTTAACCCCTTAAAAAACCCCCAAAAATACTTTTTGTATTGACCTTTTTGGCTTTTCGTTCAACATGAAACTTGTAAATCTCATCGAGACGAACAACTTTCATGTTTTGACTTTTTTCTAGTTTTGCCTCTAACTATTTCTTTTATATTTTTCTTTATTTTTACATTTTCTGATTTTTTTATTGGTCCACGTGACGCTCTCTAGAGCCACCACACAGCCGCACCCTCCTTTCGCCACCTCAGCCATCTCCTGACCGTTAGATCCTTTTCCGACCATGTCCATTGCAGTCGTTGATCTCTACCTTCAAATCTAGCTGTTGGATCTAATCCTGATCAGATCTAAGCGACTCCCTCGTGTTTCGCTCTCAGCCACTTGATCCCTCCTCATCCTACGACCACCATCTCTCCACATCATCTGATCACTGCCACCGTAGGATGAAATTTAAACCCCATCCCAACCGTTCATTATAACTTCTTCTTCACCGTCAGATCGATCTGATCGAAGCCATCCAACCCCGCCTCCATCCGAGCCGTTGGATCTCAAGATCCAATGGCTCCACGTCAAAGTACTCCTCCCTCCAGCCGTTTCACTTTGCGACTGCTCTGCCCCCTTCGTATTTTGGAAGGTATCTCCTGTCACCTCTCCCTCTCGTAATTCCATCCGCATGACGCCCCTGAATCCGTCATCTTCGTGCAACCTCCAGCCTCCCTACTCCATTACTGCCCCACCTTCAGTCCTCATTCAAATACCCCCCACCCCACCACATAACTGCCGGCGACCCCCTCCTATAAAACCACTCCCTCTGCCACCTTCAACCCCCGTCCACCAATCAGAGGCTTAGGCCCAGCTTTGCATGCCCTCTGGTGACAGCGGAGAGGCAGAAGGCAGAGGCGACGACGATCTAGTTCCCCGGTGTCGACCCGCGGCTGCTCCGCCGTATCGTGGTGCCTCTGGCGTCCACTGAGCACCTCGCCTTTGATTGAGCGAGTCGTACGATGACCCGAGCTTCGAATGAGCTCAGCCCAAGCCTCCTCCTCCACATGTCGATCGCCTCCGAATCTCAGATGTCGATGGAGCTCCACCAACCACCAAGCATCTTCGCCCGGACTTCAACCGTCTTCCTCGACCATCCAGCTGGCCAGCGAAGCACAGAGGAGCATACAACAGCTCGCCGGAGCACAACCTTTTCTGACGGGGCACGATGGATCATGATATACAGATATCGTCTGATCATCTGGATCGGACAGTCGAAGTGATGCCACATTACTCAGCCGAAGGTCACGCCAAAGCTCTAGGCTCTGGTCCACTGAGCCTCAATCCGAGCGACCATAATGTGACACGTCAGCTTCATGCCTGCGACGACTCTCTAACCTGGCCCCCTCATGTGCCTCACACGTGGGGGCTGGGTAGTTTACATGAAGGACCCCGGAAGTTTTGGAAATTGCACTTTGGTCCCCAGGCATGTGAATCACGTGCATGCTTGGGAATTTTATAAGGAGATCCTCGTTTGGAAATTGCAAAAAAGCCCTATGCGTATGGAACTTTTATAAAGGGGACCAGGCGGTTTTTGGAAATTGCAAATAGTTCCCTCCAGGGGCCTATTTGTAATATTTATCCTTTTATTTCTTGCATTTTTATTATATTTATGCCCTACATTGTTTTCTTCATAACTTTAGCATCGTAGGTCCAAATTGCATGATTTTAGTGTCGTTTTGATCCTTATTTCTTCATCTATCTTATGGCATGTTTAATTTTCTCATCTGACACCATTTTAAATGAAATGAATTTTTAATGTTAGATGATATCTCTTGCTCCAATGCCTTGTCATAAAATAGAAGTTTTCTCATGATGCTATGCTCAAAATGACCTTGATTTCAATCTACTTTCTGTTACTCAATTTAAGTAATCTTTTTAGGGAATAGTTGCAATCTTTAATTCTGAACGCACTCAACTTTGCATTACTTTCATGCATCACCCAAAAATTGCATCGAAAAATCAACTAAAATTTTCATGCATCATATTTCTGCATGGTCCTGCATTTTACCTTGTGCATGAAGGCCAAAAATTGAGAAATAATTTACACTTGCTCTTAATTGATCGGAATTCGATAAATAGATATAGTAGCTCGTGTCCGTGTGTTCGACCTTGGTAAACTTGTCAAGTAAAAAATATTCCACAACATTCAAAGATTGCGGTTTTTGACGAACCAAATTTGTCTCCTATACTACGATAATTATCTATTCTTAAAGAGGTGAATTTGGCGCTCATCAAATGGCGTCACTGTCGGGGACATGGCTCATCTTTATTTATTTATAATTTTGATTTATTTTTGATGTTGAATATTTTCAAGATTCACAGGTCTTCCTTTCATGCATTATTTTTGCATCATTTCTGTTGATTATTTTCCTCTCTATTTTCCTAACATTTCTTTTTTGTGGCAGGGCCCATGAATATCGAGGATGCTTGATCTCCATGGAGGCGTGGAGTTGGGAGCTCCCGCTGAAGAGGCAGCAAAAGACTTGGTGGAGAAATGTTAGGACTATTTATCAGTTTGCTTGCATTTGCATACTGTAAAAAATGTTGCATGTGCATTATTTTAACAGTCCTCATTAGAGGGCTTGCATGTTGTAAATAAAAAGGAAAAAAGATCACTAGATGATCTACCCCCTCCCCCCCACACACACACACTTGCACATATACACTCAACCCTTCCCCCCCTCTCTCTGTATATATTTTACATCCCCCCTCATCTGCCTCCTAGCCATTTGTGAAAATACAATCCCCCCCTAACCCCCTTGTATCTTAGTATAATTACTCCTCCAAACACAGACCCCCTAACTCAGATACTTTACTCAAGCTATTTGTAGCCTAAGTATAGGGGGACCCACCTATTCATCCATCCCTCGCATTGTCATCTTGTACTTAGGTCAATTTTCAACCTAAGTATAAGGGGACTCTCCTCCTCAGTTCCGCTATATCACCTTATATTTAACCGAGTCATGGCTTCATATCACTTATGCTATGAGGACATAGCAAAAATTAAGTATAGGGGGGTATACCGTATATTACTGTATATTTACTTTAGCCATAGCTCGTATTTTTAAACTTTTTAAAAATCCTTTTTCGGGCTTGGCTTTAGTAATCATGTGAACTGAGTTTTATAAAAACCTTTTAAAAATGTTTTCTTAAAAATTGAGGGATTAACTTTGTGTAAATAACTCTGTTTCAAAAAAACTCCATAAAAATTAAAAAAAATATTTTTTCTTTGAATTAGACTTTGACTACTAGGCTTAGAAGTACTTTCAGTGAGGGAACTTCAGTCTCCCATAGCAAAGTGGGTGGTTTAGAGGATAATGTATATGGCTCGATCCTCAAGTAACACGGGTCTGTCTAATGGTCCGTACTTACACCCATACTAGTTGAGAGTAGATACTTTTATTCATATGAGCCTGGGCCAGTCATTCTCTATAGAGAATTAAAAAAATTCATAAAAATCTGCAAAAATAAAAAATCACATAAAAATATTCACTAACAAAGGAGTTGGTGTATTCCTAACACATTCACATTCACTCAAGGCTTGAGGATTTTGAGGACACTTGATTTATGCGATGTTGAGAGTTTGAGATAACATGCCTTAGTCATTAGGGTTTTTAAACTTAATTATAAACACTTCCCTAGTTTGAAAGATTTGAGCACTATATTGCACTCTTCATCTCTACCTTCAAAAAGAATATGATCAACACAATCACTTTCACAACTGCATGATTGATGAGATGAGTTGAGATTTCACTTGAGGAACTAGGACTAGAGATTTGAGTTAAGAGCGATCTAATGATATTTGATGATGGGATAAAGTTAATGAAGGCTTCAGAAAACCTGAGTGTCAGTAAAACCCTAGCCAGTATGTGAACACGTTCATATGCTATCTCTTTGATATCTACCTATGTGTCAGGGTGTGATGAAACTTAATGAAAATTGTTGATCAGTGTGCGCCAATTTTTGATAAAAATAGTGGAGATAGCCAACAAAAGAAAAGAAATGTCAAAGAAAAACTCAATCATCCAAAGTCAAATTACAAAATGAGCTTCCACTAATGGCGAGCGCTCTCAATCATTTTCAAAGTGTCCACTTGGACCAAGGGCTAATTAGGACCAAAAAGTCGGATTGACACCATAAAATAGCTCTGCATCATAAGTGATACAAGTCTGGGTGTCGAAGGTATCTTAGATACTAAAAAAAGACACACCCTAGTGTACTCCCAGAAAAACAAGTGCAGGCGACTCCAAATTCTCTTGACGGACACATTGATCAGCAAGCTAAAAATCTATTTGTGTTGAGTAAAAAGGCACTCGAGAGGCCCCTTGTTCCAATGTGAGGGAGAGAAAAATAGACACAAACCTAGTCCCTCCATCATCTGGCCATCCATCTACATTTCAAGTCTGACGAACTAATGAGACGGTTGATTGAAGCAAGAATAGATTTATTCCTTAGTGTTGAGGATGAGGTCTAGAGGAGAGTCTTTGGGACTAGAACTTCGAGTGATGCCTCGACTCAACTCTCATGAAATGTAGTACACTTAATTTCATATCCTTATATTATATGTATAAAAAGAGAGTCTGATAATTAGAGAAGTTGGATTCCTTCTGACTAAAGCTTAGATAAGCCCATAATTTTAGGATCACTTAAATTAAGGGTCTTCGAAAGATTGAGCCTTGAAATCTTCACTTGCACTGTCAGGAATTAATCCAACTCCTTCATTCTTTAGATGCTCGACGACGAGCATGGTTTAAGTATAGGGGTATGATGAATCTCATATTCATCATGCTAAAAGTCACTAATTAAACCCCTGCCTTAATTAATCCAATAAAATTCGCTAATAATTCATTAATTTTATCTTGTATTATATTGTATATACTTAACCTATAATTAATTGTATTTAATTACTACTATTTCATTTGTAATTATTTTATTATAAAAAACCCATAAAAATCAAGTTGAACAATTGTCTATAATTTCCTAATCCTGATAAGAACTAAAATACAAAAATATTAAAACCAAAAAGCAAGTGTTTTTAACCCCTTATAAATACCCCCAAAAATACTTTTTGTATAAATGACCTCTTTTGGCTTTTCGTCCAACATGAAACTTGTAGATCTCATCGAGACGAACAACTTTCATGTTTGTCTTTTCTCTAATTTTGCTTCTAACTATTTCTTTTATATTTTTCTTTATTTTTACATTTTCTGATTTTTTGATTAGGCCATGTGGTGTTCTCTGGAACCGCCACGCGGTCGCACCCTCCTTCCGCCACCTCAGCCATCTCCTGACTGTTACATCCTTTTCCAGCCACCTCCATCATAGTCGTTGATCTTTGCCTTCAAATCTAGTCGTTGGATCTGATCCTGATCATATCTGAGCCACTCCCTCGCTCTTTGCTCTCAGCCACTTGATCCCTCCTCATCCTACGACCACCATCTCTCCACATCATCCGATCACCATCACCGTAGGATGAAATTCAAACCCCATCCCAACCGTTCGCTGCAACTTCTTCTTCACCGTCAGATCGATCTGATCGAGTCCATCCAACCCTGCCTCCATCTGAGCCGTTGGATCGCAAGATCCAATGGCTCCACGTCATCCTCCTCCACCCTCCAGCCGCTTCACCTTGCGA
Source organism: Ottelia alismoides (assembly GCA_037367405.1). Classification (NCBI taxonomy): domain Eukaryota; kingdom Viridiplantae; phylum Streptophyta; class Magnoliopsida; order Alismatales; family Hydrocharitaceae; genus Ottelia; species Ottelia alismoides. The sequence continues at coordinate 1,591,552 of JAZKJV010005735.1, forward strand.
CCGCTCCACCCCCTTCCTATTTTGGAAGGTATCTCTGGTCACCTCTCCCTCTCATAACGCCACCCGCATGACGTCCCCAGATACATCATCTTTGCGTAACCTCCAACCTCCCTACTCCATTACTGCCCCGCCTTCACTCCTTATTCAAATACCCCACCACCACATAACCGCCAGCGACCCCCCTCCTATAAAACCACTCCCTCTGCCACCTTCAACCTCTGTCCATTAATCACGGGCTTAGGACCAGCTTTGCATGCCCTCCGGTGACAGCGGAGAGGCAAAAGGCAGAGGCAACGACGACCTAGTGCCCCGGTGTCGACCCATGGCTGCTCCGCCGTGTCACGACGCCTATGGCATCTGCTGAGCACCTCACCTTTGGCTGAGCGAGCCATGCAATGACCCGAGCTTCGAATGAGCTCAGCCCAAGCCTCCTCCTCTACCCGTTAATGGCCTCTGAATCTCAGACGTCGATGGAGCTCCACCAGCCACCAAGCATCTTTGTCCGAACATCAGCCATCTTCCTCGACCATCCATCTGGTCAACGAAGCACGGAGGAGCATACAACAGCTCCCCGGAGCACAGGCTCTTCCGACGGGGCGCACGATATACAGATAACGTCCGATCGTCCGGATCAGACGACCCAAGTGATGCCAAGTCACTCATCCGAAGCTCATGCCGAAGCTCTAGGCTCTGGTCCACCGAGCCTCAATCTGAGCGACCATAACGTGCCACGTCAGCTCCATGCCTGCGACGACTCCCTAACCTGGCCCCCTCACGTGCCCTGCATGTGGGGGTTAGGTATTTTACAGGAAGGACCTCGGAAGTTTTGTAAATTGCACTTTGGTCCCCAGGCGCGTGCCTTACGTGCACGCTTGGGAATTTTATAGGGAGATCCTCGTAACTTTTGTAAATTGCAAAAATGCCCCCGCATGTATGGACATTTTATAAAGGGGACCAGGCGGTTTCTAGAAATTGCAAATAGGTCCCTTCAGGGGCCTATTTGTAATATTTATCCTTTTATTTCTTGCATTTTTATTATATTTATGCCCTTGCATTATTTTCTTCATAACTTGAGCATCATAACTCCAAATTGCATGATTTTAGTGTCGTTTTGATCCTTGTTTCTTCATCTATCTTATGGCATGTTTAATTTTCTCATCTGACACCATGTTAAATGAAATGAATTTTTAATGCTAGATGATGTCTCTTGCTCCAATGCCTTGTCATAAAATAGATATTTTCTCATGATGTTATGCTCAAAATGACCCTGATTTCAATCTACTTTCTGTTGCTCAATTTTAGTAATCGTTTTAGGGCATATTTTGTAATCTTTTATTCTGCACGTATTCAACTTTGCATTATCTTCATGCATCACCCAAAAATTACATCGCAAAATCAACTAAAAATTTGCATGCATCATATTTGTGCATGGTCCTGCATTTTACCTTGTGCATGAAGGCCATGAATCAAGAAATATTTCACACTTGCTCTTAATTGATCAGAATTTGATAAATAGATAGAGTAGCTCATGTCCCTGTGTTCAACCTTGGTAAACTTGCCGAGTGAAAAATATTCCACAACATTCAAAGATTGTGGTTTTTGACGGACCAAATTTGTCTCCTATACTACGACAATTATCTGTTCTTAAAGAGGAAAATTTGGCACTCATCATCATCGTGATCAAGCGAAGACCCCTTGAGCCCTTGAATCTCTAATCAGACCAAGATTCAAGCCCAATTACACCTTCTGATCATTCCATTTCCATGTACAGTCTTTAATCTTTGTTCTTTCATATTTTCTCCATTTTATTCACCTCATGTATGTCAGTATTTCACACATCTAAACATGCATACATATTTGTTGAATGATCGTGACTCACGTGTATATCTCTAGTACCACAATCCACTTCTCCATAATCGTATCGACTTTGGTTCGCATCCTTCTTCTACAAGAAGAAGGATCCATTTAGGGCTCACCTCTACCGCCTCCAATGAGTCTCCATTCCGCCTCCAAACCCCTTCACTTTTGTTGTCTTTCGTTGCTAACCCCTGCAGGTTCCCTTACTCATCATTGATCAGAGGAAGATACTTCGCTCCGATCCTGAGATTTTTCATCGGAGAAGTTGCACCAATTGACTCTTCTAGGGTTATTCTCCTCTTCCTTGATCCACCATCTACATCGTCATGTTATCTAGAAGATCCCTCGATCTTTACATTCACTAAATGAAGACAGAGGAGGTAGAACCTCATCGTCAAAGCCCAGGTTTCCACCACCGCGCATGAAGGAACAACATTGAAGGAGGAAGAGCAGCCATCGTTAGATTAGATCCTCGGATCTGATATGACGACCTTGAGAAGCCCACGTAGCACATCCCGAAGCGACATTTCTAACATGTGCTTCGGAGCATCTGAGCTAGCACCGAGCCGCCGTAGTCCCTTACATGGTTCAAGCCACGCCGAGCCTTACGCACTCGCCAAAGCCTCCATAGTACACACTTTACACGTGCATTGTAGGTAATTTGCAGCATAACCTGCGAAGCTTCCCGATATGGCATTTCACTCTAGAGAGCACATGCCCATGGCACATGGTCTTGGGAATTTTACAGAGATGCCCTGCCAGTTCCTATATTCATGAGATAATCCTCTCGCCTTTGTATTTTTATGTAATTGACCATAGTGGTTTATTTTATTGCACTTATGTCCCTATTATGGACCCAAATGTGATGTTTTGTGAGTTTAAATTGTATTTTCTTTGCAAAAATTCCCTTGTGTTCAAACCTTACTATCTTGATATTACTATGGTTACTTATATATTATCACCTGATTATTTCCCTAGTGAAATTAAGCACATGTATCAAGCGGTTCATTTACTTGAGTGAAAGAATGGATTAACCGATTAAGATTGGTTTGGAATTGATTTTCATTGGTCTGAATTCAATTGAACTCGTTAAATTAAGGTTAGTCAGGAGATTTCTTTGTGTACTCCTAATTGTGTGTTTGTGCATTGTATCACTTTGTTTGCATTCATTATCATTTTTTGTCACCTTAATATATTTGCATTTAAAAATATATAAAGAGAATGCATTTCATTATGTTTAATTTTTCTTGACCTAGATCCACTGATAATTCACTTAAGTAGATATTTAACACCTAGGTTAAATCGATTAATTGCTCATATCCTTGTGTTCAACCCTAGACTTATCCAAGATAATTTACCACATTCTCTTCACCGATATTATTAATGTGCTTCTGATAAGTTGTTAATTGGTTCTACTACAATGAGATTGAATTAAGATAGTCAATTAGTAATTAATCAAATCCATATATTTAGTCTTAGCCCTACTTATACGAAATCCTTTGGTCTCTAATGCACAAGCTTCTTATTTATTCCATCTCTAGTCTGATGAATCAACACAATATCTTCAGTGAATAACATACACCAAGGTATATTATCATGAATGTGACTTGTCAACTCATCCATAATCAAAGTATAAAAGAACGGACTCAAAGTTGTGTTGGACATGTGAGCCCATGGCAAACCATTTCTACAATAAATGTTATTATATTCTTTTTATATATCAATAGAGTTATTTATTTGCACTCTCTATATGAGATTAATAAATGAAGCACTTATAAGGTCCCTTAGTATAATTAAGATTATGTAGCATGTCCATCTTGATTATCATATAGTTGTTGATCCAATGGTTGGATCATAGAGGCTGGTGTTGAGATGATATCTAAAGAGTTAGACTGAGGACTCACTAGCACTATCAAATGATTGTTGAGAAAAGATCTCCATCTAGAGAAGGAGATGACAATCCTTACTCTAAAGGCTAATATCCGACCAACCTCTTGATTCAAGTCCTTTGCATAGGAATATAGATTCGGAGGTGTCGGATAAGTTATGTCATTGAGTCGACTTAACGAAATTGAGATAACCAAGACCTATATCGTATGATGTCACGGTACAAGCATGCATCCTCTGACTAGAGACAATCTGCGTATGTACATTAAACAGACCATTAGGTTAATGAACAAATGAAGGTCTATACATCAGTGAGCCGGTGTAGATACAAGGGCATATGGGTAATAAAATATATTAAAGGGATCATATATGTTCACTACTAAACCAGAAGACACGAGCTTACTCATGAGATATTGGGACCAACAAAATTCTATCGATGTTCGTCTTGCTTTAGAAGCATGTCAATATTTGTAGGTAAGATATACACTTTTGGAAAGCATATGATCGACACCAACTCCTAATGATCAAATGAGAAACTTAATAATAAAACCCTAAAGAAGACAATTCAAATGTGATCAGAGATCTTCCAATATGCAGGATGTACGGGTATTAGGAATACTCGAGGTGATGTGATCTTGATCGATTGTATAACCATTACATTTTCATATCGAGGTAGTAATGAAACATGTTTGGATTTTAGTGACAATAGGTAGATAAGTTATCTAATTTTAGTCCAAATGTTGGACAGTGATCTGAATATGGTTCAGATGCAATAAGAATATTAGATATATTGTATAATTTGATAAAACATCTCCTAGAGGTCTTTCAGATCTAGATATGAGATCAGATCTTAGTACCCAAGTCACTATACATGGAATATGCAGTCGCCCTATCCTTATCTCCAAGTATCTGCGGAGAAGGAACATTGTTCTTGAAAGAGTTCAAGAATAATTCCATTATTGATAATATCTGAGCAATGGAAAATTGATGATTAAATTACATTTAACTATCATTAATAATATAGATATGACTCATATTATTTGGAATCGTGTAGAGAGGCATTTTAAATAATTAAATTGGATTTTAATTATCATCATAAATATGATTAATATGGATAGCACTATCCATTATTATCATAATTATTTTGAATGTGATTCATAATATCATAGAGAGACTTAATTCTAATAGGATTTACAATTTATAAATTAATGTGAATTGTAGTCACATTATACAATTAACTCACATTTAATATTGGGTGGATGAATATCATTCAAAATTATCAATGACATAATTGAAATTATTGTAAAATAATTTGGAATTATTTTGGTGAAAATTCAAGCAATAAAATTTTTGCATATGTAGAAGATTTAGTGGAGATTGAGATCTCGCCAATTAAGGAATGGAGTGGAGAGCACTCTACTCCTAATAGGAGTGGATGCCAATGGTGGAGACACCATGGTGGCCGTTCACCCTATAATAGGAAGGAGGATCTCCCTTTCCTATTTCTTCTATACGGAGATTGATTTTAATTGAATTAATTTGTTAAAGAATGTCTTCAACCCATTTTTTCTTTTAAAATAATAATAATGTTGCAAATTATTGCAACAAAAATCTTGGTCGTTGATTCAATTAGGATTGTATTAGGAGTGCATCCTAGCCATTTGATTTTATATAAAAGACGGGCTAACCCTAACCCTTTTCTCTGCACAATTAAGTTGAAGTGGCATCTCTATCTCTCTCTACATATCCAAGATCTCTCTCTCTCCCCCTTATGGTCGTCCATTGCCCTAGGGTTGGTAGAACGTCATCGTCGTTGCACTTCCCTTGTATTGTCAGATTAATCGCTCGTGGATCTCCATATTCTTCGGTGCCTCATGCTCGTGAAGGAGACAATAATTTTTTTCATGAGATATAATCAGGAGGTTTCTTGCTCTGATCGTTGCTTCGGATTGTGGGAAGCACACGTCTCATCTACAAGTGCTCTCTACATCGGATCGAATGTGAGATAGGACGTCTCTTCACTTAGAGACTCATGGATCGCAATCGCACTTCACGAGGTTGTTTTATTACTCGTATGTGATCTTGATAAAACAACATAGTAATCATTCACATTCATGCGATTTCATAAAAAAATCAATTTCTACTATCCCTTGCGACTATTATGACTAGTCAACTTAGATTGCATACGACGTGATCTTCACCCTTCCGTGATGCGTGAGGCGTAATCCCTCACCTTCAAGCTGAACCTTAATGCAAACCAATGTTGATGTCAAAATAACCAGTCTTCCCATATTGGATCCTTACACAAGATGAATTCCTATCATGCATATCCTTTATGAGATTAATGTATGTGGCAGGTACGTGTCGCTTCTCCAAAACTCTCCACAATATCTCCCATGGAACAGAATCATAAACCTTCTCCAAATCAATAAAAGTCATATGGATGTTCTTCCTTTTAGCTCTATAAATCTCCATTGTTCTCCTCTACAAGTGGATGGCTTCAATAATTGAGCAATTCGACATGAATCCGAATTGATTTTCTTTTACTTTGGAAACTTGCCCCAACCTTCTTTAGAATACACATTCCTAAATTTTCGTAGTATGACTCATCATCTTGATACCTATGTAACTCGAATAATTTTAGATGTCTCATTTTATCTTATAAAGAAGCACCGTGATTAATATTTTTAATTCATGAAAATATTGATATTTGATATTTATTAAAATTAAATTACTAGGAATCACTTGTTCTGCAATTAATAATTTATAAAAAAAGTCACTTTGCATCAGATAAATCTGAAAAAATATAGTAGTGCCATTTTGCATTGGGCTTTCATCATTATTGGACTTTAAATGATTGGAATTTTGCATAATTAATCCTAAATATGGTTAAAATTGTATTTTTGTACTCATATTTCATAAAAAATCTCCTCAATAACCATGTGCACTTTATTATCTGAACTTGATCCTTGGCTTGTTATGTTGCCTCTTTATGTCTACCTAGGGGCTTATCCAAATAAAATAAATATTACCACATTAAAGTAATTGTATTTTTTGTGAGGATTTGATTAATCACTGAATTTCTGTGCTACATTAAAAATTACAAATTAATTAAGCAATTATATATTCCCCAGAGACCCTCGTCTTGTTAAGGTATTGTACGGAAGGAGGGGATGCACACGACAATTCTCCAACTAGGTCCAACAAGACAGATGGTTAGGACTTAAAGCACATCAATACATTTTAACTTTGAATGCTAAGAATTATGGTTTCTATTGTACTTTTAATATTAGATGTGGACTTTGGTTCAATAGTCTTATATAATCATGGTAGTAGAACTTAATATTCCATAAATGAGTGACCTAATATTAGTTTTTTTAACTTCAATGCTTCCATCATTTATGTATTATATATTTCACTAGTGTGACATTATATTTTAATGTCTTTTGGTAAAACTTATGTCTGATTTTTAATGTATTTTACTTAAATTTTAATTTTTCTGTCCATAAAATTGAGACCTGCGCCTCAACCACCTTAGGCTTATGCCTCGCCTCGCATTTCGAGATCTTGGACCGCATCACACTTTTTTAAATCTTGGTTAGGATATTATTGGTAATATAATATATGCATATGTATTATTGATTTTTTTGCTATGAGTTTTTTTAATATTGTTTTATTTTTAATACTACTTACAAGTTCTTATATCTTGGGATTATAATTTATCATTATTTAGGTTTATTCACATATATTTACGTACATTATATCTATAATTAAGATGTGTTGTGATGGTGAGTTGAAATAACATCATGTGTGTACATGTATATGCATATGTGTGTTCTTGTGCATGTGCATGTGTGTCTATTAATACATATGCATACACATCGATATGCGTGTGAATGCACACGTGTATGTGTGTAATTATGCATGTATGCAGGCAGCTTGTGTTTGTGTATGTAGGTGTATGTATGGGTATGGAAGTGTACGTGGGTCCAAATCAACTTTTGGTCATGGGGGTAGTTGTATAATAAAAACATGAGATCTCATTCTTTCAACCCCTATTTAACCATATACTAGGCGATAGATCAGCGCTATACAGCGAGAGAAGAATTAATAGTGTCATATCTAAAATAGGCATATATTTTGATATGAAAGATATTAACATATCATTTAGTTAGATTTATAATATAAATCATGGATACATTTATGTTATTAGTAACGATTAGTTATAAAAAAATGTCACCCATGTCCATTTCATATATTTATTTGATGCAAAATGTATATGATTTATTATTTATATGCAATACTAAATTTAAAAACGTAAAATACTTGTAATATGTGATAATTATATTATGAAAATAAATCCACATATCTAAGTAATACATCAGTTATAAGAAAATATGTTTCAATTTTATATATGAAATCATTAATATAAATTAATTTGTTAATTCCTCATATATTATGTAAGATTAAACCAAATATACATGTCATACATCAAAACATTCTAGAGGTTAAATAGATAAGGTTAGATTTTAATGTTTAATTTTTGAAAATACAAGAGAATTCTAATCTATGGAGTGTGAGGAAGGGATCAAACTTGATAGAGATATCTTCAAACTACATTGGAGTGAGGTGCGGGGATGGTGGAAAAAGAGAGCATTGAGATAAGCAATGGATATATTTTGAAAATCTAACTTTATAAATTGAATGTTTAGTTTACTAATTTCCAATTGATGTTAAAAAAAGTCTATGAAATATATATATATATAACCTTTAATTTTTTTCGTTATCAATACAATTTTATTTTAAATTACTACATATCATTAGAATGCATATGTGATTTTAATATATTTTAGAAACTTCATAACAGTTATAATACATTGGAAATGAAGATGGTAAATTACTTCTTACATCTTCTTTGAATGTTTTATATTTTTAACTTTATCCATCTAAAAAATAGTAAAAATAATGTTTAACCTACAAAAGTTCAAAAAGTAATTTTAACTATGTACAAAAATAAAACATTTGGAACAAATTTGAATAGAAGAGGGAATGTTGCATTTTATATCTACTTGGATTATTTATATCTTCTTATCGCTCTAAAAATTAGCTAGTGGATCCAATTAGTATCAAGCCAACTACTATAAAGCCACAAACAAAATCCCTCTAAATTAATTTTGGATTGAATATTGAAATCTTGTACTTTACTAAATATGGAAAGCGTGAGAGAGGGAAATAGTTAGTTATTGAGGAGAGAGAACGTAGATATAAGAGAGAGATAGAGAGGGAGGGAGAGAGATGGGTAGAGTGAGACAAGCACTCGGAAGAAGAGAGCACCTCTTATCTTGCTAAGAGAAAGTGTTGGGTGAACCTAGCTTTAGTTAATAGTATAGATATTAACTTAGGCTCCAGCATAGAGCTCACTTAGCCAGCACATTAATTTCCTTACCTTTAATGGGTTACATCTGAAAGGAGTTAACATCTTAGGAAATTAGCAGGCATTCAGCTCATAGTATATTCTGGCAGAGTAACAGTTCCCTCATGACGTCGCTATTGTTATTATGTATCTTCATGCTGCTGCGAATGAAGAGTTAGCCCCACGAAACAAGCAATCGTGACGGTCTAATGCATCTTCTTAAGCAGAACTGGTTGTTTATTCACATTCACGTAAAATCAAATTTTGGCATGGAAGCCCTGAAGTAAGCAGTAACATATCATCTGCAATCAATTAGCTCATGGACAATCGAATTTAAAACTCTAAGGTATATGTTGAAAGTCACCATATGTTGAAAGTCACCGAAAACCCAACAAGTGGACCACTTTAGGTTTTATTTAATGAACAAAAATGATCGAAAATAATCACATTGTTACAGTGGTGACAGTGTACTGAAATCGGTGTCTTCTGTTGCAATGAAATATCACGTTAAACCTCTTCATCTAATTAGGAAACTACTGAATTATGTTAAACCTTAACGAAATCATGTATCTCGAGAGAAACATCTCATAAATAAAAATGATATTACATATAGTCTAGTAACAGAAATAACCAAAACTGATAGGCCAAGAAAGAAGCCAAGGGTTATGGGTACAAGAGTCGATATTGAAGGTGCGGTACTATATCGGAGTTTCAGGATTGTGTAATGTGATCAACTGCTAGAATACTTGTAACTAAACACTGAACTGTGTTTTTCCTGCCGTAAAAGATCGTCAGTAAGTGGCAAATTCCATCCCCTTGGATGATCCACAGGATACAGATGCACGCTGTGTGCTTGTAAAGCTTGCATAGAGCTTCTTGTTGCTTCTCCCGTGTTTGCTCAGAGGTACTTCCCCGCGAAGGAGCTTAGAAAACGGTGGGAGTCCGTTCCACACAGAGTTATCTACAGGAGAAGTCTGCGCCTGCAATAATATCCACAAATAAATGGTTATGAAATGAAAGCTTTTCAAGTATTGAACAAAAATGTAAGTACGTCGGGTACAGCGGGTCCCTGTCCAAATCCACGGCCACCAGATGTAGCAAACCAGAGAGAGGAATGCCGGAGTTGAGTGAGGTTGCCTCGATATTTCTAGGTTATTTCTGATTGTCTTAAATTGCACTAACTGATCTCGCAATCATCCCACAATTGAGAACAAGGTAGCTAACATCCTACGGGTGCTCGCTACATCTTTAAGCATGATTCATGCATTGTTAACTAAATAAACATATACACCAAATAAAATCATAAACTATCAACGAGTGAGAGAGTCATGATATCAAGAAATATCATTTAGAAAAACCTGAATGTGAATCAAAGCAATGTCTCTGTAATATAAACAGACGTGCCTTGAGATCTTTGCTAGCGGTCGTCATATTAAACAACGAATAGCTTATGCAGCATCTACATCCCATACTATGTCAACTTCCTAAAAAAACACCTTTCATCACATTAACTCTCATATGTGAAATATTTCTGGGGTGAAATTCCACTTAAAAACTTTTGTAAACCACATTACAAGCAATGAAAATGTTTAATCTCTATCATTTATAATGGGTTTTCATTTTCACTATAATACTCAATGGAATCAAAACTATGCATTAATTTATTTATCTCACATGTCTTCCAACTCCATGTTAGAGTAAATCGAATTGAACCACCATATTTTCATAAACTTCCGCTTCATTGGATGAATAATTTATTCTACTAAATTATTGTATGTCATTGTTGAACACAGGATTCAATTTGGATCGTCCACTAATACACATATATAAATAAATGATAACCTTTATGGGAATACAGAAAAGTTCTTTACGAATCTATCCATGAGATTGAGTAAGGGATTATGTTTACTCATTTTTAAATGAGTATCTATCCTTTCTTTTTCTGATATGGTTGGAAATCATGTGTTTTACGTATCCATTTGACCGAGTCCTTCGGTTTTCAAAATAGTGTAATGTAAAAAGAAGTGCTTCCAATCATTGCTGTTTGTCTCATACTTGTTCCAAAAAAGAACAAAGGTATCTCAAATTGTTTTTTTTTTACACAAGGGGGAAACATGCACATGTGTCTCTCCCAAGATTTGAACCATGGTCTTTTGAGTGGTAGGTACACTGCACTATCAACAGACCATTGAAGTGGGTTCAGATATTCCAAATTGTTTGTTGACACGGACAAAGTGAAAACCTCTGAAATCACAGCAAGATCTTTTATTAAACTTCCACAGCCACAGTTCGATAAAGATCACGGATCATCTAGTGCGACAAGATAAAGATCACAGATCACCTCGACTGCAATGATATTGCTCATATAAACTCTTCTATAACACATACTTGATAAATTTTTCTGCTTTTTCAACAAGGCAGGATGAACACTGATGGGTGATCAGGAGCAAGCCTCGCAGAGGACTCTGTCCAGACTTGCAGCGATCAGACCTGCATATTACAACCATAGCTCCAGACTAAGTATTATCTTAAGACAATGAGGTCAACATCCACGCCAGAGCCAGTCTATAGACTATACTATTGCACCCGAAAGAGTGCAGAATCCTGAGACTTGTATTATGTATGCCTATACTAACTTTCCGCCCATGAAGAATAGCTAGAATTTGTTGATGGAAGTTGCATACATCCAGACACTAATATGATCAAATGCCCCTCCCAATGAAAATACAAAGCAGCTGTCCTCTATGTTACCTGATAGTTTTAGACGATCCAGGTTTTCTAAAATGAAGGTAAATGCTGTCTATTAAGAGATTCTCTCCTAACAACATAATCAAATGTTAGAATTTCCTCCAATTCTTTTGAGTTGTTTATATCTTGATTCATCAAATGATCTGGGCATCCTTTCATATTATGGCTGAATCTCTTCTTCAGATGTAATATTTGTTCCTTTTTCATCCATCTAAGGCAGTTGTTTGTGTGACCACATCTGTTTGAGAACCATTAGGCGAGTTGATTCTTTCCACCGTCAACATGGTCCCAATATTTTCACGGTCAATTCTCTTTCTCAACTAATTCAATAGCTCATATTCCTTCCGGTTTTCTGCACTCTTCTTTTGCTAACTCTTCTTGCACTTTCTCCTGAAGTAAAAGTAATGACAAGAATGTCCAAAAACTACCACTAAAAATGTAGGCAATATCTCAATGCAATAAAAAATTCATCAAATTCGAGATGCAAATAATAAACTTCAGCAACCCCGTTGATATGCCTTGAATCATAACCATCTGATCCAGGTTGAAGAACCATCTGATGCTCCTCCTGTACCACCATACCATATCAATACGGGGCTCTCGCTAGGGGGGAGCAGGTGCACCCCTCCTCCTCCCCCCCCCCCCCTTTCAGGGGTAGTGGGGCAGAGCTCACATCCTGAAATTTTTTTCATATATATGTATTCGCATCCTTCTGACTTTGGGATTCGTTTTATATAGGAGTAGCATATAAACTCTATAGAGTTAGGGCTCTTTACATCCTCTGTATTTTCGTCTTCTCCACTTAGTGAAAACCGATCGCCGCCGCACAAGAATGTAGCCCATTTACGGGTGAATCTTGTAAATCCATGTATCTTTGTGTTTGTTTGATTGATCATGTTTGTGCGTGCTTCCGCGATTTGCAACTAACCCAGCTCTTAAAATGCATTAAACTCAAAAACAATCTTAAAGAAAAAAATTCGGGAAAACAGGGATTTACTGATCGACAAATATACATTTCATGTCTTTATAAAAAGTCATGAAGGGAAAATATCCAAAAGAACCCAAAAACTAATAGGAAAATACACTAGATAGAAAAGAATGTTGCATTTAAAGCTAATGTAATTAGGTTTTAATTTAGTAAACCTATGCAATTACATTGGAATTTAATTTGGTTTCAATTAGGAAACTAAATTGTTTTGGAGGGCAAATTCAGAATTCTCAAATTTGAAACAAGTTAGAGTTTGGGTGGAAGTTTGGTACCGCATTTAGTGTTTCTAAACTTTTAATGGGTTTATATATGAGTTCACAACCAAGCTCTTGTAGCAATAGTAGAGAGGGGGAATGGAGGACCACAAGCGTGCGCGCTCCGCTCCATCTCCGTCTTCAGCTCCGAGAACGGCATCGGCTCGGGCTTGGAAGAGTCAATTCGGATCTCGGATCTTGATACTTTTGTTGCGGATTTCATTAGTGGGTCGAATAAATTAATTGTACGAATTAATTATGATTCGACCGCATTAAAAGATTTTGACTCGACTCCTACAGCCTTGATCTGGCGCCGTTTCAAAATCCGAAGAGGCGCCTGTTGGAGGGCATTTTAGGAAAGTGAAAAGTCACGCCCTAGGTCTTCTTATACCCTTCCCCTAGACGTCATTTTCTTCACTCGCAAGAAAACTCTCACGTCACCGCTCTTGCTCTCAGTATTTCCCATCGCATCTGCAACCTGCGTTATTCCCCTTCTTCTCGGCTGCAATTCTCCGAGGTACTTTCAAGGATGATCTCGTCAGTGTGCGCGGACAACGATCGTGTGCCATCGTATCCTGAGAGCAGATCATCAGTACCCTTCGCACCGGTGATGTAGGGGAGATATCCTCTCTAAGGACAGTTCATTTCATGGACACTTCGGTGATCTCTTATCTAATCTTTATATTATTTTGTTTGCCGTAATTTATTTATTGCTTTATCTTTCCTGGATCTCAACATAAAATGGTTTATATTTTAACTAATTGGTTTAATTGGTTCCTGCATGCATCTTATAATTATTAAATGAATATGATATGCTTGATTACAACTTTGTTAGTATGTGATGCTTTGATTCATATTAATAATGAAAATTATTGTTTAATGATCACGTTAATGATCCTGTTTCCAACAATCTTAGAGAGGATATCCGAAACCGGAATTAAAATTATGTCAGAAACCATGTTTAAATCGAGAGTTGATATGACCGGTATGCCTGAAAATTTGGTTGTCAGAATTTCAAGCGTTGGCAACAACGCGTGAAAATTTGGTTAACCACTACAGGGTTAATTTCGATACTTGAAACTGAATGTTCTATGGTGGAAAAGGAAGACCCTTCACCCGATAGCAAGAAAGCGCAATCTGCGTGGAAGGAACGCGACCGTATATGTCATGGTTGCATCTTGTTGGCCCTGTCCAACACGTTGTTTAACGCATATTGTTCATCCACACAGACTGCGAAGGGGTTATGAGAAGAATTAGATCGGAAGTATAATACCGAAGATCTTGGTATAGAAAAATACTCCGTTGCTAAATTCTTAAAGTTTTCCATGGCCATAAGGAAATCAGTTTCTGAATAGGCACATGAGTTTTTACTCCTACTACATGGTTTAGAAGATGCCGAGATGAAACTTCCAGGGAAGTTTCAGGTCGTGTGCATCAAAGAAAAATTCTCCAAGTCTTCAGAAGATTTCAGTATGACCCTGAAACATAGAAAGGGAAAAATTTTTATGGATGACTTGATTATGACAATCACCATAGAGGAGAAACACAGAAAATAAAAGCATGTCGTTCTTGTTAATGTTCAGGCTAAGGTCAACTTCATGACCTCGAAGGACAAAGATAAGAAGGGAAATTGTAGTAACAACAATAAAATGAAACAAAAGGGTAAGATCTAGAAAAAGACAAAGAATAAACCATGTTGGCACTGTAATCAGGTTGGTCATTAGAAGGAGTATCCGTCCTTAAAGACTCAACCTAAAGCTGCAGATGGGAGTCCACAAGTGAATATGATCACTGTAGGACTTGGGGCTAGCGAGGAGTATGTCTCTGTAAAACATGAACTATACCATATCCATGATTCAAATGAATGGCTCGTGAATACGTGAGCCAATGTACATATATATTCTGACAGAATTTTGTTTTCTTCTTATCAGACCTGCAGTGGTGTGACTATGAAGATGGGGAACGATTCTGCAACCAGGGTACTAGGGTCAGGACAAGTCAACTTGAGTTTCTCCTCTGGATGTGTCTGGACGTTACAAAGGGTGCTGCATGTTCCTGACGTGAAAAAAAATGTTCTATCTGGCTCTATTTTAGTTAGAAATGATTTTTAGTTAAACTTTAAATGTAATAAAGTTGTTATCTTGAGACATGGCATTTTTTTATGAAAATGGCTATTTGGCAGATTTTGATTTGTTGTTTAAAATTAGATGTGATTATGTAAACATTGATTCAGTGAATGTTTTAAATTCTGAATGTTCTAATATTGTGTCTCATGTTGTTAATAATTTAGAATCTCGTGATCTGTAGCATGACAGATTGGGACGTGTAAACCTGAATTCAATAACAATAATGATGAATTTAGAGTTGATCTCTAAACATACTGCTCATAAAACTCAAAAATATGAAATTTGTGTGCAAGCTAAGGCACCTAGGAAGTATTTTCATCCTGTCTCTAGAGATAGTGAGATCTTGGATTTAGTGCACACAGATATATGTGAGTTAATGTTGCGCTGATCAGAGACAACAAGAAATACTCTATTACCTTTAGAGATGATAGTAGTAGATACTGCTATGTATATCTAATGAAAACCAAGGACGAAGCCGTAGAAAAATTTCTTATATTTAAGAATGAGGCTGAGACACAAACAAGAAAAGTGCTTAAACGCCTTAGGTCAGATAGAGGAGGTGAATATACTTTTAACTTGTCTGATGAACAATGCAAGCTTTTCGGCATAGTTCATGAAGTTACTGCTCCATATTTACCACAATCAAATGGGATAGCATAACGGAAAAATAGAACCTTAACTTACATGATCAATGCTCTTCTACAAAGTTCTGGACTTCAAACCTATATATAAGGAGAAGCCTTGAATACGGCTTGCCCTATTCTGAATAGGGTTCCTTCAAGACATATGGAAAAGCGTCCTTTCGAATTTTGGAGAAATAGGAAATCGATCTTAAGATATCTCAAAGTGTGGGGTTGTCTCGTTAAAGTTTTAGCCCCAGGACACAAGAGAAAGAACTAGGTCCTAAACTGTTGATGCGGTATTCTTAGGTTATTTGGAAAATAGCTATGCATATAGGTTCTTGGTATTTCGGTCCGAGATACTGGGCATAGAGGTCAACACTATTGTTGAACTCGGTGATGCTACATTCGTTGAGGATGTCTTCTCCATGAAGACTGTGATTCCTCAGAATTTGACTATTGAGAGTGCCTCCACATCAGGATCTATTCCAGATCAAGAGAAAAGGATAACGAATGTGGGGATTGAGACTCAACCTGAACCAAATGGCCTTTCAAAAGAAATTGAGCCAAAGAGAAGTAAACGACCTCGGAGAGACAAGGATCTGGGTAGTGTCTTTGTTGTCTACCAGATCGAGAGTGATCCACCATGTTACAAGGAAGCAATGGCTTCATCTGAAGAAAACAATGGAAGGAAGCCGTCAAATTTGAGATGGATTCCATTATGCTAATGGAACTTGGGAACTAGTTGATTTACCCAAATGACGCTCTACCATCGGATGAAAGTGGGTTTTAGAGAAAGCTTAGACCTGACGGATCAATTGAAAAGTATAAAGCCAGATTAGTTGCTAAGACTTCAAGCAAAAGAAAGGTATCGATTATTTTGATACATATTCTCCTGTGACTAGGATGACCACAATTCGGATGCTCAAAGCATTGGCATATGTATATGATCTCTCTATCCACAAGAAGGATGTGAAGACCGCCTTCTTGCATGACAATCTTGAGGAGGAGATCTATATGGATCAACCTGATGGGCTTATGACTCCTAGAAATGAGGGAAAGGTTTACAAGCTTGTTAAATCCCTTTAAGGATTGAAACAAGCACCAAAGCAGTGGCATGAAAAAATCTGACAAAACTACTTTGTCATGTAGCTTTAAGGTTCATGAAGCCGATAAGTGTGTCTATTCCAAGATGAAAGGTGATGAGTGTATTGTCTTGTGCCTGTATGTTGATGACATACTATTTTTGGATCACATGTGAGGATTATTAATGAGACTAAAGCATTCTATAGTAGTAAGTTTGAGATGAAGGACGTGGATGCCGTTGATGTGATCTTGGGTCTCAAACTGACAAGGTCAGTTGATGAGATTGTAGTTTCTCAATCTCACTACGTTGAGAAAGTACTTGAGAAATTTGGATATCAAGATTGCAAAGCTGTAAGCACTCATTTTGATTCATCCAAACACAATTTAAGAATAAAAGTGGAGTACCAGTAGCTCAGCTAAGGTATTCACAAGTGATAGGAAGCTTAATGTATCTTGCAAATTACACAAGACCTGATATTTCATTCTTGGTTGCAAAGTTGAGTAGATACACCAGTTGTCATGACCGTACTCGTTGGGAGGCTCTGGATCGAGTACTAAAGTACTTGAAGGGAACCATTTCCCTTAGTTTGCATTATGATAGACATCCATCTGTACTAGAAGGATATAGTGATGTAAGCTGGAAAAGGAAAATAGAAGAGTTTGAGAGTAATGGTGTTACTAGGCATGTATTTATCCTTAGAGGTGGTGCAGTCTCCTGGAGGTCTGTGAAATAGACCATTCTAGCTTGATCTACCTTTGAGGCCGAGCTGTGTGCTTTGGACACCACTGGAATTGAGGCTGAATGGTTAAGGGAACTTCTTTCTGAAATTTTCATAATAGGTCAGCCAGTTCATGCGATCTCGATGCATTATGATAACATGACCACAGTTGCCAAGATCAAGAGTTCAAACTTCAATCAGAAAATAAGGAGACATACAAATCAGACTTAAGACATTAGGAAATTTGGTGTCTCGAGGAGTGTTGGTTGTGGATTTTGTTGGATCCAAAGACAACACGGCAGATCCGTTGACTAAGGGACTTGATAGATCTTTAGTCCTAAATTCTAGGCTTGAGATGGGATTGAGACCCATTAGGAGTTGCTTAAAAATAGCAACCCAACCTATCTGAGTGGAGATCCTACAAAGTAGGTTTAATGTGGTAATAATCAAAGTTGCAGAAAGCGATAGTCGGTAATCGATCGGCGGGGTCACTGACTAAGGATTAATCGGCAGTCGTGCGATTAATCGGATTAGTCGGTCATTAGTCGTTTTTTATTTTTTTTAATCATTTTAAATATATAAATCATATTTATACATAGATTTATACATTTTCTATACTTTCATAATGAACCAGAAGAAGTAATTGACTTTAAATATAACATTATTGCATATTAGAATAAGTCTGCTTATGAATTAACATAGATTTGTACATTTTCTACACATTCATAATGAAACAAAAGAAATAATTGACTTTATATATAACATGAAGCATATTAGAATAAGTTTGCTTTTAAAAAAACAATAAACTAAAAAAATATAAAACCTTGATGTAAAAGTCGGCCGACTAGGCCTAGTCGAGTCGGTTACCCCCCCCCCCCCTCCCGACTCGACTAGTCGGCCGACTTTTACAAGCTTAGTAATAACAAGCTGTTTGGAGAACTGGTTGGCACTCTTAATTCTAATGCTTATGCATGAGTGTCTTATCTTTGGAAGCCTAAGTGCCATTTAAGCTACAAGCTTAGGAAGAGCGTAGGCTCTGAATGGGTTCAAGCCTTTGAACAGGATGTTAGCAATGCATCCTTGAAGAACGCCACCTATATGAGTGTTATTGTGGGTCGCAGTTAAAGGAAGGGGGCCTTTCCTGAACACAGTCATTAAACATGATAAGGGTGCATGACCTTTAAGATTACCAACCCTGAAGATTGTATCAAGAACAACACTTTGTTGTTTCTACCGTATATTTTAAAACTAAGTAAAGACGTAGTTCACTTCATTCCTGGTAAAGTGAAAGTAGTAAACTCAGGTAGAGGTTTAAACCGGAAGGTACCTTTACTGAAAGCAAAGTGTGGCGGCCGAAAGATGTCTTTTGACTCTCTTTGAACCTCTTTTCAAATTGATGAATTCGTGGAGGATTGTTGTATTTAAGCTAATGTAATTAGATTTTAATTTGGCAAACCTATGCAATTACATTGGAATTTAATTTGGTTTCAATCGAGAAACTAAATGCTTTGAGGGAAAATTGGGAATTCCCAAATTTGAAACAAGCTAGTGTTTCTAAACTTTTGGTGGACTTATATATGAGTTCACAACCCAAACTCTTGTAGCAATAGTAGAGAGGAGCAATGGAGGATGATACATGCGTGCGCTCCGCTCCGCTCCGTCTCCTGCTTCTGCACCGGCTCGGGCTCGGGAGAGTCAATTTGGATCTCGGATCTCGACACTTTTGATGCGGATTTCATTAGTAGGTGGAATAAATTAATCGTATGAATTAATTGTGATTCGATCGCATTAAGGGAATCTGACTCAACTCCTACGGCTTTAATCTAGGAGCCGTTTCAAAATCCGAAGAGGCGTCCGTTGGACAGCGTTTTCAGAAAGTAAAAATCCGCGCCCTAGGTCTTCTTATACCCTTCCCCTGGACATCATTTTCTTCACCCCCAAGAAAACTCTCATGGCGTTGCTCTTGCTCTCAGTATTTCCCACCGCATCTATGACCTGCATTATTCCCCTTCTTCTCGGCTGCAGTTCTCCGAGGTACTTTCGAGGATGATCTCGTCGGTGTGCGTGGACGACGATCGTGTGCCATTGTATCTTGTGAGCGGATCGTCGGTACCCTTCGCACCGGTATTGTGGGGGCGAAATCCTCTCTAAGGACAGTCCATTTAATGGATGCTTCGGTGATCTCTTATCTAATCTTTCTATTGTTTTTGTTAGAAAATACATTTTGTTCTTCTATTGTAACCCCACATGAGTATTTCAGTATTTTGCCACTGCACTGTACTCTCTAGGGTTTCTAGGGTTTCCCTATATAAGGACTTCCAGACCCATTGGAATAAACACACAGTTTACGTATATTAACATGGTACCAGAGCCATTCCGACCCCTAGGGCCTGACCCCTAGTGCCCACCGCCAGGCCTCCTCCCAACGTCGCTTGCGCCTCCGCCCTCACACGTCTCCGCCCCTCTCGCCACGACCGTCCCACGCCTCCGCCCCCTGCTAGAAATCCTCCCGCCCCCAGACGCCCCTCCCACCCGCCAGAACGCCTCCGCACTAGACGCAATCGCCCAACGCCATCCCCGCACCCCTGTTCCCCCATTGCCATCGCCCGCGCGATCGCCCGACCCCATTCCCGACCCCATCCCCACGCCCCAATCCCCTCTTCCCAACGTCGTCATCCCCGTGCCCGACCCCATCCCCGCGCCCCCATCCCATCCGCAACCCCGTGCCCCCTTCCCAGCGCCGCCATCCCCTACAAGCGCCCCTGCTCCTGCCAGACCTCCATTCCTCCCGCCAGGCCTTCGCCCAGCGCCTGCTCCTGTCGCTCCTGTCCCTGCCGGTCGCCCCCAGACGCCCCTCCCGCAAGGCCTCCTCCCAGGCGCCCCTCTTGCCCCAAGACGCCCCTCCCTGCCCCCAGGCGCCCCTGTCCCTGCACCTCTCCTGCCCCCACGGCCCACGGCCCCCAGGCCCCCCACGGCCCCCAGGCCCCAACGGCCCCTGCGTCTGACTTCCAGCGCCCCTGCGTCTCTCCGCCAGGCTCCCACGGCCCCTGCGCCTGACTCCCAGCCTCCAAGCGCCCTCAGCTCCCATGACCCAACCATAGATTGATGGTCTTCTGCAAGGACTATATCAGCATGGTTTGCTAATTGCGTATGATCTCTAATACCTCTGCATACTAGGTCATTGTTTTTGACCACTGCGGCCACCATGGCATCTGCTCCTGCGTCTTCGGACTCCAAGCCCCTGTACCCTACCTCATCTATGATGGTACAGGGCACCTCTATCAAACTGAAGGGATCGGAAAACTACGTACTATGGTCTCGATCTTTCAAAATATTCATTGGTGGCCAGCGCAAGATCTACATTCTCACTGCTAATCCGTCTGCGGAGACAGACGCCAACTATAATACCTGGTACGTCGACAATTGCCAGGTAATCACTTGGATGACGAATAATGTTGATCCTAATATTGCGTCAAATTTGCTCTACAAAACAACTGCAAAAGAAATGTGGGAGAGTCTTGAGAAAACATACTCCCAGAAAACAACCAAATCCAGGTTGTCTGACATTTACACAAGGATTTGGTCTGCAAATCAAGGAGAAATATCTTTGATAGAATATTATAGGCTCCTCACAGGGTTATTTGAAGAACTACTTATATTTCAACCTGCCTGCTGTGATAAGCAAATAGGTGAGAGAGCAGAATGGCAGGTATACAATTTTCTCTCAGGCTTGCACCCTCGATATAAATATGTCAAAGACCAATTCTTGACAGCGGCTGCCCTACCGTCCCTTGAAACTATTTTTGGCAGACTACATGAGCTGGAATCGCCCAACCCACCTCCCAGTAAATACACTACTGCTCACTTTGCAGGAGGACGCCCACCTTCCCAAGGAGGACGAGGCCGTACGTTTGGTCGCGGTCGCGGACGAGAGCAGGGACGTGGACGTGACTCAGGACGTGGACGTGGTCGTGATTTTTCTAATGCTCGTTATCCAGCATGTACTCATTGTGGCCGCTGGAACCATCCTTCTGACAAATACTGGGTTACCTTTGGCATGCCCAAAGCCAATAATGCATATGAGGGAACAACTTATGACAACACTTATGATACTATGGAGACCTCCCAGGCTCAGTCTCCCACAGACACTACAGTAACTTTTACTGCTTCAGAATATGCTCGTCTTCGCCAACTCCTTCAGAACCCAGTTGGCGACACTGCAACTTCAGGACCTACTGCGACTCTAGCAACCACCACAGGTACGGTTGCCAGTTCTGCCTCTACCTCTACCTAGATCATCGACTCAGGTGCCTCAACCCACCTCACAGGAGAATGTAGTCTCCTCACCTCTCCCAGGGAGCCTTCTACAGTGAAGCATGTTCGTGTGGCCAATGGCGCCTACTCACCTATCACTGGTGTGGGGACCAAGGAATTTAGCCCTAAACATAGGCTAACGGATGTTTACTGTGCTTCTGCTTTTCCCCTCAGTCTGTTGTCTGTTCACAAATTATGCACTGAACTCAATTGCCGCGTGATATTTGATGATTTATGTTGTTATTTTCAGGACATCCGGACGAGACAGATCTTTGGTGGGGGACATGAGAAGAACGGCTTATATTATCTTGATATCCTTTCAACTCTGGTTTCGCTGGCGCAACTTCTATCTCTGCTGATCCTCTTCTCTGGCATCTTCGTCTGGGCCACCCCTCTGCTAAAGCTCTTTCCTTAATGTTCCCTGAACTGTCCATGCTTAAACCCTTCGAGTGTGAGGCATGTCAGATCGGAAAACATCACCGTGCATCCTTTCCTGCTAGAACCGAACCCCATCGTACTATGTCATTCTCATTAATTCATTGTGATGTTTGGGGACCTGGTCCTGTCCGAACCATTGGTGGACACCGCTATTTTGTTGTCTTTATGGATGATTATAGCATGTCATCCTGGGTCTATCTTCTTAAAGAACGCTCAGAAATCAATAAAATTGTCAAAAGATTCTTTGCTTATGTCAAAAATCAATTTTCATCTAATATTCAGATCTTCCGCTCAGACAATGCCTTGGAGTTTACTCAATGAGATCTTTCCGATTTCTTTGCTTCCAATGGAACAATACATCAAACCTCTTGTCCTTATACTTCTCAGCAGAATGGGGTTGCTGAACGCAAGCTTCGTCATCTCTTAAACATTGCCCGTTCCCTTCTCACCCAGATGAAAGTTCCCAAAACATACTGGGGAGATGTTGTTCTCACTTCAGTCCATCTTATCAATAGGATTCCCTCTCTTACTCTCAAAGGCTCCACACCATTCTCTCTACTTCACCCTAATGATCCTCCCTTTCCTCTGCCTCTACGGATATTTGGGTGTGTCTCCTTCATCCACAATTTTCACACCAAGGAGAAAATATCCCCTCGTGCCATCAAATGTGTTTTCCTTGGTTACTCCTCCACTCAAAAAGGTTACAGATGTTATGATCCTATTGACAGTCGATACTACATCTCTGCGGATGTAACTTTCTTTGAGCATACCAGCTTCTTCACACAACCTGTCACCGATGTCCCTCTAGATCTTCCTCCAACACCAATCATCTACACCCATCGATCTCGGACCTCACCACCAGATGTCCCTCTACCCATTCCTCTGCCTCACGATGATATACCATCTTCAACAGTCCCCTCCACTACTGTCCCGGATGATCCAGAAGACCTGTCGATTGCATTACGGAAGCAAAAGAGAAACTGTACCTCTTATCCTATGTCTAACTTTACTACTACTACTGGACTTTCTTGCACTGACAAACAATATGCAGATGCCCTAATGACTATCTCCATTCCGAAAGATCATCACAGTGCCTTCCAAGATGCAGGTTGGCGACAGGACATGAATGAAGAAATAGATGCACTCACATCCAGGGGCACATGGGATCTTGTGTCATGTCCTACAGGCATCAAACATGTTGCTTGCAAATGGGTCTTTACGACCAAATAATCTCCAGATGGTTCTATTGACAGACTTAAGGCCAGACTTGTGGCAAAAGGATTCACTCAGACATATGGACTCGATTACTTTGAGACCTTCTCCCCTGTTGCTAGGACGGGTTCGATTCGCACAATACTCTCTGTTGCATCTAACAAAAATTGACCTATTTTTCAGCTGGATGTAAAGAATGCCTTCCTATATGGTGATCTCGAAGAAGAGGTCTATATGATGCAACCGACGGGTTACTCCGTCGAGGGGGAGTATGTGTGCCGACTTCGTAAGGCCATCTATGGCCTAAAGCAGAGTCCTCGAGCCTGGTTCGAAAGGCTTACCACTGAAATCAGCTCTCTTGGCTTTCATAAGACAACATCTGATTACTCTGTGTTTACTAGAAGACGATCTACTGGCGCTGTGATACTTGCTGTTTATGTTAATGATACGGTGGTCACTGGTGACGATGACAACGGAATTCTAGAGACCAAGGCCTTCCTTCAGAAGGTGTTTGTCACCAAGGACCTTGGACAACTCCGATACTTTCTTGGTATTGAGGTGATACACACTGCTGAAGGGTTACATCTATCACAATGGAAATACTGCTTAGATATCCTTACGGAAGTCAGTTTACTTGGATGCAAACCATCTGGCATCCCTGCAAAGGTACGAAAACACGCTACATCCGCCAATTCTGAGTTTGAAGACACTACACGATATAGAAGCCTCGTGGGTAAACTAATCTATCTCACCGTTACTAGGCCTGGTATATCTTATGCTGTAAGCAGAGCCAGCCGCCACATGGAAAGACCACTTTACAGTCATTGGCAGGATGTCCTTCTGATCCTTTGATACTTGAAGGAATCATCAGGGCGATGACTCATCTATAGGGTCAACGGTCATACTGATATCACTGCTTATGCAGATGCTGATTATGCCAGTTCTCCTGATGACAGACGATCCATTACGGGCTATGCTATGTTTGTTGGTGGTAATCTTGTTACATGGCGAAGCAAGAAGCAAACCGTGGTCTCCAGATCAAGTGCAGAGGCAGAATATAGGGCAATGGCCCATGCTGTTTGTGAGATTACATGGCTTGTATCTTTTCTACGAGACCTTGGGTTCCCTGCTACTACTCCTACACCGCTATACTGTGATAACAAGTCTGCTACATACATTGCCACCAATCCAATATTTCATGAACGGACGAAGCACATTGAAGTTGACTGTCACTTCATTCGAGATGCAATACGAGGAGGGCAGATCGTCACACCACATATCTCTACAGATCTTCAACTTGCAGACATTTTTACTAAAGCACTACCAAAGAAGCGTCTCTTATGGATAACTTCCAAGTTGGGCATGATTGATGGATATGCTCCAACTTGAGGGGGAGTGTTAGAAAATACATTTTGTTCTTCTATTGTAACCCCACAGGGGTATTTTAGTATTTTGCCACTGCACTGTACTCTCTTGGGTTTCTAGGATTTTCCTATACAGTTTTGTTTTACGCAATTTGTTTATTGCTTTGTCATTCATGTATCTCTCCCTAAAATGGATTATATTTTGATTAAATGGTTTAATTGGTTCCTACGTGCATCTTGTAATTATTATACGAATGCTTGATTACAACTTTATTAATCTGTGATGCTTTGATTCATATTAATCATAAAATTACTGTTTAATGATCACGTTAATGATCCTATTTCCAACAAAGAAAGCATTTTAGTTAGTTACAAATAGACCATCACCTATAAGGTAACCTTCATTTCGTACCATTTTAAGCATATAAATATAGTACTCACATATTTATATGTGATAAAAGGTCACGTAGTGTTGCTGCTGTAAAATCTATTTAAATGCCTTTTTGTTGAGAATAAGGGTAGAACACCTTTAGTGTGATACCCATGCTTAATCATTAACAAGTGGGATATGCATGCTTCGCATAAATGAGAAGCATATGCTGTCACATTTTATACATAATGCCTTGCTGCTTTGAAAATCAATGCATTTCTATCGATCCAAATTGCCCAACACACCACAAATATCTTAATATGTACTAAGATCATAGCTAGAGGCATCCAACCACCCCACACCAAATTTTCACCAAACCTCTCTACTTCCACAACACCCAAAAAAAAGATGACCAATGTCTTCTTCAAAATCGCAGACTGGGCAGGATGTTGTAGAGTTCCTAGATAAGTGAGCTCTAAAGATTCTTGTGACCAACCTTTCCCTTGAGAAAGGCCATATAAATATCTTAACCTTGAGGACTGCTCTAATCTTCCACAACAATCTGCAATCCTTGATCATCTCTATCTCAATAGGTTCAATGCATGATAATAAGATATTCTAGGCTTTCTTTACCGAGAGAACCATACCAGGTCCAACGATCAGGGCCATCCCATGGACCCTCCTCTACAAACAGCTCTTCTGTCAGCTTTCCAAACTTCAACGCCCACACATCCGAGAGAATCAAACTAAACAACAGTAACCATGATCCTCAATATTCCCTTAATAACGACAAGCAGAGCAATCAATGCCTCAATAACAGTTTGCAACACGAAGAGCATCGAAATATATCCTTCAAAGCACCTGTTCTAACCAGTTGTCCTGCCAAAAATAAAAAGGTTTTCCATTGCCCAATACCAGGTTTATCTGTGAGATAAACTCCCGCATGGTAGCACAGACATACCAGGTCCAATGATCTAGGCTTTCTTTACCGAGAGAACCATACTAGGTCCAATGATGAGGGTCATCCCCTGGACGGACCTTCCTCTGCAAAAACAGCTCTTCTGTCAGCTTGCCAAACATCAGCGCCCATCACCCATCAGTATTTCAAATTTCACGAAATTTATGTGAAATTTCATTGAAATTTCGGTTTCAACACTCCATCGAAATCGAAATCTCGATATGGACCCTTGCTTCACAAATCTAGGTTGATTTTGGTCGAAATTGGCAAAATTTCATGAAAATATCGATGAAATTTCGAAATTATTTCGTTTTTTCGCCATCTCAAAATGAAAATCGAGATTTAAAACCTTAGCACTCGCAGATCCGAGAATCAAACTAAACAACAGTAACCATGAACCTTGATGCAGCGTAGAACAGAAATATAGGGCTGCATATTTATTTAATTTTATACGTTAATTTTTTTTACGTTTATTTGAGTCGTCGTAATTTTAATTAAATAAACGAGATCGCCTGTGATCTTGATTAGTTAGAAATTTGAATTTCAAATTAGTCGGTTAGAGTCTATTTAGGATAATTAGTTTTCTATTTTTGTAATCTCATCCCTCCTATATAAAGGGATGAGGGTCCATTGTTTTAGTCAGTTCAGTTGATACAAAATTTGAGATTTATCTCTCTATCTCTTCTCCCTCTCTCGTCTCTCTTTCTCCCTCGACGCGGTCTACGCGCTTCTTCTCCTCAAATCTCTTGTTTTTCCGACGAGCTTCTCTTCTCAACCCCTCCATTTTCTCCACAAAAAACCACCATCAAAAAAATATTTTAATTTTTCGTCGACGTCAATTTTCAATCCGCATCAAGTGGTATCAGAGCATGGCATCTATTTCGTCCTCACGATCTGGCGATCCCTCTCATCATTCAAGCAGAAAATCCAACGGATCTCGCCCCAACGACCGTTCATGGCGTGCTGAGGTTAGACAAACACTATCGAATATGCTCCAAGTTCTTTCACAGAATAGGGAGTCATTGACGCGACAACTAGAAGAACTCATTGCCAAAAAGGCCGGTGAAACTTTCGTCCAAGTTCCTGATGAAGAGAGCCGAGAAAACTGCGCCGTCCTCAACAATATGCTCGCTGTCCCGGCCGTTTCAGAGGAGAAAAACGACGAAATACTTGCTGTCCAGGTATTTTTCAGATCTGCAATCATTGGAAAATTCGATTTTCGGGCCACACACGACCCTCCCGCAGGTTCCCGACAACATCCCCATGCCTCTGGCCTCTCCCGTCGCAACCCACGTGATGCAGCGTGACCCCAAATTATGGGGCCACATTTATCTAATTAAATAATTATCATTTTTATTTACGTTTTTAGCGGTCATAGTGGTCCAATTTAATAATTGAGATCGCCTGTGATCTCAACGTTGATTTCGTAGACTTTAATTGTAATTTTGAGTCAATTAATTAATTAGAGTCCAATTAAGTTAGTTAGAGGTCAATTAGGATCAAATTAGTTGTAATTTGATTATTTACTATTTTTGTTAACCCTCTCTCCTATATAAAGAGAGGGTAGTCCATCAGTTTTAGGGAGTCTATTATGAATGAAAAATTGAGTTGATCTCATTTTATCCCTTCTCCTTCTCTCTCTCCCTCCACGCGATCTCCGCGGTCTTCCCCTCAACCCCGCGCATTCCGGCGTGTTCTTCCTCTCATCCCCTCAATTTCTCTTCTCAACCATTCCCTTCTTCCACCAAAAAAAAATCAACCAAAAAATATATTATTTTATTATCGACGCCGCGCGACTCCGTCTGCATCAATTGGTATCAGAGCATGGATTTCGAATCGTTCCTACGATTCGACGATCCGATCGATTATTGGTGTGCGAAGTTCGGTCTCCGCCGCCCATCTCGTGGTTCGCGTCGCTCAAAAAAGTTCTATCAACGTCTTATCGCACGCATTAAGGTGCACGAATGGTTGAGCGCACAAATCGACGACGATGCCTCCGCCAACGACCAAATTCAGATCTACGCAACCGCCGTCCAAGACGATTTCGAAGCCGAAAACGAAGGTATCTTCAATCCAAAGGAGGCTCTATTTGATACAACTATGGTGCACGAAGAAAAGGAGGACCAAGGGCCCGTGTTCGATGAAGATCCCGCGGACGAGGTAGACGAAAACCTCGAAATCTGTGCCGTAGACGCCGCTGTCCAGACCATTTTTGTAGAAAAAATCAACGACCCGGCCGCTGTCCAGCACCCTCCAAGTCCGATTTCGTCACCAGAACCGAAGCCGTCGCCTCCTCCGGCCTTCCCGACACGGTCCCCTCTATCCCCGGTATCTCCCAGGCCTTCCTCGGCCCCACTACATCTACCAGCACCTCCCTCGCCGTCGCGGCTCCCTCACGGTGCCGCCAACCGCACGACCACCCTCCCCACCGTTCCGACTCCCGCCGGCGACCCCTCCTTCACAGCCCGATTCCCCTCCTCCCCAAGTTCACCCCCAGCCCACCCCCAGCCGAACCACCGCCGCCTCGGGTTCCCTTCCTTCATCCCCTCCCCGCTGCTCACCCCCGCTAGCCCACTCGCCGGTCGACCACGCCGCCTACCAGGCCGACAACGCAGCAGCCGCACCTCGGCGGGGAGGCCCCAAACCCACCTCCGACAGCTGGAGCAGAGAAGAGGGGCGAGGCGAGCCTGGCATCGCCAAAGCAACCCCCACCCTCCTGCGCACAGATCTGCGACGCCGCCTCCCCGCGTCGCCGCCCTCGCTTCGCCACCATCCCGCCAATCCTCCAGCGCCGCCGGCACGGTCAGCACTTTCCCCGCACCAGAAGCACGCCTGCCTCGATGCTTCCCTCGACGCGCGCCCCGCCGCCTCTTGTTGAAGACGAAAGAAGCCCTAGCGGGAATGGCGGAGATAAGTCCCACCGAATCCCCTCAATTGAGGGATTGGTTATTTTGGAAAATTTACACAAGGCACCCTCAAAAAGACCATATTTGCAGGAGAGCCGAAAGAAGAAAGAGAAAAAGGGACAACGAAGGGGTACGAAAATTGCACCCCTACCCCTGGTGGCGAATTTTTTTAAAGAAGAGGGCTGAGAATCAGGATTATGGGGATTTTCCTAATCCAAATAGGACTAGGGCTTTGATTTTTCCCTATATAAGAACCCCATGGCTCCAATTCTTAGACACATCTCCCCTTCTCCTCTCTTTGTGCTATTATTTCATCATGGATTATTCAAGGGCCATCTTCTCCAAGCCCCACCAATTTTTTGAGCATAATGGGAAGCAGCCGACAGTCGAGACGCCGCCGCCGTACGCACCGCACCTGTTCTTCAACCACGGCAGCCGCGCCCCTTCCGCCCGCACATGGATTCCGCCGTACGCGCCCCACATGTTTTTCCAAAAGATAAATAAAGCCGCCGAACCTGCAGTTCACGCAATTCGTCAGGAGCCGAATTCTTGAAAGCGGTGGAGAGTTGATGCAGCGTGACCCCAAATTATGGGGCCACATTTATCTAATTAAATAATTATCATTTTTATTTACGTTTTTAGCGGTCATAGTGGTCCAATTTAATAATTGAGATCGCCTGTGATCTCAACGTTGATTTCGTAGACTTTAATTGTAATTTTGAGTCAATTAATTAATTAGAGTCCAATTAAGTTAGTTAGAGGTCAATTAGGATCAAATTAATTGTAATTTGATTATTTACTATTTTTGTTAACCCTCTCTCCTATATAAAGAGAGGGTAGTCCATCAGTTTTAGGGAGTCTATTATGAATGAAAAATTGAGTTGATCTCATTTTATCCCTTCTCCTTCTCTCTCTCCCTCCACGCGATCTCCGCGGTCTTCCCCTCAACCCCGCGCATTCCGGCGTGTTCTTCCTCTCATCCCCTCAATTTCTCTTCTCAACCATTCCCTTCTTCCACCAAAAAAAAATCAACCAAAAAATATATTATTTTATTATCGACGCCGCGCGACTCCGTCTGCATCAGGTTGGGAGAAGATGGCTGCGGCGAAGGCGTGGGGTGGTGTGGGCAGGGGGCCACGGGAGGTGTTGGGCGACGCGATGGAGTTGGGAAACAGAGGGGGAGGTGATGCGGGAGGGAGTCGGTGGCGGAGGTGAGGATTCGGGTGGGACTGTGGGTTGCGGGGAAGGGTCTGCGGAGGGGCGATGGTGATGGGAAGGGATGGAGTGGAACGGGGAAAAGTGATAGCGGGGCGGGGGTGGGTTGCTGGGGTTGGGGCCTGTGTAACGAGGGGTGCGGGGCTGGGGAAGGGAGGGGTCGGCGACAGGGGTGGGGCGGATTGCGGCGGCTGTGGGTCTGTGGATGGGGTTGTGGGTATCGCAGGAGGGTGTACGGGTGCAGCGGGTGGGGGTGGTGGCGCGGGGGTGGAGCCGGGAGGTGGCAGAGGTGGGGGTGGGGCAGGAAGGGTCGCCGGTGGCGCGTGGTGATGCAGACGGAGTCGCGCGGCGTCGATAATAAAATAATATATTTTTTGGTTGATTTTTTTTTGGTGGAAGAAGGGAATGGTTGAGAAGAGAAATTGAGGGGATGAGAGGAAGAACACGCCGGAATGCGCGGGGTTGAGGGGAAGACCGCGGAGATCGCGTGGAGGGAGAGAGAGAAGGAGAAGGGATAAAATGAGATCAACTCAATTTTTCATTCATAATAGACTCCCTAAAACTGATGGACTACCCTCTCTTTATATAGGAGAGAGGGTTAACAAAAATAGTAAATAATCAAATTACAACTAATTTGATCCTAATTGACCTCTAACTAACTTAATTGGACTCTAATTAATTAATTGACTCAAAATTACAATTAAAGTCTACGAAATCAACGTTGAGATCACAGGCGATCTCAATTATTAAATTGGACCACTATGACCGCTAAAAACGTAAATAAAAATGATAATTATTTAATTAGATAAATGTGGCCCCATAATTTGGGGTCACGCTTTGATACCAATTGATGCAGACGGAGTCGCGCGGCGTCGATAATAAAATAATATATTTTTTGGTTGATTTTTTTTGGTGGAAGAAGGGAATGGTTGAGAAGAGAAATTGAGGGGATGAGAGGAAGAACACGCCGGAATGCGCGGGGTTGAGGGGAAGACCGCGGAGATCGCGTGGAGGGAGAGAGAGAAGGAGAAGGGATAAAATGAGATCAACTCAATTTTTCATTCATAATAGACTCCCTAAAACTGATGGACTACCCTCTCTTTATATAGGAGAGAGGGTTAACAAAAATAGTAAATAATCAAATTACAACTAATTTGATCCTAATTGACCTCTAACTAACTTAATTGGACTCTAATTAATTAATTGACTCAAAATTACAATTAAAGTCTACGAAATCAACGTTGAGATCACAGGCGATCTCAATTATTAAATTGGACCACTATGACCGCTAAAAACGTAAATAAAAATGATAATTATTTAATTAGATAAATGTGGCCCCATAATTTGGGGTCACGCTGCATCACAACCCAGTTTTGCCGCGTATCAACCACGCGATCTCCAACAGGGCCAATCCGGCCAGCCACTCGCGCGTCGATCGCCAGCAGCCACCACCTTGCCGCAGCAGGGCTCCACCGTCAAGGTCCTCCACCTGTGCGCCGCCGCCGCCCTTGGATAGAATACCTAGCGGTTCCCTCAACCGAATTCCTTGGAACAAGGGATATGATTTGGGAAAATTACAGGAACTTCCCTAGATCTAAAACCTTTGATATAAAGGTTAAGGTAAATGGGAATGCAAGGGGAGACAATTTAAGTGAAGGGGTACAAAAATTACGGAGACGCCCTCCAATTGGAAAGAACTACAAACGCAACGTGGAAAAAGATCTAATTGAAGGAATTGCAAGCTACAATTTCAATGATCGAATTCTCCAAAGACACATCGAAGATCAAGCAATTCGTCGCGAGACGGATTTTTAAAAGCGGAGGAGAGTTGATGCAGCGTAGAACAGAAATATAGGGTTGCATATTTATTTAATTTTATATGTTAATTTTATTTACGTTTATTTGAGTCGTCGTAATTTTAATTAAATAAACGGGATCGTCTGTGATCTCGATTAGTTAGAAATTTGAATTTCAAATTAGTCGGTTAGAGTCTATTTAGGATAATTAGTTTTCTATTTTTGTAATCTCATCCCTCCTATATAAAGGGATGAGGGTCCATTGTTTTAGTCAGTTCAGTTGATACAAAATTTGAGATTTATCTCTCTATCTCTTCTCCCTCTCTCGTCTCTCTTTCTCCCTCGACGCGGTCTACGCGCTTCTTCTCCTCAAATCTCTCATTTTTCCGACGAGCTTCTCTTCTCAACCCCTCCATTTTCTCCACCAAAAACCACCATCAAAAAATTATTTTAATTTTTCGTCGACGCCAATTTTCAATCCGCATCAAGTGGTACAATTTTCAATCCGCATCAAACCTCAACATTCCCTGGTGACAACAAGCAGAGCAATCGATGCCTCCCTAACAGTTTGCAACATGAAGTGCATTGAAATCTATCCTTCAAAGCACATGTTCCAACCAGCCATCCAGCCAAAAATTGGAAGGTCTTCCATTGCCCAATACCAGGTTTAACTGTGTGATAAACTCCTGTGTGGTAGCACAGACAGTCCTATATAAGTTGGAGGGAGCTTTCCCCAAAATGACTTGTATTTAGGTTGCCATTCATGTTACAATTGGTCCGAAGCAACATCCAGGTCAGGTCATCACTCGCTCCCAAGATCTTAACCATCAATTTAGCTAGAAGTGCCTTGTTCATATCATGTAGCTACATCACCCTAAAACCTCCTCACACGAGCCTATCCACCACATCACACGTCACCAACAGCGTGCCTCTACCCTCCTGCCCAATGGTAGTCCAAAAGAACCTCTTCATCATGCTTTCCAACCTCTGTTGTATACTTTTCGGAGCTAAAAATAAGAAAGGTAGAAAATCGGTAAACAACACAAATTTCAACAAGACCAGCCTCCACCTCTTAAGCGATATCTAGCTTTTCACCTAGCAAGTTTACATTCCATCATCTCAGTAATATTTATCCAATTCCGCAGTCAAAATCTTCCCACAACCAGGGGAAATATTAAGGTGTTGCAAAGGTAGGTGCCAATTTCGCATGCCCAACAAGGCCCCGTATGTATCCTCCTTCGGATATAGCCCAAAAGGAACAAATGAGGTTTAGATCCAATGTTTTAAAAATCGAACCAGACGGTTCATCCGCTTAAACCAAGAATTGGAGGAAAAACGATCCAACAACCCTGTTTTTACTCAGAAAATCAAAACCGATCAAAATCCAGTTGGGTCGCTTTAACCAAGTTGAAGGAATTGAACCAAACCACTGGTTCGATCAACATTTTATACAACAAATAATTCTCAAATGTAAATTTTAAAAAAATGTTCATAATCGAGTTTAATTGTAACCCATAGTATGATACTATGTTATCTCGTCTCCTTCCATGTGTGCAAATGATCCAATATCACTTCTCTCTTCATGCTTTACGAGCATTGTCTTTCTCTTCTCACATTATATATGAAGTTGTTCCCTTCCGACCAGCAACAAATAACGCCTCAACGTAAAGAAAAGGTTGTCATAGTCACATTGAGAAGCAGTAAATTAACATCACTTGCCATCAGTAAAAATTTGAATAATTTTAAAATTGTTAATTTTATATATCACTTGAATTTAACAAAATATATTGGATGTTTATCAGTCGTGCCCCTCTGGATATTGCTTTATATTATCAGTTTTGCCCCTCAATTTTTGGGAATATCAGTTCCACCCCTGACTTCTTCCATAATGATCACTTGTGCCCGTCGGGTTAGTTGTTGTCTATCCCCAACACAAACGAATGCTAACTTTGAAGACACAAGGGGAATTAGATAAAAAAATAAGAGTTGAAAAGTGTTCCTCCCACTCCAGCCCCTCCTCCTCCACCCCATCCTCCATCTCCCCTTCTAGCCCCTCCTCCTCCCTTGACAGCCCTCCCCTTCCAACCCATGCTCCTCCTCTGATCGCCCTCCTCCTCCGATCTCCCCTCCCTTTCTAGCCTATTTTCTTCCCCATCCCCTCTGGTCCCTCCTCCCCTGAAACCCCCTTTGTCTCTCATCCAGTCCCTCAACCCCATACTCCACCCCCAACATCCCCTTCACCTCCAACCCCCCTCCTCCTCCTCTGTCCCATCCCCCTCCTCCAATCGCCCTCCCCTTCCAGACCCTTATCCTCCGCCCTATTCTCCTCCTTCGACCACCCCTCCCCTTCCATTCCCTCCTCTTCCTCCTCTGACGACGATCCCCTCCTCCTCCGACCCCTTCCTCTGGCATCCCTCATCCTGGAGGCATTCATGATGCTTTTTACAAGGGCAGTGGAAATGTTGTTGTCGCAAGGATGAAGTTGATTCACAAGCAATGGACTAGGACAGAGGAGTCATCCTCTACTCGCTTGGAGGAAGGACTCAGGGCGGATCTCAAATGTGGTCAATGCGAGGCAGAGAGTTGGTTGGTCATCGGCTCAACCAAATATGGGTGGTTCTTGCTTCCGCTCATCTCCATGTGATGCTCGTAGAGGTGATCAAAGATGTCGCTTATGGCGTGGGGCGAGGTTGAAGCTGAGACCGATGGAGATAGGAGGTGCATGTGTTCCTATCGAGCTTGTCGTCACCATCGAGGAGGGGTCGGTGGAGGAAGAGGATGGACTAGAGGATGCGGTAGAGGTTTTTTTTTCTATTATGCCCCCTTAACTACACCATGGTTTGAATAAACCATAGTTTAGTTCAACTAGTTGACAACCAGATTAACAGATGGGCACAAATGATCATTGTGGAAGAAGTTAAGGGCAGAACTGATACTCCAAAAAAGAGAGAGGCATAAATCTATTTTGAATTTTTCTAACAACATTTACTCCCCTAATTTTTTTACAATTACACTTGTGCCTCTATATTTTTAAAAAAACTAACAATATTGTCCTTATGTTGATATAATATAAGAGCACAAATGTACTAATTAAAGGCCATTACTATAAGTTTTGTAAAGATATATGGACACATTTATTTGTAAAAAACAGGGGAATAAGTGCTCCTAAAAAACTTGGAAGGATACACATGTAAAAATCCTTTGAATACATGATGAAACATTATTCATATTTATTTATATGAAATATCGGTCTAATTCGGTTTGGCCCGTTGAACCATGTGAACGAAACCAACAATACAACTATTAGATTTTTTCGGTCGTGAACTGTTGACATCATCACCGGTTCAACCAGTCGATCTTATTGATCCGATCATAAAAATCCAAAACCTACACCTCCCCAGTTTGATGTTGGGTTCGGTTTCTAAAACATTGTTTAGATCCATTTATTTGCAAACCCAAAAGACTACCAAAGATCTCGACGGATAAAGCCTCCGTACCTTGAGAGCTCTAGCAAGAACCAACCAAATGATATTTGCTCCCACATAAAAGCATGGGTGATATGTCCCGATCGCCACCACATTGAGACGCTATTGCAATCGGCAGAACCCTTTCCCTTCGACTACGGAAAGGTACACTTTGCATACTAACACTGCCGTATCAGGCTCTAGAAAAGCAGAAGTAAGGTTTCACGATCTATCAATCAAACAATATCGAGCATATTACAGTATATCCACGAAAAAAAGCATGGCATATTTCGTCTATGTAGAATCTCAGTTTCGGATGGGAAAAACTGCATCCACGATCTGGGCCTAACTACGTCATTGTTCAACAATAGTCTCTATTCTCCATAAGCACATTTAGGTTAGACAAGACCGTGATCAAAATTGCCAACTAAGTTTTAATGAGGAAGGGGAAACTCACCCTCCGGGAGCGTGCCGCGATAAGGGGCTCCGGATCGGCGACGGCACGAAAGGAGTCGCGCGAACACGAGATGGACCCGTCGACGCGGGCCTCGGACGGCGGCGATGATGTGGCGGGGCGCTTGAAGGGTTGGGTGTGGTCGGAGGGCAGCAGGCGCCTCTTATTGGGGATATCCATCCACCTACTTCTCGAGCTGCTTATGGTCCTTGCAAGGGAGTTGGGGAGAAGAAAGGGAAGCGAGAACTGGTGCTTTTTTCACATAAGCCTCGTTTTCCGTTTTCGAGAAGGAAAAAAGGCAACCTTCTTTGCAAATACACAGAAATAAATGCACAAAATAAATCCGCCCCCACCGACAGCCGTAATAATAACAAAAGGAGGATATTCACACTTATGTCCTTCAAAATTTGTTAAATGACATGCGCGTCCTAACTTTTCTAAAATGCACTTATATCTTTATATTCTTACCAAAATATCAATATTACCCTTTTGTTAGCGATAAATATGGACACAAGTGTAGTAACAATGTGACAATTGTGATTTTCGTAAACTATAGGGGTAAAAGTGAAATTGCAAAAAAAAGGTAGGGGTATAAGTGTTATTGAAAATTTCAAAATTACATGTGTCGAAATCAAGTAAAAATGTACATTACATTAAAGTATTTGAACTTTGCTGATTAAAATATTGTAGTATTTTGGATCAAGTTGTCATTTCTCATCTTGGTTCTTTGATGAGTAGAAGATGCTTGAGTAAACATGAGACAATTTCACAATCACTTGATTCGTCGATCGTTTGATCACCACACCATGAGATGATTTCTAGAACTAAATTGTTGATCGAGGTGCTAATCGAATCAAATAGCTTCGAATCCATCACAAGATTCGTTTTAAAAGTTTCAAGTTCGAACTCACAACGAATATAAAGTGAATGTGTTAATTTGAATTCACATTCGATATATAAGTTTCGAATGTCAAAATTCTATTCTTTTTCTTTTAAAATTGAAATGTTAATTTTGTTTTAAAGCTTGTATATGTTATTTTATTTAAAATAATGACATAATTTTTTAGATATTAGTTTAAGAATTTTTATACATATGTCATCGTGTTTTTCCAGTAACATGTATGCCCCTACCTTCTTTGCAATTACACCTATGGTATCGTCTTCTTAAAAAAAGCACAACAGCGCCCTTCTACTAGTGAAATATAGGGGCACATGGGTACAATGGAGGCACAACTGGGGATTTTGTAAGAATATAGGGGCCTAAGTGTAATTACAAAAAAGTAGAGTATAAGTGTAATTGGAAGAACTCAGAAGGGCATAAGTCTGAAAATACATTTATTTTATAAATCTATAATGTTGAATACATATGAATAAAAAATCCCAAATATAATAAATCATGTATAAAAATACCTTTTTATATAGTTAATATATGTGTTATTTTTACATGTGATGAAAGAAAAAATAAAGGTTAATATGTGTACGAGGCATAGTAAGGAGAGAAATTGTTCAAGTACATACCATTTTGTCTAGTGGGTACCCATGGTGGTGTTCCTCTAGGGTGATGCCATGTAGTTCCCTTTAGTTACCAACCCTATTAAGGACATGTTTGACAAGGGAATAAGGGTTGGAATAAGGGCCCTATTCCTCCCCCCCCCATTTGGGGGTACAGTACTTGTTCCCCCTCGGTTCTCCTGCTCTCCCCTCTACGCTCATCTCTGCCCTGAATTCGGGCAATCCCTATTCCGTGAGCCAATGATCCTCCAGCCGATGGTACTCCATCCCTCGCGTGAAGCTTCTCCAATGGGCCTCTACCCCCGATAACACTCTCGTGTGTGCGTGGCTTTTTCCCATGAGCTTTGCAGGTCATCCTTGCCATCAGGCTTCCCATCGCTTGTCTTGGAGCTCTTTATTGTGGTTCCACCGAAATCATTGGAGGTACGTCAAGGTCTTTACTCTTTGCCACAACCTTTAAGTAGGGGTGCGGTGTCCTTGGGGTTCCTTGGGTTGTCTTCTCCAATGGAACCCGACCATGGATCTAGAGTTTCGGGCGAACCATTGAAGCCCTATAAAAGGGCCTTAAGGGCTCCCTCCAATGATAACATGTCATCCCTCATCGAGTTCTTCCTCATGAGTCGTTGTATTAACATTTTTTCCTATGTGTGGTCCTTCTGGTGTGCGAGGTAAGTGATGAACCTGCATTTCATCATCTTTATTCGTTTTATTTTAGCTTAAAATCCCTTATAAAATACCTATAAATATCACTAATTTCATTCTTTTACTAATTCTAATTATTATGTAAATATTGTATATTTATCGCTATTTTAATCTAAAATAAATAAATAAATAAATAAGGGGAATAAATAAAATAAAAGACTGTATATATGCAATAGATACATGTTGAATCAGACCTCGAGAGAAGGTCAAGACTTGACTTGATCGACAAGGAATAAAGTAGGGGGAGATAAGGCCAAAAATCCCAGAAATACATTTGTCACTTGTAATTATTCATCACATGCACATTATTGTCTATAATACACAATTCTTCCATTATTTATTCATTACCAAATTCTTTGTAAAAAATTATTTCTTCTTGAAAATTTTGCATAAAATTCTTTGGTAAATAATAAAAATAATTGTAAATAAAAATATGTAAATAACATCACTTTCCAAAAAGCTACAAAGTACAAAATTACAAAATCATTATCATCCCCACATGAACTCCGAATTCATCAAAGTCATTTTCATTATACTCCAAATTAAATTATCTTTAAAATGGAGGTGATTTCATAAAATTCAGAGTTAAGGTGTGAAAATTTGGCTAATTGAGATATTACTATATATTATACCTATATATACTATACATAATATTTAATCATTTATTTTTTTTGCATAATTGTGAATATTATAATTATAATTACTTGTAAATATTACATTTCACTACAATAAAATACAAATAAAAATTACAATACCAAAAATCAACAAAGATAAAATCATGTATATATTGTATATGTATCACCATGTATATATTGTACTACTTGTACCTATTTAATTACCCTAATAAATTAAATCCTAAAAATCAAATAAAAATATCTTAAATCCTTGTATAAAATTGTAAATAAATAAAATATTAAATTATGTATATTTATATATAATAATTAATTTAAAAAATCCAAATATTGTATATATAAGTATACAAACCTGTAAATAATACCTTGTATTTATTTTAAACCTTATATATATTATTTAATTGAATAAAAATAACCAAAATTAACTTCAATTTCTTCTTAACATTTTTATTTACATTATGTAATTAAATAAATTAATTTTCAATTTTTAATTAAATTAATTTACATTTTTGCCTTTTTTTGTCGTCTAGTGTATTTTGTCCTCATCCTAGGAGCGATCTGATTGGTCGACCCGGGTTTGTTGACCCAGCTCAACTTGTTGGTCTCACCTGCTACCCGCTAATTTTGTTCATCGTCGTTACTTCACTGAATTTTCCACGTAACCCTGTTCACTAACTCCCTCCATTTCCTTCTCCATTATTGTCACGCAATTAACCCTCACGCTCGCTAGCCTTCCAAAAACAGTCAAGTTGCCTTTGATCTCGCCCATTCAAAATTTGAAAATCACCTGACTTCACCCTACAAATTTCATCCTCCCACCTCCGGAGAGCCCTTAATCCATCCTTGACCCATATTTTTGCCCGTGATCGGTTCCTACAAATAGCTACGGTGATAGAGCAACTACTCTTTGATTTGGAGTGCGAGAGTTTGAGTGAAGGCTGTGATTCAACCACGTCGTCGACGACCGCCGCACATCTCTACCTCTCCGCCACATCGCATATCGAGGAAATTTCCACCGTCTTTCTTATTCGTAGGTAACCTAGTTAGCTTAACTTTGATTCATCATATCAATTTCGCTTTGATTTTGTTAGAATCACATAGATCATATCTTTATCGTCCACCTCCTATCTGCACAATCGGAATAGCTCCGATCAACCAAATCGATTTCCAATTACGCCAGCACACTCACACCATCTTTCTCTAGCACGTTCACCATCTGATCACCTTCACTTCTTCATAGAGCTGGAGTTCGACTTCTTCTCCGACCACCTCTGTCGGAAGTGTCCGTTCACCCCCATTTCACACAATGTTAACTAACTTCTAAGTCAGAGGAACCCTCCGAGCTTCAGCTTCAATTGTAGGGTCAAAGACACATGTTTAAGCAAAGAGGGAAATCGGGAGGATTCATTTGTAGGAGAAACTTCTTCAACTCCCAAAACCGCACTTGAATACCTTTGCGCTCGATTGTTAGCTTCGATCGACAATGGAGGATACTAGGAAGCCGTAGCACCCATCAATAGAGGATTTGGATGAGCCAAGACCGAGATCTCCCCGATTAAAGCTCGTCGGAGTACTCCTTCATTCCAGTTCTTCCAGATCATCTCCCAACCGCACGACCAAGAATGGGGCCTCGGTTCACATCTCAGCCATTCATTCTGCCCCAAATTCTGAGCCGTAGATCGAAGCATCAGATGGGATCAACAACCTCCACACAAGATTGATTCTTAGTCGTTCGATCAATATGGAAGCGCATTTGAACCGTCTAAGGAGCCACGTCATTTATGGGTACATTTGTGACTTAACCCATGTATTTTATTTAGTTTTAAATAAGTCCCAACAAGGACACATGTCATCTTGTCATTGATTGAACATTTGCATTTTTATCCTTCATATTTATTTTATTTGCAAATGATCCTGTTTGAACTTTAGTGGGTGCTCATCACATGATTTTTATGGGTAAATTATAATAATAGGTTTTAATTTATGTTGCAATTAGATTTAATTTATTTACATAAAGGTCCAATCCAGCGAGGCATACGTGCCCGTGCACATGAGTTTTGGGGAATTTCGCATATCTAGCCCTGTATTTTATATCATTGTTATCATTTAGTCGCATACTTAAAATAATTACATATATACCCCTCTTTGTATGTATTTAATTTATTTACTAAAAATCAAATAAAAATGGTCAAAATACCTTTAAAAATTCCATGAAAATTCATGTAGGTACATGATTCATTCATCTTGCATCTATAAATTGCATTTGGCATTTTGATTAATTTTACTATTTATAAAAATTCAAAAATTTCATAAAAAATGTCCTATTTGCATTAAAAAGCCATAAAAATTATAAAACTTTATCGAAAAATTCTAAAAAAAATTCCATCTATTTATTTTGATCTTTTTAATTTCTGCCCAATTTTTGCATTCCTCATAAAAACCATAAAAATCGTAAAACTCCTAAAACATTAAAAAACATAAAAATTCTTTTAAAAATCTAAATAATCACAAAATAACTCTATGGAAAATATAAAAAATATACCTTTTATTATGCATATATTCATTTTTTTTTGAGCTTATTTGCTATTTTAAAATTCCAAAAACATTGATTTTATTTTCTATTTATTTAATTACATATTTTTTTATTTAAATGCTTTAAAATTGTGAAAAAAAATCTTGAAAAATTATAAAAACATAAAAAATTTATCTTAAACCCAAAAATAATTTCTATTTCTTTGATTATTTTTGCCATAATTGAAAAATACAAAAAGAGTTGAGTGTATGTGCTTTAAATTCTCTTTTATTCTCTTATTGTTTTAAAAAAATAAAAAATATATTAAAAAAATTAAAATCTGAAAAAACAAATAAAATTAATAAAATTAGAATTCAATAGAAAATACAAAATTTAAAAGGAAAAAACAACCAAGCATAGTGTGCATGAAGATTCCTTCATTCTTTCATTGAATTTTCATTGCATAGAATAACCCTCATGATTTTTGTAGCCTCCCTGAGTTCGATCCTATTAGTTATACAGGTAAATTAAATAGCAAATTCTCTTGCTACATTTTTGTATTTATTTTTGCTTGAGAATTAATAAAATTATTATTTGATG
Organism: Ottelia alismoides; assembly: GCA_037367405.1. Classification (NCBI taxonomy): domain Eukaryota; kingdom Viridiplantae; phylum Streptophyta; class Magnoliopsida; order Alismatales; family Hydrocharitaceae; genus Ottelia; species Ottelia alismoides. The sequence goes on from JAZKJV010005735.1 coordinate 1,633,699, forward strand.
CTTCTTTGGGTTGCACCAACCACATTTTCATTTGTGATTAATTCATTAAAATAAAAGCTCGAATTTTCACGCTCAACAAAATGGCCTCGTTGCCAGGGAGGCATGGCGAGGGTAGTTAGGTTTTCCTTTGACCTGCTATTCTTGGTTATATATTTTTGTTTATATTTTCCTACATTTATTTCGTTCTTCATATTCACTGTATTTATTTCCATTATTTTTGCTCATATTTATATACTTGTGTATCTTACACATTCTTTATTTCCTCTTTCTTACGAGGGTCCGACGAGCGAGGGTGGCATTCTTAGGAGTGCCGGTGCACCCATGCGAAGCGGAGGCGGCTCGATTCTCCACCAAGCCGCGGGAGAGTGTAGGAGGAGGAGAAGAAGATTTAATGGAGACCATCATTTGGAGCATAGATAGTTTTTATTTGTTTTAGTATTTTAGTCATTCAAAAACTCTTGTAAAAGGGATACTCTATACCTTATGTGGGGGGTATGTTTCGCCATGTGTCAGTGCACTTGGGGGACCTCATCGGTTTCGTTTTCATCACCTTCTTTTTCTTTGTTTTCACACGGTTTTATGTGCTTGAGACTTTAGTGATTGCTTTACTAACTTGCTTGAGCCAGGTAATTAGTTAGATCCAAAGCCCTAAATAAGAATTTTTGTACCTATAGAGTAGAGCGTAATTGGACTTAGTCAAATTTAACTCGTTCTTGCCCGATAATAGAAGTCATTGCTAGGATGATTCACGTGCATCATTTAGGTTCATTTAATTTCTATATTTAAATTTTGTGTGGATTCTCCTGTCTGTAGAGTGTTGGCGACAATGTACGCATCTCTAAACTCCTGCATGCATCATTGAATTTTATTGTGTATTGACAATTCCGATCTCCTTCCCCTTTTTCACTCACATAATTCAAATAGGAAATTGGACACTCGGTAAATGATTCATTGCAAAATATTCAAAAAAGAGTGACGACTTGGTAAAACTGGGGCTGCTAAAGAAAACTCGACCCTAAAACTAAACATAAGGACAATCACAATTATTTTGGGGAGAGTAACCCCCTCATTGTTTGAATTTACTTGCAAAGTGAGAGAGAGAGATGAACACTAGGATAGATCCAAGCCTGGATTTTCATTTAGACTACTGGTTCTATAAAAATGATTAGCTACTTCTCAGTAAGGGAATGCAGGTAACTGGTAAACGGTCCATATTTCCTTAACAGAGTGGGTGGTTTAAAGAACATTGTGTAAGGCTCCGTCCTTAAGTAATGGGTAGCCATTTTTACGGTCCGTACTTACACCCATACTGGTTGAAAGTGGATGCAACTAGTCGTAAGAATCGGGCAAGCCTTTAGGGAAATACAAGCACCTAACAACTCGTTAACTCTTTCAGAAGTTGTATTTATCACCAAATAAAATTGAAAAGATAACAGACTAAACTCTTATGGTCTTCATTTGTGTTGAGTGAATAGGGGGTTTGTTTTGTGTTTGATTGCTAGTGCTAGAGATCCTTCTGCATACTTCGCGCCTTATACTCATTCTCTTCTTATTTGACTTCCGTGTTCTCGCATCTCCCCTCTTCATATCGAAGATGCCGGATTGGAGCATTTCTCGTTCGAACTTTGCGGACTCATATCACACTCCAAACGGTCATCTTCTACTCGGGAAGACTCACTTCTCGAGTATTCCTCTTTCTCCACTTCACCTTTCACTTCATCTATGAATATGCTGTTTAAGATTGACTCTAATCTTGAACTATCATTTGGGACTCCATCATTCCTGAAGACTAATCCAATGCAGTTTATACTTGCAGAAACAGATACAGTGCACTTGATGCCACTAAAGAAAAATGTTCCATGGCTGAACAGTCCGAGATCAACACTACCATGTACGCCTCCATTCAGTCCATTTAGGCACAATTGACAGAACATGCTGACCTTCAAGCAACATTGAGAGATATGATTCTCGAACTGAGGTAGGATAGGAGAGAGGAGGATAGAAACAATAGAGGATGTGGGAATGGAGGAGAAGAACCTGTAGAGCCAGTGGCTAAGCTCTCACTTAGGGAATCATATAATCTAGGAGCAAGATAGACAAACACATGGATTCAAATTCCTGCAATTCATGGGAATTTTGAGCTTAAGCTCACTATTTTACCATTACTCCCTATATTCCATAGAAACATTAATGAAGAACCATATGTACACCTATTGAATATGCATTTCAACATTTTTATTCAGTTATTTTATATTAAAATCCCTTATAAAACACATGTATATATTACTAAATCTATATTCTTACTAACCTGCATCTGTGTATAAATATTGTACATTAATTACTATTTAACCAAAAATAAATAAATGAATGAATAAAGGAAAAATAAAGAAAATAAAAGATTGTATATATGCAATAGATACAGGTGACCCGAACCTCGAGAGGAGGTCAAGACTTGACCTGATCGACCAGGAATAAAGTAGGGGGAGATATGGTCTTTAATCACAAAATACAAAAAAATATTTTGTAAATATTTTTCATTTATTTTGTATATATTGTGTAAAAATTGCACTATTTTATTTATCCATAAATTGACCTATAATTAAATTATTTCTAAACAAAAGTTGTAAATAAAAATGTTTCCTAAATAATAAAAATACTTGTAAAATAAAATCATGTATAAAATAAAAGTAACCACACTCAGAAAAAGCCGTATATCAATAATTGAAAGACCAGTTCATGCTCCGTATGGACTCAAATTGAATAAACTCACTTCCATTGTATTCTAAACTAAATTATCTTTAAAATGGTAGTGGTTTCATAATTTTTGAAGACCATTTGAAAGACGGTTTTCTATGGTGGTTTTGCAATTTTACCATTTATTTATTGTATATATTTATCCATATTTATTTTTATACATAATTTATACGTAAATAATTGCAAATATTTTTTTGTTAATTATTAAAAATAAAAATAATAAAAATAATAATAACATAATTTCCTTATTTAACTGTGTATATAATGTACCATATGTATATATTATATGTATATAATTAATTTCCTTAAATAACCACACTAAAAATAGATAATTAACCTTTATTATTTAAATTATTAAAGTGACGAAAACAATTTATTTATTTATTTATGTAAATAATATACCATGAGTATTTAATTTAATTAAATCCTTAATTAACCCACCATTAAGGTGGCTCATTACGTTGTTGATATTTATTATTATTTTAATAATTTCGAAAATTATTTTATTAATTAATTTAATTCCACCATTAGCATCCTTCCTTCTCTTTCTCTCCATTCAAGTTCTTTTTTTATTTATTGGACTCATCTTCACTTATTCCCATTTGATCAATCTTTGGTGAGAGGAGCATAATCTACAAGAGCTGTCTTGTTATAGAAAGGTTCCCAGTTTCCGAGCCATCCGGTGACAGCGAGTCAGTCCTCATTGAGGCCATCACGACATTATCTCCTCCCACTGTGAGATCCATTTTATTTCTCGTTTTTCATATAGGTTAATCATAGTGTAATTTTTTGTTTTAATTCATTGTCTTTAATTCTAGATATTAGATTCTCATTCCTAATTCATCATCAAGATTTGATCTGCTCCCGATTCTGATTTCACATCCACATCTCGATCTACACATGTTCACCTTATATCTCTCAAGATCTCTCACCTCCAGCCACGTACGGTGATCGGAGCCACAGTTCCTTCCATCACCAACGACGGAACCCCTTCGCCCACTAATTCTTGTTTATTTTTTTGACTGAGTCGTCATGCTCAAGTCGAGTTTTTGTATTTCGATTTTATTGCAGGAACATGGATTAAAAAAAGGATTACAAAAAAAAAGATTACAAAAATATATCATCTCTATTCAAAAAAATACAAAAAATAAATAAAATTTAGACGACTGCATTTCCACTGTCGCGACAGTCTGTGCGCCACGCCCTCAGCCTAGACCACCGCACAACCGACCACATGGGGGCAATGTATCGCCCCCTCGCGCGAGCCACCATCCGTCATTGCCCCATCCACCTAGAGCGGATCTGCCACATCAGCCCACCACCGACGCCTGCTTGGAGCTCCTCTAGAATCACCGACCGCCACCATACCATCTCACGATCACTGCCGCCTTCACCAGCGCTCCCGCGTAAAGCTTCACCACCGTTATCCACTACCTACAAGAGGAGAATGCACCCACCGTGAGCTCCTTCCAGATCCTCTGCCCGTTGTAAAGCCCTCCATCATCTCCACACGAGCCGCGCTATAGCCTCCCACGCTTGCTTGGAAACCGTCAATCGCTGTCGTTGCTTGCAAAGTTAGGAAAGGGGGTGGCGTGCCCCTTTTGCAGGAAATAAAGAAGAACAGAAGAACTTACATTGTGGCCTAAATTATTTGGGCAAATTAAATTACAATAAAGCCCCCAAATTTTCTCAAAATCGCAAAAGACCCCTCCAAAGCCTAGCACGTGCAGCGCACGATTCACTGGGTAATTTGCGAAATTTACCCCGAATTTTAGTTTTATCATATTTTAATGCAGAAGCATTGAAAAATTCTCTTTTAAGTCCCTGTTTATCCAGACTCTATGTAGATGCCTTTTTATCATTAAAATAAATGTTTTTCATGCTCAATAAATTCTAAAAAATCATGTTATGTCCCTTTTTGTGTGTCTCTTCTTAATGTAAAATTTTCATTATAATTTATTATCATTAGATTTTATTAAAAAAAGTCAAAAACTTCATATTTTTACCTATTTGAAATTTGAAAATTCATAAAAAATCAATTATTATGTCAAAAATTATAAAAAAATAGATTATTTTTCTTTTTGTATATTTTATTTCTTGTGCAAATTTCATGTATTAATCATTTTTCAAATCCAAAAAAATTACAAATTACTAAAAATCTTATAAAAATCACAGAAAGTTGTAGAAAATTCCAAAAATTGTGATTGCATTTCTGTTTGTAGATAATTCATTATAATTTTTAGGAAAAATAAATCCAGTAATTTTTAATTTATTTTAAATTTTTAAATTGCAAAATAGTCTTATTTGTTCGCTATTTGTGTTATTCCCCATTTTTATTCATTTTGAAATTCTAAAAAATCTAAAAATATCTGAAAAATTACAAAAATAATAAAAAAATCATCAAAATAAAAAATATTTATTTGATTTTTTTGATCATTTTTAATATATTTGAAAAATAACCAAAAAGTTGCATTTATTTTGTGTATAAATTTGCTTTGAAAATTTAATTATTTGAAAATAAAAATTTACAAAACTAAAAACCAATAAAAAGTAAAAATTAGAATATAAAAAAATATAAAAAAACTAAAAAATAAAGAAAAAGTAAAAATCTCACAAAAACCAAGATAGTTTGCATTTGAATTCCCGTTTTTTTGTCGATTTTTTAATTATTAGAATTACCCTCGGGATTTGTAGCCTCCCAGAGTTCGATCATGTTGCTATATAGGTAAAATAATTAGTAAAATTCTTTTTCTACATTTTTGTAATTAATTTAGTTTTAGAAGTAGATAAAATTTTTGTTTGGCGATTCTTTGGGTTGCAACGACAACACTTTTATTCAATAAATAAAAACCTACTCAAAATCCTGCACAATAAAATGGCATCGTTGCCAAGGAGGCACGGCGAGGGTAGTTAGGTTTCTCATTTGACCTGTTATTCTTGGTTGTAAATTTCTGTTTATATTTTTATACATTTTTTATAATTGTAATGATTCAAATTCATTTTTTTTCTGTTTATATTTTATCACATTTAATTCATTATTCATATTCACGGTATTTATTTCATTCATTTGTGCTCATATTTTTATAATTGTGTTTCTTACACATTCTTTATCTTCTCTTTCCTACGAGGGCCTGATGAGCGAGGACGACTTTCTTAGGATAGCTGGCACATTCAAGAGAAGTAGAGGCAGCTTGATTCTTAACCAAGTTGCAGGAGAGCGTAAGAGGAGGAGGAGAAGATTTGAAGGAGACCTAACATTTGAAAAAAAATATTGCATAGACTTTCATTTATTTATTTCTAGCATTTGAACTCTTGTAAAAGACTCTATGTACCTTGTTTGCAGGGTCTGTTTCGCCAAGTGTCGGTGCACTTGGGGGACTTCATCGGTTTTATTTTTTATCATTTTTATTTTTAATTATTTCTCGCATATTTGTGTTTTCCGACTTTATTTTATTTTATTTTCTGAGTGAAGCCCCTAGCCTTAGGTTTTATTTGGTTGAGCCAAGTAGTTATTAGGTCCAAAACCCTAAAAGAATATCTGTTCCTATAGATTATTGGACTTAGACAAATAATAACTTGGTTTTTCCCGAATAGAAGTTACTGCTTAGGACAGTTCCCGCTTACATTTGCATATAGTTTAGTTTTAATTTTTATGCATAGATCACATTGCATGTAGAGTACTGGAGTCAGGTACGCACCTCTATCTCTAGCATTTGCGTTTCATATTTTCTCATGCATCGGCTTTTTTGTTTTCCTCCCCCTGTTTTGTGGATATAGGAATAAAGGAAATCAGAAAATTCGTTAGACGTATTTTTTTTCAAAAATATCAAAAAAAGTGAAAATTTTGAAAATTAAAAATTGGGACTACTAATATCACTTGGACCCTTAAAATTAAATGTAATTGATTTATACCATTGTCTTGGGAGAGCAACCCCCTCATTGTATTCACGTTTTATTTGCCACATACGCACTAAGGATTAATGCCCCCATCCCATGACTTCCTACGTGTTTGTACAACTTTGTGTTTGATCACCTAACTCTAAAATTGATAAGATAATTGACCGAACATTCATGGTCTTCACATTTGTTGAGTTGGTAAGCTGGGGGTTTGTAGTGTTTGTTTGTACTTGGTGTTGAGTTAATTACGATCTTTTTTCTCCACACCATTAGCAATCACTTTAAAAAAATCATCATCGCTCATATTTTCCCTCCCTCCCACCCTTCACTCTAAGGGCCAAATGTTGTCCAATAGTTCCCAAGCTTAGATCCCTTCACTCTGGCAGGTCAACGATCTCTTTGATCTTGACCAAGATTTCTTTGAGCCTTATATTTCTGATCTATTGGACAATTTTTCTCTTAATTCGAGAGAGAACCCTTTACTTGAATATGATCATTCGTTCTCTCCCTCGAATCATCCTGATTTCTTACATCTCCCTAGGGGTTATCTGCGGGCGGTGTGTTCTTTGTACTCGGTTTCACTCCCTGGTTGTGCATCCGATCTGTTGGATCACGAGACCGAGTCTTCTGACTATTCTGAGTTTTCTGATTCTTTCAAGTCTTCTAATTTTCCTAAACTTGATCTTTCTTCTCTCCTTGATGACCCTCGCAAGGATAAGCCAACCCATGAGTTATTCGATGTTATACCTGATCTCTCTTCAATACATGCATCAGATATCTGCTTTCTTATTGAGTCTCCTAATCTTGAACTTACATACATTTTTCATATGGTGATTGATGTGGAGGATTCCATGATAGATCTTTCCTTCTCCGTGTTCCATTTTTTCGATTCCAACCATTCACTCCATTCTGACCTTGAGTCGAAGATCTCATTTGTGCTACTAATACCTAACTTGACTTCCTCTTCTATTAACCCGGTAGCTGAAACCCACCTGATTTCCTATCTGGGTGTCCTCGTTCATACTTTTGACCACATTGTTGTTCTCACACTGAGATAACAATGATAGTACGGTATTCACATTACAGATGTCGTCCTTAACCTTGATACTTCGTTGTCCTAGCCTTTACGCCTAACTAGGGGTGTAAACTCTAGTGCTTGTTGAGAGGCACCTCAACAATGTCTACCTTGTATATATGTGTTTCATATTGATTTACGCCTTCCTTTTTCCGTTTATCATTCATCTCTTGTCTGTATATGTGTGCTATACTTAGGATGTACTCTATTCTAAGTATGGGGGTGAATGATTCGGGTTGTTCATATTCGTCCTGTTCACCACTCATGTTGTTGCTTATACTTAAGGATAATCTACCCTAAGTATAGGGGGAGCGATGTTGTTCATATCGTCTCTTTATGTTTTTATTCTTCTAATCTCTCGATTGTCCCCCGACTTGTTGATATTCTATACTTAGGGCTATTCTACCCTAAGTATAGGGGGGTAAGACTTGTCGTTGTGTCTGTCAATTCCTTTCCCCAGTTTTCCCTCTTTTACAGTCTTCTATACTTAGGAGTAATTAATCTTAAGTATAGGGGGGATCACTGACTTCTATTCATTCTTTGAGCCATTGTTGTATAGTGTTCTTTTCACTTTTCTATGCTTAGCACAAGTTATGTCTTCCTTTGTAGCTCTTTTATCACTATGAGGACATAGTTCGAGCTAAGTATGAGGGTGTCGTATATATTGTATATATAATTTAGCCATAACTCGTACTTTTATTAATAATATGGCTATTATATTATGGGATGTATATATTCAAAAAATCCGTGTGTGTATAAAACCCTTAATCATTTATCCTCCTGTAAATAAAATCCTTTATTGTATATATAAAACTTGTATATAAATCTTCTTGTAAAAAACTTGTATAAAATTTGTATAATCCTTGTATATATTTAGTTTACTAACCCCTTTTTTTCTTTAAAACCCATAAAAATGCTTAAAATCCATAAAAAATTGCAAAACCCTTTGAAAACATTTCAAAAGATTTTCCCTTTTCTTTATTTTAAAAAATGTTTTATATATACTTCATGCATTTGCATATGTATTTTTCAGAATAATATTGACATTTAAACTAGTTTGGAATACAATTGAAGAATGGAGCTTTGTTATGACCATAATCCACTTAATTTCAGAGGAACCTTATAAGAACTGGAGTTGAGACTTTTCAGGTTCTAGTGACTTAATTCTTCGAGTCCACAAGACTATGTTCACATGTCATCTTGATTGGTCTAAGTAGAATATTTAACAACACACACATGATTCTCCTAGACTGTGGCTTAACTTGGACAAGCACTCTACACGCAGCTCTTCATGGATGGGGTGGTGAGGGGGCTGAATCCTTTGGCTTAGGGTAGCACACGGGTGTGTAACAACTAGTGGAAACATCCATCTTCCTCTAGGGAGGGTAGTGCATCTCAATCTGGTTTAGTAGCATTGAGGTCTAAAGACAGGATGTTGTGGGGTTGCAATAATGCTTCAAAAAAGGGATAGTCTATTGGGTCAAGAAGAAAAACTCCCTATGTACATGTTGCACCCTTGTATATATTATATAAAAAATGCAAAAACTCCAAAAAGTGGATAGGTCTGATTGAAAATAAAATGCATGTTGGAGTGTATAATAAATAAGCAAGGATGAGTATCAAAGTCAAATTATTGTGAGCTTACAGCTGGATGACTTGGCTACACTAGTCATGCATACAAGGATAGGTAGTTACACTGGCTACTATCTATTCTTTTCTCCATGTCCTCCTCTTGAGCTAGTTGCACTTGAACTTAGAAGGGAATATCTTCGCTCCTCGAGGAAAGAGTTGCTAGAATGACAGACTAGAGTTACCTTGTTGAGGGAGGTTGTTTCTTTGCTACTTGTGAGGTGAGGAGCTATATTTCACTTACACTGTACAAGTAAAGATTCATAGTCATAAGAATTTGTGTATGTAGACTTGTTCTGACCTGAATGTTGAGGTGACTTGAATAAGAGTCTTTTGGAACTTGATAGTTGTAAGGCTTTAAATCCATTTCCCATTAAGGTTCTGCTACACTAATAATCCAAAGGTCTGGCCGAGCTCCATACTACAATTTTATTAAGATAAGTTTAATACTCAATATTGCTCTAATTTCTTTATTTTTCCTTTATTATTTTCTTTTTTATTCACTTATTCTTTCAAATAAGTGTTTGCTATGGGACTAGCAAAGGTAAAGCATAGGGGGATGATGAACCTTCATTTCATCATCTTTATTCATTTATTTTAGTTTAAATCCCTTATAAAACACCTGTAAATATCACTAATTTCATTCTCTTACTAACTTTAATTATTGTGTAAATATTGTATATTTATTATTATTTTAATATAAAAATAAATAAAGAAAGAAATAAAGGTAAAATAAAGAAAATAAAAGACTGTATATATGCAATAGATACAAGCTGAATCAAACCCCGAGAGAAGGTCAAGACTTGACCTAATCGACAAGGAACAAAGTAGGGGGAGACAAGGCCAAAAACACCAAAAATCCTAGAAATACATTTGTTACTTGTAATCATTCATCATCTGTACATTATTATCTATAATACACAATTCTTCCATTATTTTATTCATTACCAATTTTTTTGTAAATAAAAATGAATTCTTCTTGAAAATTGTGTATAAAATCCTTTTGTAAATAATAAAAATAATTGTAAATAAAAATCTGTATATAATATCACTTTCCAAAAGCCACAAAGTACAAAATTGCAAAATAAATTTCTTCCCCATCTGAACTCCAAATTCATCAGACTCACTTTCATTATACTTCAAAGTAAATTATCTTTAAAATGGAGGTGATTTCATAAAATTCAGAGCTAAGGTGTGAAATGTGGCCAATTGGGATATTATTATATATTATACCTATATATACTATACATAATATTTAATCATTTATTTTATTTTGCATAAGTGAATATTATATTTTTAATTACTTGTAATATTGTATTTCATCAAAGAAAATATAAATAAAAATCACAATACTAAAAATCAACAAAGATAAAATCATGTGTATATTGTATATGTATCACCATGTATATACTATACTTGTACCTATTTAATTACCCTAATAAATTAACTCCTAAAAATAAAATAAAAATATCATTAAAATCCTTGTAAAATATTATACATAAATAAAATATCAAATTATGTATATGTATATATAAATAATTAACTAAAAAACCCAAATACTGTATATATAAGTTTACATACTTGTAAATAACACCTTATATTTTTTGTAGCCCTTGTATATATATTATTTAATTAAATAAAAATTACCAAAATTATCTTTAATTTATTCTTAACATTTTTTATTTACATTATGTAATTAAATAAATTCATTTTCAGTTTTTAGTTCAATTAGTTTATATTTTTAGCCTTTTTCGTCGTCTAGTGTATTTTATCCTCATCCTAGGAGTAATCTGATTGATCGACCCGGGTCAACTAGTTGGTCTTCACTTGCCGCCTGCTAATTTCATTTGTCGTTGTTACTTTGCCTAATTTTCCATGCGCCCCTATTCACTACCTCCCTCCATTTCCTTCTCCATTATTGTCGGGAATTCAACCCTCTAGCTCGCCAACCTTCCAAAATTAGTTGTCGCCTTCGATCTCGCTCATTTCAAAATTTGAAAGTCACTTGACTTGACCTTATAAATTTCATCCTCCCACCTTTGACGAGCCCTTAATCCGTCCTTAACCCGTATTTTTGCCCACGATAGGTTCCAAGAGATAACTGTAGTGACATAACAACTGCTCCTTGATTTCGAGTGCGAAAGTTCGAGTGAAGGCTGTGATTCAACAACGTCACCGATGATCTCCGCGGCACTTATCCGCCTCTCCGCCACATCACAGATCGAGGTGATTTCCACTGTCTTTCTTATCCGCAGTAACCTAGTTAGCTTAACTTTGATCCAGCATATCAATTTCACTTTGATTTTGTCAGAATCTCGTAGATCAGATCTTTATCGTCCATCTCTGATCTGCACGTTTAGAGGAGATCTGATCAACCTAATCTATTTCAACTACACTATCACACTCGCACCATCTTTCTCCAGCCCGTTCACCATCTGATCACCTCCAGTTCTTCATAGAACTGGAGCTCAACTTCCTCTCCGACCACCTCTATCAGAAGTCTCTGCTCATCCCCATTTCACGTGCTTTCGACCTAACTTCTAAGCAAAAGGAACCCTCCAAGCTTCAGCTTCAATTGGAAGGTTAAAGACACACGTCTGAGCAAAGAGGGAAACATGAAGGATTCATTTGCAAGCGAAACTTCTTCAACTCCCATAACCGCACCTGAATACCTTTGAGATCGATTGCTAGCTCCAATCGATAGTGGATGATCCCAAGAAGTTGTAGCACCCATCAGTAGAGGATTTGGATGAGCCAAGACCGAGATCTCCCCGATCAAACTCGTTGGAGTACTCCTTCATTCCAGTTCTTTCAGATCATCTCCCAATCACACGATCAAGAACAAGGCCCAGTTTACATCTCAGCCATTCATTCTACCCCAATTCTAAGCCGTAGATCAAATCATCATATGGGATCGACGCTCTCCACACAAGATTGGTTCTTAGTCGTCCGATCAGTATGGAAGTGCATCTGAACTGTCCAAAGAGACACATCATTTATGGGTACATTTACGCCTTTACCCTTGTCTTTTATTTATTTTTAAATAACTCCCTCCGAGGACAAATGCCATCTTGTCTTTGATTGAACATTTTGCATTTTTATCCTTCATATTTATTTTGTTTGCAAAATGGTCTTGTTTCAACTGCAGTGCGTGCTCAGTACGTGATTTTTATGTGTAAAATGCAATAAAAGGTTTTAATTTCTCTGCTAGATTGGCCCTCAAAATTAATTTATTTACATAAAGGTCCAGTCTAGTGAGGCACATGTGTCAGCGCGCGAGGGTTCTTTTGGGAATTTTGCGTATCTAGCCCTGCATTTTATACCATTATTATCATTTAGTCTGCATACTTAAAATAATTACATATATAGCCTGATTTTTATGCATTCAATTTACCCATTAAAAATCAAATAAAACTTGTCAAAATATCTTTAAGAATTCCACAAAAATTCACGTAGGTACCTGATTCATTCATCTTGCATCCATAAATTGCATTGGCATTTTGATTATTTTTATTATTTATAAAAATTCAAAAACTTCATAAAAAGGTTCTATTTGTATTTAAAAAAACTTAAAAATTATAAAACTTTATCGAAAAAATCTAAAAATTGTCTGTTTATTTTGATTTTTAAAAATTTATATCCAATTTTTGCATTTTCATTCCTCATAAATGCCATAAAAATCATAAAACTCCTCAAACATAAAAAATTCATAAAAATTATTTTAAAAATCCAAAGAAATCACAAAATGACTCTTTGGAAAATATTAAAAATATATATTTTATTCTTTATATAATTCATGTATTTTTGGCCTTATTTTCTATTTTAAAATTCCAAAAACATTCATTTTATTTTCTGTTTATTTAATTCCCTATTTTGATTTATTTAAATGCTTTAAAATATTTATAAAATCTGAAAATTAAAAAACATTAAAAATTTATCTAAAACCCAGAAATTATTTTTGATTAAATTTCTAGCTATTTTTGAAATAACTAAAAATTACAAAAAGAGTTTATTGTGTGTGCTTTAAATTCTCTTTAATTCTCTTATTGTTTTAAAAAAATAAAAATATATAAAAACTTAAAAATTAAAAACATGAAAACTAAATAAGAAATAATAAAATTAAAATTCAATAAAAAAATAGAAAATCCAAAAAGAAAACACAACAACCAAGCATAGTGTGCATAAAGATTCCTTCATTCTTTCATTGAATTTTCATTGCATAGAATAACCCTCGGGATTTTCGTAGCGTCCCTCAGTTCGATCATGTTAGCTATGCAGGTAAATTAAATATCAAATTCTCTTGTTACATTTTCTGCAGTTATTTTTGAATGAGAATTAATAAATTTTTTGTTTGACTCTTCTTTGGGTTCTAATGACTGCATTTTCATTAGTGGTTAATTCATTAAAATAAAAGCATGAATTTTAGCACTCAACAGTAAGCTTCGCGATCTGATCTTTTGCGTTTATAATTGTTAATGTTTTCTTGAGATTGGATGTGCTTTGAGTCCCTAACGAACTGAAGAATTGCTCTATTGTTGTTGTAGCTTGGGAAATCTAGGAACCGTCAAAATTGATCACACCAGGAAATGATATAGAGAATCAAGTCTCAATGCGATCAAGATTATTTATTTTACTTGGATAAGTCCCAAGGTCGAACTCAGGGACGTAATATAAAGGTTCATAATCATTCTTTAAAATTTAGAAAATTAGATTTTCAGAGGTGAAGAATGTTTTTGGGTATTTGTATTTTTCAAAATTTAGGGGTTTCAATTTAAAAGATGTAATTGATTAAAAGAAATATGATGAACCTCTGTATTGATTGTGTTTGCCCCTTTGTACGTGAATCTTTCAAATATTTTAATGCAGAGAAAATAATGATATGATGTGTAGGACAAGAAATAAATAAATGTAATATTTATTGATTTTTAAATGATGCAATATGATGCAATGCATGTAGATCAAGCAGAGATAAAGCAACCAAGAACAAGCGTGCTAATTAATTAGTTCCTCCCCCCCTTCAATTCATATCAAAGATAATATGTCAATTACTTTCAAACTAGATCACCAATAAAAGTCCCCCAAATAATTACCTGGTTTTTACAATTAATTATTAAGCAAGAAAAATCAGTGTAATGAATAGGTATGATCAATGGATCGCATAAGCTCCTCAATTTAATTGATGCTAAAAAATGTCACACAATAAATAATGTAATGTTATATATGACAGTCAATGTTATAAGTATAAAAATGACACCAAGAGCAAAGAAATCCGATGGTAGATGTTCAAGTTATGATAAATGAAGTTTCAAGGACTGAACTGTAATAATCATGAATAGAAGTCTGCATTAATACCCTTTGAAGTAGTGTGTATGTAATTTTATAGAATCGAGGAGCTTTTGTTGAAATTTACCCTAGGTGGGGATCTTGATGTGATTATTTGAATTTTAAAGGGTGCCTCTATAATTTTCCCGAAGTCACATGTGTGGGGTGCACGACCAGGGTCTTTATATAGTTCTGGAAGAATGGGGGGTCGGGGCGCAATTTAACTCATGCGCACATGGGGTACACATGAAGACTTGAGGTTCGGGTGGATGTTCCAACGGCTCCCCCCACATGGCTTCGTCTCCTTGCTTCGAGTCGCCCCAAGCACAAGGCTAGGGTCCTTAGCTCGGTGGTGATCATGGTCACACGTTGGAAGTTAGATCTAACAATTGAATTTTTGGTCAAGGATGAATGGCATAGATTGTGTTGTTCTTGATCTTAGGGCGCATGTAGCTCTTGTTCTTCCTCCAAAGTCATCTTCTATTCCATGAGAAGCTGGCCAACGACGATGCTTTTGCTGCTCGGAGGGCGAGGGCGGAAACTCTGATGGGCGGTGTTGAGTCACGAAGAGATGGAAGATGAAGCAGTTGAGAAAGAATGTGGTGGTGAGGTGGTTCAGATGGTGGAGGCGATTCGCAGGCGATGCAGGGGATGTGACTGGGATTTGGGTACAGAGATGATGAGAAGAAGAAGCAGTATCAAAATAGATAAATGCAAGGGGGGTTCTGGAGATTTGCCTGGCAGGTGGAAGAGAATGGGGTCTCACTACGATCGTCACTCGATCATCGTGGCAGAGAAGGTGAGAGCTCTGGCTGCCTTCATAAGGAAGCAACATAGAGGATTGCTCTGTGGATCTCACTTAGAAGTTCATCGCCTGAAGCGTGAAGGCAATGTCACCACCTCCAACTCCGGCTTCCTCTATCTTATGTTTGTTAATGGCAGATTCCACAGATGATTCGCAAAGATGGTGGGTGAGGCTTTAAATAGAGGGAGATGTCTGGAGATTGGGGGTGGCTATGGCGATAAGGTTGGTTGGGAGGCATCTACGATGGTTAGAGGCGATAAGGGTTTAGAATTAGTTTGGGTTCCAAGGATAAAGTAGGTAAGGGTTGCAGATCTCCGGTCATTGGGTGACAGAAGAGAGGGTAGAGGATGGCCGGATATCGGGTGGAGCCAATTGGTGATGATAGGATTAGGGAAGAAGGGGTAGATTGCGTACATGCGATCGGAGTTGAGGGATCAACAGAGAAGAGAGGAGCGAGTGGTGTTGGTGTAGAGGAGAAGACCCTCACGTGCATGGCACGTGAGGAGGAGGGAGATGGGTGTCATGTGCTAAGCACGTGTGATGAACAAAAAATCCACCTCTTTAATAATCGATAATTGTAGTATAGGAGGTAGAATTCTGATAAAAAAATCACAAATTTTGAATATTGTGGTATAGTTTTTACTTGGAAAGTATACCAAGGCCGAACACAAGGAACAATGATTTTTAGCTGTGCAATTCTAAATTAATTTTGATAATTAATTAATTGCTATGTTAATTTCTGTGTCAGAAAATAAAGTGAAAAATAAAAGAAATGATAAAAGAAATGCAATGCAAGCAAATAGAGGGAACAATGAAGCACGGGATTTGTGATTAAGTTATATTCAATCCTCAATCAAATTGATCAATTAATCTTCGAATGAAATCACAAATCTAAAAATATAATTTCAAGAAATATTTATCAACTTATTTTCAGGATGTAGACCAAACTATTAATCAATGAATAATAATCCCGTAAATGAAGAGATCAAAAATAATCCTCAAGAAGAAATGACCTTAAAATTCCCTGTAATTTAATCCTCAAATAAAATGAACATCAATCACATAAAATGTTAGGTAAATAAATTTATGCCTCCTCGATTATGCCCCTACAGAGATTAATTCCTTATTTAAAATGATCGATTATCAGTAAAAAATTAATTTAATAAAAACTTCTCAATGGAGCCCCTTGCAAATTAAGTCAAATTTTCTCAAGATAAATATGGCACAAAATATATCAAAATTCATCCCGCATAGATCATTAGTCGCTCAATAATAATCATCAATAAATAGCTTCTAATCTTTTCATAAGATATATAAGATGATAGAACATAGAACAAGCTTCAAAACAGCATATTGTGCACAAAAAATGGATAAAAGATAAAAAAGATATGAAGAAATGAATTTTTGGGGACTAAAATATAATAAAAATAAATAGTTTCATCTCAAAAGTCCCTTGAAGGCATTATATGCAATTATTTGAAGTTGTTTGGGCTTTTATGCAATTTATCAAAGCGGACACGTGCATTGCATGTGACTTGGGCGATGGGGACTTCCTTGCAATTTCTTTGAAATGTGAGGGCTCAGTTATAATTAACCCAGCCCTCACATGCGGGGCACATGCCTCTGAGGCTCGGAGGGAGCTTTGGCGGCTGAGGTTGAGACTCGTGGGCGAAGCTGAGGCTCAGATGCCTGAACCTCCACGCGACTGTCGAGAGGTTCGGGCTCACTAGAACCTCGAGGCGTTGAGGGAAGGCTTGGATGGTGACACATATGTTTAAGGATCGTCGAATCAAGGCCAACCCTTGATACAACAGTGGTTATGTGTCGAGGGGAGAAATAGAGTGGAGGTCAATGGATGTCAGTGGAGGTGGACAGGCGACGGTGGCTGGAGCTCAGACATCACACAACTGAGGTAGAGCGGTGGTGAGGATCGAGGGTGGTGATGCACGGTGGAGGCGAGGGGAGGTGCGATGAGATGTGTAATTGTTCTTGGTGGTGGCAGAATACCAAGCGTGGTAGGCGGAGCGACGAAGCCCATGGGCGGAGGTGGTTCGGCTAGCGGTGCTACGTAGCCGAAGTGGTCGGCTGAGGAGTCAAGGTGGGGATATCCTCGAGGCGGAGGTGATTGTCTAAGGTAGTAAAGGGCAACCGAAGTGGACGGCGATGCTAGGGCCATCGAAGGCGATAGACGATGGTGTCTATAGGTGAGGGTGCATGGGCAGAGGGGGGAAAGGAAGGTGGTTGGTGACTGATGACTCAAGAATCCCGTGATTAGGTTAAGGTGTAAATCAGGGTCGTTGCGAGCTGAACCGCGAGGCTAAGTCAACAGGAAAAATCAAGACCACCAAAACAAAATTCAAACAAGTCAAACAAATAGCGGTCTTGCTATTTTATTTTACCTGGTATAGCTACCAGGGTCGAACACAAGGAGCACAGATTGAGAATCCTACGAAGTAGGCAGGCGATCAAAACTAAAAGAAATAAATTTTTTTGGTGTATTTTGTATTTTTAAATTTTTGTGTGATTTTTAAAATCAAGAAAATAGATAAAGAACTCAAAAGGCCAAAGCAAACAATTATTCGACACAACAAAAAGAGTCCGAAAATTAAAATAAAAATATTTTTGGATTTTATAATTCTTCAAGTGTTTTTGATATTTATCTTAGATTTTTATGATTTTTATTCGATATTCTAAAAACGAAACAAGATCAAAAATCAAAGAAAATGTGTAGCCAGAATCTAAATGCTATTTAAAAATATCCAAATAGCCTATAAAATTCCAGAGACAATTTTATTATAAAGTAGAAATAAAAATCTAACTAAAGAAACTAGAAATGCATTTTTTTGATTTTTAAGAATTTTTAAAGATTTTTCTAAGTTTTTAAGGGTTTTTCAATTTTTAGGGTTTTTATACATCCAAATCAAACAAAAATTGGGTAGAATTAAAAACACATCAAAACAAGCACAAAGTAATTTTTTTTGGATTTTTAGAAACTTTTTAATATTTTTAATTGATTTTTCAAATTAGACAGAAGCAAAATAAGAGGTTTTTGAATTTTAAAAATAGAAAATGAAAACAAAATGGGCCCAAAAATTCACGAAAGTTTTTACACAGTGGTAGGGGCTAGTTTCTAAATTTCATGAAATTTGGGTACTGTTTGCTATTTTATTCAACCAATCAAACACTCACAGCACACAGGTACCTAGTTGAAAAGAAAACAAGTTTCATGGGGCAAACAATAACAAGCTTTAAAAATCCCGGGGGCCTACTACAATTTCTCCAATTAATTCAGCACATGTCGAAACTCAGCATTCACGGGGGTATAAGTGCAAATATAAAAAGTAAAATATCAGAACATAACATCCATGATGTTCCAGGTCATACATGCAAATATACCACAAACTCACGTGACGATGCACGTGCAGCTGGACAGGAAGGACCAAAGTGCAAATAAGAAAAACAATAGGGGCCAAAGTGCAAAAAGACCACAATGTACTATTGTAACGCCCCGAGGATCCGGGTACTCGGCAAACCAATCCACGCACATATATTCCACATTCGAATATTTGACATTCACCAAAGCAGGAGAAAATAGAAACATGCAAAGGAATTTTTTTTTTACTTCCCATTGCATTCAACCTGTTCACAAGCACATATATTTCCATTCACCAATTCCATTACATTTTATTATCCATTTCCATGTCCACAAAAAAATACATGTAAGCCTAATATAGATGTACACAATTATATATTACATGCCATGTCTCTCAGAAAGAAACTACAAGTAAAGAAAATAGTAAAAACTACTACCAACTATGATATAAGAAATGTAGGGAAGCTGCACTAAAAGTGATGTCTCCAAACTGCTCACTGCTAAGGACCTGCGGATCCACACGTAGGTACGTTATGAGCAAAGTTGCCCAATACGAATTAGATAAAACTATACAATAACAAGCATGATATAATTTAAATGTGTGCAAAAGAGAAAGAAACTAGGTAACCAGATCTCACAAGAATCACATATTTTATTCTGCTTATTAGATATGGATATGAGTAACCAAGCTTCATGGATAGTCTGTGGTCTTGGTCTGGGTGAGACCTCACACTATGACTCTAAGATAAAAAGAATACCTTAGGGTTGGGGTGCCTCCGTAGGCATGCGGTGGGGTACAGTGCATCCTAACTAAGTTCCCAACACGTCCACTTAGCTCCACTTCACAATTGATATCCGATTCACAATCTAGATTCCAACCCGCGAATCTTCCCGACTAGACCAATCCTCCTTATGCACAGGTTATTCACGTCCCATCTTCAACTTCATTAACCACATTTCCCGGAACTCCCCTCTTAGCGCTCCCACTCGGAATACCGACCAATGTGGCCTACATTGGTCTGTACACGAGTGTTAACTCTAAGTGACAAGCGAAACACTAGCCGATCAACCATGACTACTTGGCCCGCGCTCGAGCACCGGGCTAAAGCACGCAAGTGCCGAGGCCAACACCGTCAGATCAGCACCTCGGTGTGCCAAGCAACATGTCTCCCAACCATCGCAGCTACAGTAGCAGTTGGGATCGCGGTCAACTAGGCTTCTACCCGGGGCCCCAAGGGTGCATGCCCCTCCCTTGGCGGCAACTACTCCACCTACCCGAACTCCGTGGAATCTCATCCGCAAAGGTTTAACAAAATACATTCACACATTGTCATTGAATTACACGGTCTTGAGGACAGAATATTTAATGGTCACTATGCCCATAAGGTTGAATTCCCAACCCTTAACTTACAGTTAGTTCATCAAGACGGAGCATTGAGATCAGTTATCAATCCCATGAACTCCCTGTGCCCAATCAAGTAGTGAGTCCAGTCCTTCACAAGATGATGTAACTAATAACTTTCCTGCAACATTGATCAGTGCAAAGTGCCAATGGAAAAGGGAGAAAGGAGACTTATACACTTTCCAGCCTAACCAGATGGCAATATGATTTTATTCATGGGTTAGAGAGAGATGAAAATAATGCTTTTTAGAAGACCATGCACTTCTCCTCTTCTGGTAAACATTATCTCCCTACATGTTGATTAATGAAGACCAACTATATATATCTCAAACCTTTATACAGGGCTGATTGCATCACTTTCGTTTTCATGCTTTTTTTTTTCTATGCAAGTAAGCTTGATTATTTTCCTACAAAGAGTACAGACTTATACACTTCCAAATGATCTGGTGGACATTTAGTTCAACTTCATCTGAACAATAGTAAACGTAGTCATAAACCACATTTCTAAGAGATTCTGCCTATACAAATAAATAATACAGGGGTTGAGTAGGTTTTCGACAATGCCAACATTTAATCCTTATTCTTCTAAGCAAACTGTGGTGAGAAAATCAGACTATAATGCTGAATGAATGGTCTTCTATAGAGGTACTGGAGGGCTATATGTAACCTTACTGTAGCATGCACCCTACTGGATGAGAAATTAGATGCACCACTGGCATATCACCCAAAATATCAGTAACTCTTCTGCCTTTACACCACTAACTTAAAAGGGACCTACATCTGGACATTTAAAGGAGTCTGTGATTAGCAAAGAACATCTAACAAAGGTAGAAATCTTTCTTGGTGGGCTGCTACTGTCAACTTCTCTTAATAGTGACAATTTTTTTTCCAAGTTGTCAGGCTTGCATTGCCAATCATCAGATGTGAGCTAACGGTTATATATACCTGCCTCATCAGATGTAAGCTAACATGTATGCATACATAAACTTGCATATCTGAGCTAACTAAGCTTGTGCATCCACTAGTTTCCTGGAAAATGCACAAATATGCAGCTCCCTTGATGCTCCTGAATCTTAGGCTTCATATTTCAGTGCAAAAGAATGAACAAAAGAATGAGACTTCATATCTCGGTTTATAATTTGATCAAACGCAGTTTTGTGGAGAATGCATATATATGCAACTCCCTTATTGCTCCTATTTCTTGGACTTCAGATTTCAGTGCATGTGATGGCACCAAAAGAATGGATCTCCAGATCTCTGTTTGTAATTGCATCTAACGTGCTTTCTTCCAGGAATTTTGAGATACTCACCTTGAGGTTGATTTGACTTGAAGATGAAATGAGACTGGGAATCTACACATCTTGTCTATTGAAAATTTAGAGGTCCCCCCTCCCCAATGCATAATCACAGACACAACAACACAATGCAATATCAAAAACCACCACTAATCGCCTCATTAAAATCCCAAAGGCTCTAGATATGTTCAGCATAGTTTCGAAGTCGCATAGTAAGGAGGGAGGGGACACAGTACTTTGACAGTAACAAGCAGAACAACTATAATCCAAAGACAGGATATGCACTAATGCTACTAGTAAATTAAGCATGTAAAACATTATGGTGAGGCAAGGACGAATTGAGGAAATGACCCTGTCCCATGAACAACCTCATCAAATGTAATAAAAAGCCTTCATGCTGCTGCGATTTGGTTAAAATGCTGGAGACTCTTCTTCCCATCTACATTTCAGTTCATCTTGACCCAACAGAGAGCATAATGATTGTGAGCTGTCGGCATAGACAACCAATTATTATGGCTTATTACATGTTGTTACTGCAGTGGATTTGTGTATTCAACCAACCCTTAGGCAGAACTAATGACCACAACCAATCGGAGTCAGACAAATCCAAAGGAGCTGTAATTAGGGCTCAAAAAGTGAATACACATGACCAAAATTCGTGTGGAACCGCAGCAAAAGGATGGGAGCATCGTACCTCGAAAAGTTGTCATTTAGGTTTCTCCATCCGTGGAGAACGGTGCACTCGACTCACCGTTCGTGTTGCAAAATCGCACAAGAAGGCGATCTCGTCCTTCCCTACGCGATGCCGGCTTCAGGTTGCCGATCCAAGGTGCTCCGGCGGGCCTTGGTGAAGGAGAGGGGAGAGGAATGGAGAAGAGAACTGCTGGAGGTCGAGGGAAAGAGGGCATGGGCATTTTGGGCGAGGTGCACGAAGGGTTTTATTGATTTGGACCCGGATTCGGATCCGGGTTCGGGTCCGAATATGGCTTATACCCCTCCTCGCTAAAATGGCCGTAACTCGGGCTCCCGAAGTTGGATTTTCGCATTCTTGGACTCGTTGGAAAGCTATCGACGAGCCCTACGCGTTGGACTACTCAAATAAATTTTTTGGACACTAGAATAAAAGCAGATTTGCAATTAAGTCCAGATCTAGCTGGATTTTGCAATTAAGTCCCTGCTCGGGTTTTGGGGTTTCACATCATAAAAATCTCAAAGGAAGTCTCGTCCCCGAGACTTAAGATGATTCCAATTGGTTTCGATACCTGAACCCCATGGAATCCTAGTTTCGCAGGGAAACGAATGCATAAAAATCTCAAAGAGAGCAAGCCCCATAAAAATCTCAATGGGAACTTGATTACGATTTCAATTCCACACATGTGAACAATTGAGGGTATTTGTCCCTCATGTCTGCCTCAGGTTCCTACGTCACCTCCTCGACGTCTTGACTCCGCCACATAACTTTGACTAACGGGATCTCCTTCCATCTCAACTTTTTAACCGCATGATCTAATATCTGCACCGGTTCTTCTGGGAATGGGAGGTTTGGCTCTACCGTCAAGTCCCCGTAGGTGATCACGTGTCGGGGATCTTGGATGTACTTACTAAGATTCGACACGTGGAACAGTCATGGATGCCCTCGAGGTGTGGGGGAAGGGCCACCCTGTTGACTACTTTGCCGACACATGCCAAAACCTCGAATGGTCCCACAAAACGTGGAGCTAGCTTGCCCTTGACACCGAAATGTTGTATACCCCTCATTGGGGACACGTGTAAGAACACGAAGTTCCTGACCTGAAACTCAAGGTCTCTGCGCCGCTTGTCGGCGTAACTCTTCTGACGGCTCTGCGATCAGCAATTTCCTCCTAGAGTCTCCTCCAGCCTGGAGGTCTCCTCAATAATCTGGAGGGTGGATAGGGTGTTGTCACCTACCTGCTGCCAACACAAGGAGTGGTGCACCGCCTCCCGTGCAATGCCTCAAATGACGCCATGCCTATACTGGTGTGGTAGCTATTGTTGTACGTGAACTCAATTAGCAGAAGTTGATCCTTCCAAGATCCGTTCCACTCAACCGCCTGCAACAAGTCCTTTAATGTCTGAATGGTCCTCTAGAACTGCCCATCTATCTGTAGATGGTATGCGGAACTCATGCGTAGTTCAGTCCTCAAGGCTTTTATGAATTCCCTCCAGTACTGTGATGTGAAACGGGAATCTCTGTCTGACACTACTTCCTTGGGTATCCCATGCAACCGAACAATGTGTTGAACATATAGCTTCGCTAGTTGCACTGGTGTATACGTCATGTTGATCGGGATGAAATGGGCTGACTTGGTCAACCGGTCAATGATGGCCTATATTGCATTAAGCCCTCCAGGGGTGCGTGGCAATGATGTGACAAAATCTATGGAGATGCTCTCTCATTTCCACATCGGGATGGGAAGAGGCTGTAGTAAACCAGGAGACCTCTGGCGTCCTGCCTTCACCATCTGGCAGGTAAGATATCTGCTAACATATTCGGCTATGTCCTTCTTCATTCCTTCCCACCAAAAGTGTTGACGGAGGTCCCTGTACATCTTGGTGCCGCCTAGATGTATTGAAAATGTCGAGCTATGCGCCTCATCCAGGATCTCTCTCCTCATCTCCTTGTCATCTAGAACATACACATGGTCTCCCTTTTATACGATATATTTACGGACTTGAAATACGCCGAATTCATCCTTCAAGCACCTGTGGCATAGCTCTTGAATCCTCGGATCTGTATGTTGATCCTGAACAATCCTATCCCACAAGCTATTATACTTGGTTGGCATTGTCACTGCATCAGATGTGCCCTCAAATGGATGTCACTCACTAAGTGTAGTTAGCATATCCCAATTCTGCAACTAGGATGCCGAACCCTCAGTGTATGATCGTATACTCAAGGCATTTGCCACAACATTCCCCTTACCAGGATGGTAGGAGAGGGTACAATCATAATCTTTTAACAGTTCCATCCACCAATTTTGCCTCATATTTAGCCCTTTTCTGATCAAAAATGTATTTGAGACTCTTGTGGTCTGTAAAAATCTCAAATGTCACCCCATACAAATAGTGATGTCATATCTTTAATGTAAAGACTACGACCGCCAACTCCAAATCAAGAGTGGGGTAGTTTCCTTCATGGTTCTTCAGTTGTCGTAACGTGTACACCACAACATGTCCATGCGGCATCAACACTAAACCCAAGCCCTCCTTGGAAGCATTTGTGTACACTGTGAAGTCCAAGGTACTAGAAGGAAGTGTGATGATGGATGCGAAAGTCAACCGCTCCTTGAAAGTACGAAAGCTCAACACACATTTGTCACTCTAGACAAATGACACGTCCTTTTGCATCAGTCGAGTGAGGGGTAGGGTTAACTGGAAGAACCCTCTGACAAATCTCCTCTATTATCCAGCGAGACCAAGGAAACTGCAAATCTCCGTAACCGTCTTGGGTCGCTCCCAAGACACCACTGCCTCTATCTTGGTGGAATCAACAGACACCCCTGTCCCTGACACTATATGGCCAAGAAATGCCAACTCAGAAAGCCAAAACTCACACTTTCTATATTTGACATACAACTGATGCTCTCGAAGTGTCTCTAGAATCGTGCACAGATGGGACTCGTGCTAGTACTCATCACGGGAGTAGACTAGAACATCATCGATGAATTCAATCACAACCTGTCCAAATGCCGACGAAAGACTCAGATCATCAAAGCCATGAATGCAGCAGGCGCATTCGTAAATCCAAACGGCATCACCAAGAACTCATAGTGACCATATCTAGTGCGGAATACAGGCTTCATTACATTAGCCTCTTTGATCCTAAATTGATGGTATCCCGAACGCAGGTCAATCTCAGAGAGCACTGCTGCTCCTTGCAACTGGTCAAAAAGATCATCTACCTTAGGAAGTGGGGTAACGGTTCTTTACCGTTCTCTTGTTCAAATCCCAATAGTCTATGCATAGCCTTATGGATCCATCATTCTTCTTCAGGAAGAGGACTGGAGCTCTCCATGGTGATGTACTGCGGCAGATGAATCCCTTCTCCTACAGCTACTGCAACTATACCTTGAGCTCCTTGAGCTCAGCTGGTGCCAACCGATATGGAGGGATAGAGATCGGTTGTGTATCTGGCAGTAGCGTGTCTCAAACTCTATCTCTCACATTGGCGGTAATCCAGGCAGTTCGTCTGGAAATGCATTAAGGAAAACACGCACAACTCTGACATCCTCTATCGTATGGTCCTGTACCGCTGAGTTTATCACGTAGGCAAGGTAGCCTACACAACCCTGGCAAAAAAAAAGGGTGTGCCCTTAAGGTATAGATACACTCGATCCCAGCATCAATGTGCTTCCGGACTTAAGAGAGACATATGGACATGGTTGTAAATATGCTATTCTCCTGTGGACTCGTGTTGGGTCAGAAGACTTTCACACTATCCAATATTCGAACACCAATGAGGAATGGTATGTGAGGAATGGAATGGAATACCACTGCTCTGATACCAAGCTGTAACGCCCCGAGGATCCGGGTACTCGGCAAACCAATCCACGCACATATATTCCACATTCGAATATTTGACATTCACCAAAGCAGGAGAAAATAGAAACATGCAAAGGAATTTTTTTTTTACTTCCCATTGCATTCAACCTGTTCACAAGCACATATATTTCCATTCACCAATTCCATTACATTTTATTATCCATTTCCATGTCCACAAAAAAATACATGTAAGCCTAATATAGATGTACACAATTATATATTACATGCCATGTCTCTCAGAAAGAAACTACAAGTAAAGAAGATAGTAAAAACTACTACCAACTATGATATAAGAAATGTAGGGAAGCTGCACTAAAAGTGATGTCTCCAAACTGCTCACTGCTAAGGACCTGCGGATCCACACGTAGGTACGTTATGAGCAAAGTTGCCCAATACGAATTAGATAAAACTATACAATAACAAGCATGATATAATTTAAATGTGTGCAAAAGAGAAAGAAACTAGGTAACCAGATCTCACAAGAATCACATATTTTATTCTGCTTATTAGATATGGATATGAGTAACCAAGCTTCATGGATAGTCTGTGGTCTTGGTCTGGGTGAGACCTCACACTATGACTCTAAGATAAAAAGAATACCTTAGGGTTGGGGTGCCTCCGTAGGCATGCGGTGGGGTACAGTGCATCCTAACTAAGTTCCCAACACGTCCACTTAGCTCCACTTCACAATTGATATCCGATTCACAATCTAGATTCCAACCCGCGAATCTTCCCGACTAGACCAATCCTCCTTATGCACAGGTTATTCACGTCCCATCTTCAACTTCATTAACCACATTTCCCGGAACTCCCCTCTTAGCGCTCCCACTCGGAATACCGACCAATGTGGCCTACATTGGTCTGTACACGAGTGTTAACTCTAAGTGACAAGCGAAACACTAGCCGATCAAACATGACTACTTGGCCCGCGCTCGAGCACCGGGCTAAAGCACGCAAGTGCTGAGGCCAACACCGTCAGATCAGCACCTCGGTGTGCCAAGCAACATGTCTCCCAACCATCGCAGCTACAGTAGCAGTTGGGATCGCGGTCAACTAGGCTTCTACCCGGGGCCCCAAGGGTGCATGCCCCTCCCTTGGCGGCAACTACTCCACCTACCCGAACTCCGTGGAATCTCATCCGCAAAGGTTTAACAAAATACATTCACACATTGTCATTGAATTACACGGTCTTGAGGACAGAATATTTAATGGTCACTATGCCCATAAGGTTGAATTCCCAACCCTTAACTTACAGTTAGTTCATCAAGACGGATCATTGAGATCAGTTATCAATCCCATGAACTCCCTGTGCCCAATCAAGTAGTGAGTCCAGTCCTTCACAAGATGATGTAACTAATAACTTTCCTGCAACATTGATCAGTGCAAAGTGCCAATGGAAAAGGGAGAAAGGAGACTTATACACTTTCCAGCCTAACCAGATGGCAATATGATTTTATTCATGGGTTAGAGAGAGATGAAAATAATGCTTTTTAGAAGACCATGCACTCCTCCTCTTCTGGTAAACATTATCTCCCTACATGTTGATTAATGAAGACCAACTATATATATCTCAAACCTTTATACAGGGCTGATTGCATCACTTTCGTTTTCATGCTTTTTTTTTCTATGCAAGTAAGCTTGATTATTTTCCTACAAAGAGTACAGACTTATACACTTCCAAATGATCTGGTGGACATTTAGTTCAACTTCATCTGAACAATAGTAAACGTAGTCATAAACCACATTTCTAAGAGATTCTGCCTATACAAATAAATAATACAGGGGTTGAGTAGGTTTTCGACAATGCCAACATTTAATCCTTATTCTTCTAAGCAAACTGTGGTGAGAAAATCAGACTATAATGCTGAATGAATGGTCTTCTATAGAGGTACTGGAGGGCTATATGTAACCTTACTGTAGCATGCACCCTACTGGATGAGAAATTAGATGCACCACTGGCATATCACCCAAAATATCAGTAACTCTTCTGCCTTTACACCACTAACTTAAAAGGGACCTACATCTGGACATTTAAAGGAGTCTGTGATTAGCAAAGAACATCTAACAAAGGTAGAAATCTTTCTTGGTGGGCTGCTACTGTCAACTTCTCTTAATAGTGACAATTTTTTTTTCCAAGTTGTCAGGCTTGCATTGCCAATCATCAGATGTGAGCTAACGGTTATATATACCTGCCTCATCAGATGTAAGCTAACATGTATGCATACATAAACTTGCATATCTGAGCTAACTAAGCTTGTGCATCCACTAGTTTCCTGGAAAATGCACAAATATGCAGCTCCCTTGATGCTCCTGAATCTTAGGCTTCATATTTCAGTGCAAAAGAATGAACAAAAGAATGAGACTTCATATCTCGGTTTATAATTTGATCAAACGCAGTTTTGTGGAGAATGCATATATATGCAACTCCCTTATTGCTCCTATTTCTTGGACTTCAGATTTCAGTGCATGTGATGGCACCAAAAGAATGGATCTCCAGATCTCTGTTTGTAATTGCATCTAACGTGCTTTCTTCCAGGAATTTTGAGATACTCACCTTGAGGTTGATTTGACTTGAAGATGAAATGAGACTGGGAATCTACACATCTTGTCTATTGAAAATTTAGAGGTCCCCCCTCCCCAATGCATAATCACAGACACAACAACACAATGCAATATCAAAAACCACCACTAATCGCCTCATTAAAATCCCAAAGGCTCTAGATATGTTCAGCATAGTTTCGAAGTCGCATAGTAAGGAGGGAGGGGACACAGTACTTTGACAGTAACAAGCAGAACAACTATAATCCAAAGACAGGATATGCACTAATGCTACTAGTAAATTAAGCATGTAAAACATTATGGTGAGGCAAGGACGAATTGAGGAAATGACCCTGTCCCATGAACAACCTCATCAAATGTAATAAAAAGCCTTCATGCTGCTGCGATTTGGTTAAAATGTTGGAGACTCTTCTTCCCATCTACATTTCAGTTCATCTTGACCCAACAGAGAGCATAATGATTGTGAGTTGTCGGCATAGACAACCAATTATTATGGCTTATTACATGTTGTTACTGCAGTGGATTTGTGTATTCAACCAACCCTTAGGCAGAACTAATGACCACAACCAATCGGAGTCAGACAAATCCAAAGGAGCTGTAATTAGGGCTCAAAAAGTGAATACACATGACCAAAATTCGTGTGGAACCGCAGCAAAAGGATGGGAGCATCGTACCTCGAAAAGTTGTCATTTAGGTTTCTCCATCCGTGGAGAACGGTGCACTCGACTCACCGTTCGTGTTGCAAAATCGCACAAGAAGGCGATCTCGTCCTTCCCTACGCGATGCCGGCTTCAGGTTGCCGATCCAAGGTGCTCCGGCGGGCCTTGGTGAAGGAGAGGGGAGAGGAATGGAGAAGAGAACTGCTGGAGGTCGAGGGAAAGAGGGCATGGGCATTTTGGGCGAGGTGCACGAAGGGTTTTATTGATTTGGACCCGGATTCGGATCCGGGTTCGGGTCCGAATATGGCTTATACCCCTCCTCGCTAAAATGGCCGTAACTCGGGCTCCCGAAGTTGGATTTTCGCATTCTTGGACTCGTTGGAAAGCTATCGACGAGCCCTACGCGTTGGACTACTCAAATAAATTTTTTGGACACTAGAATAAAAGCAGATTTGCAATTAAGTCCAGATCTAGCTGGATTTTGCAATTAAGTCCCTGCTCGGGTTTTGGGGTTTCACATCATAAAAATCTCAAAGGAAGTCTCGTCCCCGAGACTTAAGATGATTCCAATTGGTTTCGATACCTGAACCCCATGGAATCCTAGTTTCGCAGGGAAACGAATGCATAAAAATCTCAAAGAGAGCAAGCCCCATAAAAATCTCAATGGGAACTTGATTACGATTTCAATTCCACACATGTGAACAATTGAGGGTATTTGTCCCTCATGTCTGCCTCAGGTTCCTACGTCACCTCCTCGACGTCTTGACTCCGCCACATAACTTTGACTAACGGGATCTCCTTCCACCTCAACTTTTTAACCGCATGATCTAATATCTGCACCGGTTCTTCTGGGAATGGGAGGTTTGGCTCTACCGTCAAGTCCCCGTAGGTGATCACGTGTCGGGGATCTTGGATGTACTTACTAAGATTCGACACGTGGAACAGTCATGGATGCCCTCGAGGTGTGGGGGAAGGGCCACCCTGTTGACTACTTTGCCGACACATGCCAAAACCTCGAATGGTCCCACAAAACGTGGAGCTAGCTTGCCCTTGACACCGAAATGTTGTATACCCCTCATTGGGGACACGTGTAAGAACACGAAGTTCCTGACCTGAAACTCAAGGTCTCTGCGCCGCTTGTCGGCGTAACTCTTCTGACGGCTCTGCGATCAGCAATTTCCTCCTAGAGTCTCCTCCAGCCTGGAGGTCTCCTCAATAATCTGGAGGGTGGATAGGGTGTTGTCACCTACCTGCTGCCAACACAAGGAGTGGTGCACCGCCTCCCGTGCAATGCCTCAAATGACGCCATGCCTATACTGGTGTGGTAGCTATTGTTGTACGTGAACTCAATTAGCAGAAGTTGATCCTTCCAAGATCCGTTCCACTCAACCGCCTGCAACAAGTCCTTTAATGTCTGAATGGTCCTCTAG
This sequence comes from Ottelia alismoides, assembly GCA_037367405.1. Lineage (NCBI taxonomy): Eukaryota > Viridiplantae > Streptophyta > Magnoliopsida > Alismatales > Hydrocharitaceae > Ottelia > Ottelia alismoides. The sequence continues at coordinate 1,664,462 of JAZKJV010005735.1, forward strand.
AACTGCCCATCTATCTGTAGATGGTATGCGGAACTCATGCGTAGTTCAGTCCTCAAGGCTTTTATGAATTCCCTCCAGTACTGTGATGTGAAACGGGAATCTCTGTCTGACACTACTTCCTTGGGTATCCCATGCAACCGAACAATGTGTTGAACATATAGCTTCGCTAGTTGCACTGGTGTATACGTCATGTTGATCGGGATGAAATGGGCTGACTTGGTCAACCGGTCAATGATGGCCTATATTGCATTAAGCCCTCCAGGGGTGCGTGGCAATGATGTGACAAAATCTATGGAGATGCTCTCTCATTTCCACATCGGGATGGGAAGAGGCTGTAGTAAACCAGGAGACCTCTGGCGTCCTGCCTTCACCATCTGGCAGGTAAGATATCTGCTAACATATTCGGCTATGTCCTTCTTCATTCCTTCCCACCAAAAGTGTTGACGGAGGTCCCTGTACATCTTGGTGCCGCCTAGATGTATTGAAAATGTCGAGCTATGCGCCTCATCCAGGATCTCTCTCCTCATCTCCTTGTCATCTAGAACATACACATGGTCTCCCTTTTATACGATATATTTACGGACTTGAAATACGCCGAATTCATCCTTCAAGCACCTGTGGCATAGCTCTTGAATCCTCGGATCTGTATGTTGATCCTGAACAATCCTATCCCACAAGCTATTATACTTGGTTGGCATTGTCACTGCATCAGATGTGCCCTCAAATGGATGTCACTCACTAAGTGTAGTTAGCATATCCCAATTCTGCAACTAGGATGCCGAACCCTCAGTGTATGATCGTATACTCAAGGCATTTGCCACAACATTCCCCTTACCAGGATGGTAGGAGAGGGTACAATCATAATCTTTTAACAGTTCCATCCACCAATTTTGCCTCATATTTAGCCCTTTTCTGATCAAAAATGTATTTGAGACTCTTGTGGTCTGTAAAAATCTCAAATGTCACCCCATACAAATAGTGATGTCATATCTTTAATGTAAAGACTACGACCGCCAACTCCAAATCAAGAGTGGGGTAGTTTCCTTCATGGTTCTTCAGTTGTCGTGACGTGTACACCACAACATGTCCATGCGGCATCAACACTAAACCCAAGCCCTCCTTGGAAGCATTTGTGTACACTGTGAAGTCCAAGGTACTAGAAGGAAGTGTGATGATGGATGCGAAAGTCAACCGCTCCTTGAAAGTACGAAAGCTCAACACACATTTGTCACTCTAGACAAATGACACGTCCTTTTGCATCAGCCGAGTGAGGGGTAGGGTTAACTGGAAGAACCCTCTGACAAATCTCCTCTATTATCCGGCGAGACCAAGGAAACTGCAAATCTCCGTAACCGTCTTGGGTCGCTCCCAAGACACCACTGCCTCTATCTTGGTGGGATCAATAGACACCCCTGTCCCTGACACTATATGGCCAAGAAATGCCAACTCAGAAAGCCAAAACTCACACTTTCTATATTTGACATACAACTGATGCTCTCGAAGTGTCTCTAGAATCGTGCACAGATGGGACTCGTGCTAGTACTCATCACGGGAGTAGACTAGAACATCATCGATGAATTCAATCACAACCTGTCCAAATGCCGACGAAAGACTCAGATCATCAAAGCCATGAATGCAGCAGGCGCATTCGTAAATCCAAACGGCATCACCAAGAACTCATAGTGACCATATCTAGTGCGGAATACAGGCTTCATTACATTAGCCTCTTTGATCCTAAATTGATGGTATCCCGAACGCAGGTCAATCTCAGAGAGCACTGCTGCTCCTTGCAACTGGTCAAAAAGATCATCTACCTTAGGAAGTGGGGTAACGGTTCTTTACCGTTCTCTTGTTCAAATCCCAATAGTCTATGCATAGCCTTATGGATCCATCATTCTTCTTCAGGAAGAGGACTGGAGCTCTCCATGGTGATGTACTGCGGCAGATGAATCCCTTCTCCTACAGCTACTGCAACTATACCTTGAGCTCCTTGAGCTCAGCTGGTGCCAACCGATATGGAGGGATAGAGATCGGTTGTGTATCTGGCAGTAGCGTGTCTCAAACTCTATCTCTCACATTGGCGGTAATCCAGGCAGTTCGTCTGGAAATGCATTAAGGAAAACACACACAACTCTGACATCCTCTATCGTATGGTCCTGTACCGCTGAGTCTATCACGTAGGCAAGGTAGCCTACACAACCCTGGCAAAAAAAAGGGTGTGCCCTTAAGGTATAGATACACTCGATCCCAGCATCAATGTGCTTCCGGACTTAAGAGAGACATATGGACATGGTTGTAAATATGCTATTCTCCTGTGGACTCGTGTTGGGTCAGAAGACTTTCACACTATCCAATATTCGAACACCAATGAGGAATGGTATGTGAGGAATGGAATGGAATACCACTGCTCTGATACCAAGCTGTAACGCCCCGAGGATCCGGGTACTCGGCAAACCAATCCACGCACATATATTCCACATTCGAATATTTGACATTCACCAAAGCAGGAGAAAATAGAAACATGCAAAGGAATTTTTTTTTTACTTCCCATTGCATTCAACCTGTTCACAAGCACATATATTTCCATTCACCAATTCCATTACATTTTATTATCCATTTCCATGTCCACAAAAAAATACATGTAAGCCTAATATAGATGTACACAATTATATATTACATGCCATGTCTCTCAGAAAGAAACTACAAGTAAAGAAGATAGTAAAAACTACTACCAACTATGATATAAGAAATGTAGGGAAGCTGCACTAAAAGTGATGTCTCCAAACTGCTCACTGCTAAGGACCTGCGGATCCACACGTAGGTACGTTATGAGCAAAGTTGCCCAATACGAATTAGATAAAACTATACAATAACAAGCATGATATAATTTAAATGTGTGCAAAAGAGAAAGAAACTAGGTAACCAGATCTCACAAGAATCACATATTTTATTCTGCTTATTAGATATGGATATGAGTAACCAAGCTTCATGGATAGTCTGTGGTCTTGGTCTGGGTGAGACCTCACACTATGACTCTAAGATAAAAAGAATACCTTAGGGTTGGGGTGCCTCCGTAGGCATGCGGTGGGGTACAGTGCATCCTAACTAAGTTCCCAACACGTCCACTTAGCTCCACTTCACAATTGATATCCGATTCACAATCTAGATTCCAACCCGCGAATCTTCCCGACTAGACCAATCCTCCTTATGCACAGGTTATTCACGTCCCATCTTCAACTTCATTAACCACATTTCCCGGAACTCCCCTCTTAGCGCTCCCACTCGGAATACCGACCAATGTGGCCTACATTGGTCTGTACACGAGTGTTAACTCTAAGTGACAAGCGAAACACTAGCCGATCAACCATGACTACTTGGCCCGCGCTCGAGCACCGGGCTAAAGCACGCAAGTGCCGAGGCCAACACCGTCAGATCAGCACCTCGGTGTGCCAAGCAACATGTCTCCCAACCATCGCAGCTACAGTAGCAGTTGGGATCGCGGTCAACTAGGCTTCTACCCGGGGCCCCAAGGGTGCATGCCCCTCCCTTGGCGGCAACTACTCCACCTACCCGAACTCCGTGGAATCTCATCCGCAAAGGTTTAACAAAATACATTCACACATTGTCATTGAATTACACGGTCTTGAGGACAGAATATTTAATGGTCACTATGCCCATAAGGTTGAATTCCCAACCCTTAACTTACAGTTAGTTCATCAAGACGGAGCATTGAGATCAGTTATCAATCCCATGAACTCCCTGTGCCCAATCAAGTAGTGAGTCCAGTCCTTCACAAGATGATGTAACTAATAACTTTCCTGCAACATTGATCAGTGCAAAGTGCCAATGGAAAAGGGAGAAAGGAGACTTATACACTTTCCAGCCTAACCAGATGGCAATATGATTTTATTCATGGGTTAGAGAGAGATGAAAATAATGCTTTTTAGAAGACCATGCACTTCTCCTCTTCTGGTAAACATTATCTCCCTACATGTTGATTAATGAAGACCAACTATATATATCTCAAACCTTTATACAGGGCTGATTGCATCACTTTCGTTTTCATGCTTTTTTTTTCTATGCAAGTAAGCTTGATTATTTTCCTACAAAGAGTACAGACTTATACACTTCCAAATGATCTGGTGGACATTTAGTTCAACTTCATCTGAACAATAGTAAACGTAGTCATAAACCACATTTCTAAGAGATTCTGCCTATACAAATAAATAATACAGGGGTTGAGTAGGTTTTCGACAATGCCAACATTTAATCCTTATTCTTCTAAGCAAACTGTGGTGAGAAAATCAGACTATAATGCTGAATGAATGGTCTTCTATAGAGGTACTGGAGGGCTATATGTAACCTTACTGTAGCATGCACCCTACTGGATGAGAAATTAGATGCACCACTGGCATATCACCCAAAATATCAGTAACTCTTCTGCCTTTACACCACTAACTTAAAAGGGACCTACATCTGGACATTTAAAGGAGTCTGTGATTAGCAAAGAACATCTAACAAAGGTAGAAATCTTTCTTGGTGGGCTGCTACTGTCAACTTCTCTTAATAGTGACAATTTTTTTTCCAAGTTGTCAGGCTTGCATTGCCAATCATCAGATGTGAGCTAACGGTTATATATACCTGCCTCATCAGATGTAAGCTAACATGTATGCATACACAAACTTGCATATCTGAGCTAACTAAGCTTGTGCATCCACTAGTTTCCTGGAAAATGCACAAATATGCAGCTCCCTTGATGCTCCTGAATCTTAGGCTTCATATTTCAGTGCAAAAGAATGAACAAAAGAATGAGACTTCATATCTCGGTTTATAATTTGATCAAACGCAGTTTTGTGGAGAATGCATATATATGCAACTCCCTTATTGCTCCTATTTCTTGGACTTCAGATTTCAGTGCATGTGATGGCACCAAAAGAATGGATCTCCAGATCTCTGTTTGTAATTGCATCTAACGTGCTTTCTTCCAGGAATTTTGAGATACTCACCTTGAGGTTGATTTGACTTGAAGATGAAATGAGACTGGGAATCTACACATCTTGTCTATTGAAAATTTAGAGGTCCCCCCTCCCCAATGCATAATCACAGACACAACAACACAATGCAATATCAAAAACCACCACTAATCGCCTCATTAAAATCCCAAAGGCTCTAGATATGTTCAGCATAGTTTCGAAGTCGCATAGTAAGGAGGGAGGGGACACAGTACTTTGACAGTAACAAGCAGAACAACTATAATCCAAAGACAGGATATGCACTAATGCTACTAGTAAATTAAGCATGTAAAACATTATGGTGAGGCAAGGACGAATTGAGGAAATGACCCTGTCCCATGAACAACCTCATCAAATGTAATAAAAAGCCTTCATGCTGCTGCGATTTGGTTAAAATGCTGGAGACTCTTCTTCCCATCTACATTTCAGTTCATCTTGACCCAACAGAGAGCATAATGATTGTGAGCTGTCGGCATAGACAACCAATTATTATGGCTTATTACATGTTGTTACTGCAGTGGATTTGTGTATTCAACCAACCCTTAGGCAGAACTAATGACCACAACCAATCGGAGTCAGACAAATCCAAAGGAGCTGTAATTAGGGCTCAAAAAGTGAATACACATGACCAAAATTCGTGTGGAACCGCAGCAAAAGGATGGGAGCATCGTACCTCGAAAAGTTGTCATTTAGGTTTCTCCATCCGTGGAGAACGGTGCACTCGACTCACCGTTCGTGTTGCAAAATCGCACAAGAAGGCGATCTCGTCCTTCCCTACGCGATGCCGGCTTCAGGTTGCCGATCCAAGGTGCTCCGGCGGGCCTTGGTGAAGGAGAGGGGAGAGGAATGGAGAAGAGAACTGCTGGAGGTCGAGGGAAAGAGGGCATGGGCATTTTGGGCGAGGTGCACGAAGGGTTTTATTGATTTGGACCCGGATTCGGATCCGGGTTCGGGTCCGAATATGGCTTATACCCCTCCTCGCTAAAATGGCCGTAACTCGGGCTCCCGAAGTTGGATTTTCGCATTCTTGGACTCGTTGGAAAGCTATCGACGAGCCCTACGCGTTGGACTACTCAAATAAATTTTTTGGACACTAGAATAAAAGCAGATTTGCAATTAAGTCCAGATCTAGCTGGATTTTGCAATTAAGTCCCTGCTCGGGTTTTGGGGTTTCACAACTATTTATTTAACAGACTAAATAGGAACATAAAGTAACTGCAGGGAGGAGGATGCAAATTACCCAGCTTGAGCGTACGGGTCACATGGGTGACAGGTGGCAGGCGGTGAATGGCTGACGACGTACGATGATGATGCTGACGGCTGGCGCATCCAACGGCTCTGACAAGATCACGAACGTGGGGCGTACGTGGCCGTTATATATCAGATCTAACGGCATGACACGCGCAGGTGCTGGACGATCCAGATGCAGTCTAGCGAAGAAGGAAGATCCGACGACGGAGAGGGCGGCTAGACTCCCTAGCGAAGTTCGCCGGAGGACTGGGGGTACTCCAGGCGGCTGATGGACGATCAAGAGGAGGGGCTCGAGTCGCGATGCCCCTCCGCGTCGGTTGGCGGTGGCGGATGGAGCATCAGACGATCGGATCTCCGATGACGGGGTGGGGACCTGGGATGACTGCGATGAGGTGGGTGAGAGGCGAGATGGGGGGTAATCTGGCACTCTTTGACCTGCAGATGAAAGCTACTGCTCGGAGGCTCGCTCTAGCAAGGGTTATTGGAGGAACAACTAAGTGAAGTGACGGGGAACGACGAGGGGAGGTTCCGGCGAAGGCGACGGAGGGAACATAGCCTGATCTTGGCTCGGTTAGCCAGGATTAGAACGATCAGGCTACGGGGAAAGTCTGATGGTGGAACGAGGAGTCGATCGGAATGGCGAAGGAAGGCAGACGAAGCTCCGACCACTAGGGCGGAGCTGACGGAGGAACCAACGAAAGATTGGATATAATCAGAACTAAGGATGAAATGGAGAGTAACTGAAGATCCTAGAACGATCCTTAGCTCCTGGGGGATGCGGCGATACGGGTCATCGCCTCGACCAAGCTGCGGTGGGCTGGGAGGCTCGAACGTGGTGGCGCTCCGGCCACGTGCGTCGAGCAATAGCTACGACGCCTCAATCCGGCCACCAAAGGATGCTTCTAGTTGCTGTCACCGAGGGGAAACTCTCTAGGGTAGAATGAGGGCTTGTGGAGCGAGCTAAGGAGCTGGGGATTGAATGGAAGAATTTATACGCAATTCCAGGTGACGAGGTTACACGGGCATGGGCACGCGAACCGATGATGATCCGACACTGCCTAGGGATCCGCGAGGGTCGCAGATCCACCAGGAAGAGGCTGGAGGTGGAATCGGAGCGAAAGGTGGAGTAACTCGATTGGGAAAATTCTGAGAAGTGGAGCTCAAATCGGGTTCGGCCAAAGAGGGGGTCCGGGAGGGGGAGTTGACCGGGGGTCAACAACCCCCTGGACCAATCAGAAAAAAGGAAAAAGAAAAGATTTGGAAATTAAATTAAAAATAGAAAATGATTTTATTTTAAAAAATTTACGAAGTGAAAAATGTTTATTTATTTTCAAACTATTTTTTAGTGATTTTTATTTATTTTTATGAAAAATAAATTATGTTATATACATTATATTATATTATATACATGTATAAAATACCTATGTATTTTATGCTTTGATTTTTATTTTCTTTTTTTTGTACAATTACCCCAATTTTATATTTTATTTATTGACAACATAAAATTTGGTATATAAAATAATTTTTAATTTCTTTTTGTTATTTATTTACAAAGGTGAAATAAATAGTGATAGATACATATATACATGGTATGCACAAGGTAGAGAGAGAAAATATTTTATTTTTGTTTTTATTTTAATTTTATTTTTCTAATTTTTATTTTATTTTTAGAAATATATACAAGATAATAGAAACCCATTTTTATTTTCATTTTTGTGAAAATAAAATATATACATAAAAAGGAATTTTCTAAAGGTTGAATGGCCCTATCTCTCTCTACTTGTTTTATTTGGCGATCAGGCCCATATTGGGCCCTCTCTTGGGTTTAGGTCACTCAATATTTATTCTAAATATTTCCTTCTTTTTCTTTATTTCTTTATTCTTTTATTTTTGCACAAATACATGCTAATTATTAATATTTACACAAGCATGCCTATTTAGTAACTTATTGTATTTACAGCTATCTACATGGTATTTTGCCAAGATTAATAGCTAAAATAAAAGAATAAAGAGTGATGAATGAGTATTCATCACCCCCCTATACTTTACTTTTGCTAGTCCCTTAGCAAACACTTCTTTGAAAAAGAAGTGAAAAAGGAAAAGAAAAAGAAGAAAAAGAAGGTGAATCAATGTTGATTATTAAACTTATCTCCATTAAATTGAAGTATGGAGCTCAGTCAGATCTTTAGATTATTAGTTTATCGGAACCTTATTTGGACTTAGGTTTAAAACTCAACAGCCTCTAAGTTCCACCAATCTATGGTCAAGACTCCTCAACAATCCAGATCATAACAAGTCTACATGCACAAACTCTGATGACCATGAATCTTTTCTTGTATTGTGTAAGTGATATAGCTCTCAACCTCAGAAATAGCAAAGTGACAACCCCCCTCAACAAGGTAACTCTAATACCCTAGTCTGGCAACTCTTTCCTCGAGGAGCGGGGTATTCCCTTCTAAGTTCAAGTTCAACCGACTCAAGAAGAGGAGGAAGAAGAGAATGGACCATGGCTAGTGTAGCCATGTATCCTAGGGAGCCCAACCAGTGTAGCTAAGTCTCCCTGCTGCAAGCTTCATGAGATGGACATGGATAACATAAGCTTTGCTTTATTTGACTATATACACTCCGGTGGGTATTTCATTTTCTATGAGACCCACCACTTTTTTGGAGTTCTTTTCTTTTTGCACCTTTTTATGTGCATATTTACAACATAGCTACATGGTGCATCATATATATATATATAAGGAGTTTTTCCTCTTGAGCCAGTAGACTATCCCTCTTTTGAAGCTTTATTGCAACCCGCAACTCCTGTCTTTAGACCTCATTGCTACCAGACCAAGTTGAGACGCACTTCCTTCAGTATAAGAAGAAGAGAGGTTCTGCCTAGAAGTACTACCCTCATATGCTACCCCAAGTCAAAGAAGACTGCCTCCTCACCATCTCATCAGTAGAGAGCTAGGTGTAAAGTGCTGGTCCAAGTAAAGCCATTGTCTGTGAGAGTCATGCCTGTGTTGTTAAGTGTTCTACTTAGGCTCATCAAGATGACATATGATCATAGCCTAGTGGACTCAAAGAATTAAGTCACCATGGACCTGAAAAATCTCAACTCTAAGCCCTATAGGGTTCCTCTTAGAATTAGGTGGATTAAGATCTTAACCAAGCTCCATTTTTCAATTTAATTCCATGCTAGTTTAAATGTAAACTATGATTTGGAAAAACTGTATAAATATTTACAAAAATGCAATTTTTACAAAATTTTTGAAAATGTGCAAAATTTTTGAAAAATGTTTTGAAACATGGATGTGTGCATGAATGCAGAAATTTTGCAAAATATTTACACACATTTACAAAGGGTTTTTGCAAACTTTTTGTTTTTCAAAACATTTTACAAAAATTTTGTACTATATACATAATTTTGATATGAAAATATTTACAAAATATTTACATAAAAGATATGACACCTCCTATATTTAGCTCGAACGATGTCCTCAGAGTGAATCAAGAGCGATGAAGAAGACATAACTCGTGCTTAGTATAGGGAAGTGAAAAGGAAAAACTATACTACAAAGACAAATGAAAGAATTAGAAATGAAAAGATCTCGAGGGTTTCCCCCTATACTTAGGATCAAGTAATCCTAAGTATAGAAGGCTGTACACAAAGGGAAATCCGAGTGGGAGAATGTACAGGGTCTACCTCCCCTATACTTAGGGTAAAATATTCCTAAGTATAGGCAACAAAACAGAGGTAGAAAAGAATCAAAAGAAACTCAAAAGTCTGACACCCCCTCTACTTAGGGTAAAGTGAAACCTAAGTATAGCATAATCAAAGATCCAAATGGGGTGTTGGACTCAAGAATAGTGTGATATGGACATTTGGATCTATACAAGTCGGAAGAACAATGATAATCAGGCATGAGATGGAGTCAAGAGACCACATCTCACGCAAAATGAATAGGGGCAACGTCAACGACCAGCGGCTCATGATCTAGATATGGTTTGAGCCCTGCCCGTTAACATGAAAGGTAGACTCAGATGACAACTCAGATATGTCAATGCTTCTGTTGTTGTGTACCTTTCGGACCAGATAGGGTCCCTTCCATTTGCTTTGCAACTTCCTTGGAAATAATCGAAGCCTGGCATCGAACAACCATACTCGCTGTCCTGGCTCAAACTGCTTGTGGTTGATATGAGAATCATGCCACTCCTTCACTCTCTTATTATACTGTAGGCTGCTCGAAGAGGCTGCATCTCGAAGCTCCTCCAGGGCTGCCAACTCTGCCCTCCTCTGATCTCTTACACTCACTGGATCTAGAAGTATATCTATGACTGCCCAAAGTGACCTATGTCTCAGCTCAACAAGTAAATGGTAGGGCTTGCCATAAACGAGGCGAAAGAGAGATGTACCCAAAGGCATCTTGAAGGACGTCCTATATGCCCACAAGACCGAGTCCAAAAGCTGTGACCAATCCTTTCGGTCAGGGCGGACGACCTTCTGCAGAATAGTCTTGATCTCCCTATTCGACACTTCAGCAAGAACATTGGTCTGAGGATGATACATTGTGGCTACTCGATGGTCAATGCTGAAATCGTTAGCAAGGGACTTTACCTTGTCGTCGACGAAATGAGATCCCCCATCAGATATCAAAACTCTAGGCACCCCGAACCGTGAAATGATATTCTTCCTCAAAAATTGGCATACAGTCCTAGCATCTGCGGTTCGTGCGGGGATGGCCTCAACCCAACGACTAACATAATCTACAGCCAACAGAATGTACTCGAATCCCTGACTCTTAGGGAATGGACCCATGAAATCGATGCCCCATGCGTCAAAAACCTCACAGAAGTGAATAGGCTGCATCGGCATCATATCACGTTGTCCACAAGTGCCCATCTTCTGACAATCAGTACACCTCTTCACGAACTCATCAGAATCCTTGAAGAGGGTAGGCCACCATAAGCCGGATTGGAGCACTTTCTGTGTCGTTCTCCTCCCAGAGTGATGTCCTCCTACCTCAAGCTTGTGGCAGTATGTGAGGACGCTATGGTGCTCCTCCTGAGGAATGCACCGACGTCAGACGCTATCCCCTCCTTCATGATAAAGGACGGGATCCTCCCAATGGTAGAACTTGGCCTTCGCAAGGAAGGTCTCAAGTCGTTGCCTGGGCCAACCTTGTGGAACTTTCTTGGCAACAAGATAGTTCACAATGTCGGTGTACTACGGGAGAGAGGCAATATCAAGGATCACCTCATCTGGGAAGGTCTCTAAAATAGGCTCAATCTGCTCAGAATCCTCAAGATGCTCTAATCGGGAGAGATGATCCGCCACCACATTCTTGACTCCAGGCTTATCCGTAATCTCTATGTCAAACTCCTGGAGTAGAAGGATCCATCTGGTCAATCTAGCTTTGGCATCCTTCTTTGTCATGAGGTACCTGATGGCAGTGTGATTTGTGTAAATGGTCACCTTAGATCCAATGATGTACGATCTGAACTTATCTAGGGAGAACACTATGGCTAGCATCTCCTTCTCAGTGACGGTGTAGTTATGCTAAGCGGCATCCAAAGTATGGCTAGCATAGTGTATGGCAAAAGGTACTCCATCCCTCCTCTGTCCCAACACAGCCCCTATGGCAAAATCGGAGGCATCCGTCATGATCTCGAATGGGAGAGACCAATCAGGCGGCTGGAGGATAGGAGCCTCAACAACTAGACTCTTGAGAGTCTCAAATGACGCTAGACACTTATCATCCAGAATGAACTCAGTGACTTTCATCAGTAAATTAGTCAACGGCCGGGCAATCCTGCTGAAATCATGAATGAATCGTCGGTAGAAACCGACGTGCCCCTGAAAAGACTGTAACTGTCGCAAGTTGGACGATGGACTGAGTTTCCTAATGATATCCACCTTGGTCGGATCAACCTCCATGCCCCTGTTGGAGATGATATGGCCAAGCACCGTCCCTTGAGTCACCATGAAGTGACTCTTCTCCCATGAAAGCACAAGATGGACCTCAATGCATCGCTGAAGGATGCGGTCTAGGTAGTCAAGACAAGCATCAAACCCATCGCCATAGACCGAAAAGTCGTCCATCAAGACCTCCAAGCACTCACCCACCATGTCCGAAAAGATGTACAACATGCACCTTTGAAATGTTGCCGGGGCGCTACATAGACCAAATGCCATCCGTCTGAAAGCAGATGTCCCAAAGGGACAGGTGAATGTAGTCTTGTCCTGGTTTTCGGGCACAATGGCCACTTGATTGTATCCGGAGTACCCATCCAAGAAACAGTATGACTCTTCCCAGCTAGCCTCTCTATAATCTGATCAATAAAAGGCAGCGGAAAATGATCCTTCTTAGTGGCCTGGTTCAATCGTCTGTAGTCCACACAGACCCTCCAAGAAGTGGGTACCCGAGTAGCAATCTCCTCTCCAGACTCACTAACAACTGTGGTGATGCCTGTCTTCTTGGGCGCTACATGCAATGGACTGACCCACTTGGAGTCGGAGATGGGGTAGATAAAATTGACGCTCCACCATTTAGAGATCTCCTTCATGACAACCTCTCGAAGGTTCGGGTTCAACCGTCGTTGGAACTCACGCGACGACTTCACGTCCTCTTCGAGATAGATATGGTGGGAGCACATGGCCAGACTTATCCCCTGGAGATCAGCTATGCTCCATCCTATCGCCTTGCGGTTCTTTTCAAGAACCCCCATCAGACGGGATTCTTGCTCTCCAGTCAAATCCGCTTACATCTCATGCTCACCCGCAAGGAACCTATACTTCAGCGATGACAACAAGGAATTCAGCTCTAGACAACTGGGTGCTGACAGATCTGGCCTCTGAAATGTCTAAGTGAATGCAACCAAATCTTCATGGGAGAATGAGAACTCTCGCTGAAAATCTGAATCTGGTGAAGACTGCTAGGCTGGTGTATCTCTGCTCTGCATGGAATCAATCTCCACCCTAGCTGATGGCTCTGTGGAAGTCAAACACGGTATCAAATCATCAAACTCTGTCCAATCTATGTCTGACTCAAAGGTCTCTAAATCAGTATCAAAAGAATCATATGCCTCGCAATCGGGAATCGGCTCTACTCCCTAAAATGTATCCTGGACCAGGAATGTGCTCTCCAAGCTCTCCTCTACTGGAATTTGTGCATCAGTGGACTCTGAAGGTGAGAGGATGGCTCGTGACACTGGATCGGACCAAACTGCCTCATCGTCTGTAATCACAAAATCACATTCCTCGTGGATGTCTCGCTCTACCTCTGTCATCTGCTCTGAATCTGAAGGCGGCTCTGAGCAGGCTGAATCTCTGGTTCTAGTCTCCTCGATCGTCTCTATTTGTATACTCTCGCCCTCGACGTGAAAGTATACCTTCCTGCTATCATGATCGGGCACTTCCTTGGTTGTGGCCAAGTACAGGCGTCCTAAAATGATGGGGGTATTGGTCATGGACTCAGGGATCTCCATGTCCAACACAATGAAGTCCATGGGGAATTTCAGGCCCTAAATCATGATGACAACATCCTTCAGCAACCCCTTCAGCCTCTTGACAGATCGATCAGCAAACTGAAGGATCGTCCTGCTCTGTCGTAGAGGGCCAAACTCGAATCGATCGAGTAAGGCTGCTGGAAGTAGGTTGATCGAAGAACTGATGTCTAATAGAGTACGGTCGAACATCTGCTCGTGAATATGGCATCTGACATAAGGGGCTCCTGCATCTGGCCTCTTGGCTGGCAGATGGTTCTGGATAGCGAAGCAAGTGGCGCGAGTGAGCACATGGATCTTTGACTGGTGGTTCCTCCTCTTCCTCTGAATGGTAGTCCTGTCTCTGAGGGATCTCTGGAAGAGAGGGATGTGCTCCAAGGCCTCCTGTAGAGTCAGCTGAATGTGAAATCTGTCCATCATCAGCTGGTTGAACTCTAGCTGGTGGGACTTTTTGGATCTTTTTTGGTCCCCTTAGCCAAGAGGAGTGCTTGGGGAAAGGGGACGGATGGGTCCTTCTCAAATGAAGGACTAGGATCGGGCCTATGCTGCTCAGGCAAAGTAGAATCCATACACAAATCATCAATCAACACAGATGGATCCGCAAATAATAAACCCTTTCCTTTATTCACAAAATCATCCTGAGATACATGAAGATCAGGAAAAACAACAGGAGAAGAATTGGTGGCCTCATCACCACCCTCGGCATCTGGAATAGCGACATCAGTACCATGCTCTGGCTCAGCAACTCTGGTGGCATCAGTACCACCTCTTCCATCTGGTGAAGCGACGACATCAGTACCGTCGGCTGGATCAACATCCTTGGTGGTGTCAGCACCACCGTCATCATCATCATCATGAGCGGCATCAACACCCCTCTCCTCCTCGTTTGGCGCTCCTGAAGGTGCGTGGTATCGTCGCTCAGACGAGGCATCGTCGGCTGGCATCCTACCACTCCTAAATGTAACAAAATCAGCATCAAACAAGTATGCAGTAATATCACCAAGGGAATCACTAGGAGTGGTAGTCTATGTGAACTCTACCTGCTCAGACTTCCTCTTGAGGTTGTTCGGATTCGTCTCGATTTGGGTAGGAAATGCGGCCTTCCTCTTCACAATCTCTCTCATCTCCTGTCTGAACTCATCCATCTCCCGTTTGAAAGTAGTATGCTGCTCGGAGATGATGCAGGCTAAGTCGTCTAAGGCGGGGTTCTCATAGGCAGGCCCATGAGAACCTGATGGATGACCTCTCTGGTAGTGAGGCTGCTGCTGCTGGTGAGAGAGATAGGGGGCTGGGAGTGATACTGCTGAGGCTGTTGTGGCTGCCTCCAAGACTGTCCCTGTTGATAGGGATGAGGACCATGCTGCTAGTAGGACTGGTGTGGCTGCTGCTGGTGTGATGGGAATTGGGGCTGTTCTCGCTGCTGGCCGTACTGGCCACCCTGAACTGGAGGCTGCTGTTGGGAACTGGTACCTCCGGTGGTCCAACGGAATCCGGGATGGTATCGTCGGATCCCAGGATGGGGTCGGTCATACCATATCCCGTTGACATCCATCAATGGCTCCTGCTCGTAAGTGGGTGGGGGAGTACTACCAGGGACTGGTCCGACTGATACACCACCATCTGGCTGTCCTGAGATGGTGGTGACTGGACGTACTGTTGCTGTTGCGGCTGGTATGGCTCTGCTTGAACAAGGTAAACCTGTCGGTACTGGGCGGAGGGTTGGGCCGAACTGCTGCTGTTGCCGGTGTCTGCCCATGACCTGAGACGCGGCTGCGAAGCCATCTGTGCCTCCTAGAGACATAAGATCTGGGTCTTCAGGTCACTCAGCGTCTGTGCCATTTGATCTATCTGTGACATGCCCTGGCACTACTTCTTCTCGATCAACTCAAACTGGTCCAGCTTCTCGCTGATGATACCCATGTTTACGGCTGTCGGCTCTGCCTGTGTTGCTGCTGCTGCTGACGAAGTAGAGGGACCAGCATCGACCCGTGCTATCCTATGATAGGACACAACCTGTGGTTGGGGCTTCCCATGAGTGTAGAGGCGGGTATCTTACATCACCGTGTAGTTCTTGTCCATCTCCTCGTAAATGGCCCAGACCTGATCCTCATACTTGGCGAAATATGAGCCTCCACAGGATGCATTCACTAGCCCCTGCAACTTTGGTGTAAGCCCGCAGAAAAAGCTCTGAATAAGGTTCGGCTTCGAGATGTCATGATGGGGGCACCAGTCTGTAAGCTCCCTGAAGCGATCCCATTCCTCGTGAAACTGCTCATTGGTGAGCATGGAGAAATTGCTGATCAAGGCCCTAGCTGCATTGGTTCAGCTGAGTGGATAGTACTTGTTGAGATACTCATTCTGGAGCTGTTCCCATGTAGTCACAAATCTCCCAAGGTGCTTCAGCCAGTTGGCTGCTCTATCGATGAGGGAGAAAAGGAAAGCCATCATCTTGATGGTGTCCTCGTTTACACTGTGATCATGGACAGTGATGCAGATCATCTCGAACTCCTAGAGATAAAGGTGCGGCTCCTCAGTGGCAAGTCCGTGGAAGCGAGGAAGGAGATGAATAGTCTAAGGCGGGAACTTGAAGTCTCCCGCGATAGCCAGCAGAACAATCCATCTATGGGTCAGAGTTGCACAAGGGTTGTGTAACTCTCTCATTGGGCGTACTCTTACTGCTGGCTGAACTGGCTCCTCAGGCTGTCTGCATCGGGTCCATCTCCTCCACCGGGTCTGTGTTGCTCTCGTTCTGCTCCATCTCCCGACGCATGTCTACCATGAAAGCCCCTTGATCTCGAATCTGTCTCTGCATCGTCTCAAGGGAGGCTAACAGGGTGTTGTTGATCGTACCCTTGTCCAGTACATATGTCTGCTCTGCTCTGGGGCCATCGGTACGGTCCTCGCTGCTGGCCATGGTCTCTACAAAGGCAAAAGATCCAAACTCAGATGCTGATAAATCAACTGGTTGCTGCTCTTTCTGATCGTGCACTGGTACCTCAGGACTGGTGGTAGAAGTGTGGTCAAGGGGGAACAGGGTGGAATCGAACTCGGGTTCGGAGAGCAGGTCTCGGCTCTCTTGAACCAACCTAGATGAGCGGGTCAGAGTGCTCGAAAGCGGTGCAGCCAAATGCTGCCTAAGGGATCTCCGACCCATCATCTCGATATGGCGAGTAAGGTGGATGAGATCTGAATAGCAAACAAGATGGTTAAACAATGCCCTCAATTCACCAACGCATGCTGAGCTGATGACTGTAAAGGTTCTGTCTTTTATCTTGTCATTTTTATTAGGTGATAATATGGTCTATCAGAGCGATTAAGCGAGCTGTTGGGAATCCAACGCCCCCAGGAGACTGTCCCGATCCCAAACTAGATCTTTCCCAGCCAGTAAAAGTCGCAGACCGTTTACCGGCTACCTGATCGGCTCGCTCTGTTAAGGATATCGCGGCCCGCTTTACCAGAGACCGGAGCAATCCTCACTGGAGAACGACTAGCTCAAAACCAGTAGTCTGAAGAAGGATCGGATATGGCTCTAGTCTAGTGTGCGTGTCACTCTCTCGCCCATCCAAACCATACAATGAGGGGATTGTTCTCTCAATACAAATTTTTTTGTGAAGTGGATTTTAAGTCAAGTTTGCTTAAACAGTCCCAATTTTATGATTTTAATTTTTAAGTATTTTTCAGAACAAACAACGCCTAATGAATTTTTCGGTTCTCCTGATTTTTATTAAGTCCAGAAACCGGGGAGAGAAGACAAAAAAGCTGATGCGCGATGAAACTCAATGATGCATGCCGAGTAAGAAATGTGTACCTTGTCTCCAACACTCTACATGCAATATGATCTGCGCATAATTAAAAGACATAAATTAAAACTAATCTAAATGATGCAGCGAGGAAAACGGCCTTAACAGAAAGTTCTACACGCGAAAAACGATAGCTAACGGGTCAACGGGAGGGGTGGGGGTTCGGTCTCTGATGCCGATCGGTGTCCGCCACAACGGATCCTACCAGCACTGTATACAGCTTCTAGCGGCACGTGACCCCTTGAGTGACCAGGTTAGCTTTTTATTAATTAATTAAGATCCAATTATTCAGTCTATAGGAACATGCAAGATAATTAAGTTTGGGCCCTAATTAATTACGTCACAAAGCAATGGAAATTCCTAAGCTAAGGTTAAATCCTCGAGAAACAAATAAAAAGAAAAAGCCGATAAAAACCAAAAGCCGGTGAAAAATCGTAGTGAGGTCCCCCGAGCACGCCAGTGCCCAGCGAAACAGACCTCGATCAATCACCAAGAGTCTCTGAGTGTCCCTGTTTGTCATGTATTATTACAATAATAATGTGATGAAAAAGAAACTAATCTAAATCTAAGATAACACTCCCTCACTCCTTCTCTCCTCTCCCGCGCTCTCCTGCGACTCTATATAGAAAAGAGCCGCCTCCAAGTGTCGCGGTTGTGTCGGCTTCCCGAAGAGAGCTTCCTCTATCCTCAGGCCCTCGCAAGAAAGATAAACAAGAGATGTGTCAGACCAGAATTATTATAAAAAATGAATTAAAATAAAATAGAATGCAAAAATAAATGCAAAAATAAAAATAAAAATAAACACAGATAAAATAAAAGGAAATAAAAACAAAAAAAACAATCAAATATAAAATAAAAGAAAAAGAAAACTAAAGAAAATATAAGAAAGCGAAAAAGCCGAAAAAACCGTGAAAGAAACAAAAGTCACGAAAAAGTGGACTACTAAGCCATGCTCCCCGGCAACGGCGCCATTCTGATGACTCAAGTATCCCGCGATCAGGTTAAGGTGTAAATCAGGGTCATTGCGCCCTGAACCACGCGGCTAAGTCAACATGAAAAATCAAGACCACCAAAACAAAAATCAAACAAGTCAAACAAATAGCGGTCTCGCTATTTTATTTTACCTAGTATAGCTACCAGGGTCAAACACAAGGAGCACGGATTGGAAATCCTACGAAGTAGTCAAGCGGTCAAAAATAAAAGAAATAAAATATTTTTGGTGGATTTTTGTATTTTTAATTTTTTGTGTGATTTTTAAAATCAAGAAAATATATAAAAGAGCTCAAAAAGGTCAAATCAAATAATTATTCGACACAACCCAGTCAGAAAATTAAAATAAAAATATTTTAGGATTTTATAATTTTCAATTTTTTTGATATTTTTCTTAGATTTTTATGATTTTTAGTTGATTTTCTAAAAATGAAACAAGGTCTAAAATCAAAGAAAATGTGTAGCCAGAATCTAAAGGCTATTGAAAAATATCCAAATAGCCTATAAAATTCCAGAGACAATTTTATTATAAGATAGAAATAAAAACCTAAATAAAGAAATTGGAATTATATTTTTTGATTTTTTTAAGAATATTTAATGATTTTTCTAAGTTTTTAAGGGTTTTCAATTTTTAGGGTTTTTATAAATCTAAATCAAACAAAAATTAGATAGAATTAAAAACACAAAAAAAAACAAGCATGAAGTAATTTTTTGGATTTTTTGAGGCTTTTTAATATTTTTAATTGATTTTTCAAATTAGATAGAAGCAAAATAAGAGGTTTTTGAATTTTTAAAAATAGAAAAAGAAAACAAAATGGGCCCAAAAATTCATGAAAAGTTTTACACAGTGACAGGGGCCACATGTCCAAATTTCATGAAATTTAGGTACTGTCTGCTATTTTATTCAACCAATCAAACACTCACAGCACATAGGGACCTATTTGCAAAGAAAACAAGTTTCAGGGGGAAAACAATAACATGCTTTAAAAATCCCGGGGGCCTACTATAATTTCTCCAATTAATTCAGCACATGTCGAAACTCAGCATTCACAGGGGTATAAGTGCAAATATAAAAAGTAAAATATCAGAACATAACATCCATGAAGTTCCAGGTCATACATGCAAATATACCATAAACTCACGTGACGATGCACGTGCAGCCGGACAGGGAGGACCAAAGTGTAAATAAGAAAAACAGTAGGGGCCAAAGTGCAAAAAGACCACAATGTACTATTTATTTAACAGACTAAATAGGAACATAAAGTAACTGCATGGAGGAGGGTGCAAATTACCCAGCCTAAGCGTGCGGGTCACGTAGGTGACAGGTGGCGGGCGGTGAATGGCTGGCGACGTACGGTGATGATGCTGACGGCTGGCGCATCCAACAGCTCTGACAAGATCACGAACGTGGGGCGTACGTGGCCATTAGATATCAGATCTAACGACCTGACATGTACAGGTGTTGGACGGTTCAGATGCAGTCTGGCGAAGAAGGAAGATCCGACGACGGAGAGGGCGGCTGGACGAACTCCTCCCTGGCGAAGTTCGTCGAAGGACTGGGGGGTGCTCCGGGCGCTGATGGACGATCAGGAGGAGGGGCTCGAGTCGCGATGCCCCTCCGCGTCAGTTGGCGGTGGCAGATGGAGCATCAGACAGTCGGATCTCCGATGACGGGGTGGTGAATTGGGATGACTCCGACGAGGTGGGTGAGAGGCAAGCTGGGGGGTAATCTGGGACTCTTTGACCTGCACATGAAAGCTACTGCTCGGAGGCTCACTCCGGTGAGGGTTATTGGATGAACAACTAAGTGAAGTGATAGGGAACGACGAGAGGAGGTTCCGGCGAAGGCGGTGGAGGGAACCTAGCTTGATCTTGGCTTGGTTAGCCAAGATCTGGATGATCAGGCTACGGGGGAAGTATGATGGTGGAACGGGGAGTCGATCGGAACGACGAAGGAAGGCAGACGGAGCTCCGACCACTAGGGCAGAGCCGGCGGAGGAACAAACGAAAGATTGGATACAATCGGAACTAAGGATGAAATGGAGAGTACCTAATGATCCTAGAACGATCCTTAGCTCCAAGGGGATGCGGCGATATGGGTCGTCGCCTCGACCAAGCTGCGGCGGGCTGGGAGGCTCGAACGTGGAGGCGCTCCGGCCACGTGCGTCGAGAAACAGCTTCAATGCCTCAATCCGGCCACCAAAGGATGCTTGCGGTCGCTATCACCGAGGGGAAACTCTCTAGGGTAGAATGAGGGCATGCGGCGTGAGCTGAGGAGCTGGGAATTGAATGGAAGAATTTATATGCAGTTCCAGGTGACGAGGTTGCACGGGCACGGGCGCACGAACCTATGCTGATCCGGCATCGCTTAGGGATCCGCGAGGGTCGCAGATCCACTAGGAAGAGGCTGGAGGTGGAATCAGGGCAAAAGGTAGAGTAACCCGATTGGGAAAATTCTGAGAAGTGGAGCTCAAATCATGTTCGAGCAAAGAGGGGGTCCGGGAGGGGGAGTAGACCAGGGGTCAACAACCCCTCTGGACCAATCAGAAAAAAGGAAAAAGAAAAGATTTGGAAATTAAATTAAAAATAAAAAACGATTTTATTTTAAAATATTTACAAAATGAAAAATGTTTATTTATTTTCAAACTATTTTTAGTGATTTTTATTTATTTTTATGAAAATAAATTATGTTATATACATTATATTATATTATATACAGGTATAAAATACCTATGTATTTTATACTTTGATTTTTATTTTATTATTTTTTGTACAATTACCCTAATTTTATATTTTATTTATTGACAACATAAAATTTGGGATATAAAATAATTTTTATTTTATTTTTGTTATTTATTTACAAAGGTGAAATAAATAGTGATAGATACATATATACATGGTATGCACAAGGTAGAGAGAGAAAATATTTTATTTTTATTTTAATTTTTATTTTATATTTCTGATTTTTATTTTGTTTTTAGAAATATATACAAGATAATAGAAACCCATTTTTATTTTCATTTTTGTGAAAATAAAATATGTACATAAGAAGGAATTTTCTAAAGGTTGAATGGCCCTATCTCTCTCTACTTGTTTTATTTGGCGATCAGACCCATATTGGGCCCTCTCTTGGGTTTAGGTCACTCAATATTTATTCTAAATATTTCCTTCTTTTTCTTTATTTCTTTATTCTTTTATTTTTGCACAAATACATGCTAATTATTAATATTTACACAAGCATGCCTATTTAGTAACTTATTGTATTTACAACTATCTACATGGTATTTTGCCAAGAATAAATAAAAGAATAAAGAGTGATGAATGAGTATTCATCACCGACCTTAAGGGTTGCAGACGGAGACACTCTACAATGCAGCGGTGCGAGCGTGTGTCGATGGCAGTGAAGGAAGATGGAGGGTGAAAGGCGAGAGCAAGGAGGTGTGATGCGAAGGCTATGAATATGGATCAGGGAAGAGGAAGAACGAAGAATGAAGAAAGAGAGACAAAGAGTATACCTAGAGGTGGAGATGGTGAAGATCGAAATGGTAGAGCTGAGCTTCCTCCTGGAGTCGTCGCTCGATGTTACTGCAATTGAGGGGAACATAGATCTTGCATCTCGAGGAAGAGAGCTGCAACATAGCTAAAGGGAGGTCGAGGATCACACCAGGACCGCCCCTCATCATCACTCGATGTAGGTCAACCTTTGAGATGTCACTGAGAAGGGGGCAAACAGAGCTAGAGGGAAGGTTCCTTGATTGGTGGATAGGGTCATCAACCGTCAGCATGGGTTTTTATAGGGGAGGGGGGAGAAGGGTAATGGTCAAAGGAGGTGTTGAATTCGAGGGTCGACATTACATGCAAGAGGTGGAGGTGTTGCAGATGGGGAGGAGTCAACGGAGGCAGCAATTACGTGGAGGAAGGAAGGGGAAGAGAGGCGGCATAATGGTTCAAGAGGAGAAAGGGTTGGCATGTGTCATGCACGTGCAGTCAGAGGGAGGAGGTGGCACGTGCTGTGTACGTGCTTGGAGAGGAAGAAGGCAGGGGAGGGGTCGTGTGCAAGGCGTGACCTGGAGAAGAGAGAGATAAGGGAGGAGAGAGAGAGTAGAGAAAGGAAAGAAAAGAAAGAGGGAAAAGGAAAAAGTAAAAAATAAAAAAATAAAAGTAAAATAATAAAAACAAAAACAAAAATTAATAACAGTAGAAATAAAAAATAAAATTAATGATTAAATAAATAAAAGTAAATAAAAATAAAAATAAACACAAATAAAATAAAAAGAAATAAAAAAACAAAAACAAACAAACACAAAAATAAAAGAAAAAGAAAACAAAAGAAAATATAAGAAAGAGAAAAAGCAGTGAAAACCACGAAAGAAACAAAAGCTGCGGAAAAGTCGAACACTAAGCAGTGCTCCCCGACAACGGCGCCATTCTGATGACTCAATAATCCCGCGATCGGGTTAAGGTGTAAATCAGGATCGTTGCGACCTGAACCACGAGGCTAAGTCAACAAGAAAAATCAAGACCACCAAAAAAAATCAAACAAGTCAAACAAATAGCGGTCTCACTATTTTATTTTACCTAGTATTGCTACCAGGGTCGAACATAAGGAGCATGGATTGAGAATCCTACGAAGTAGTCAGGCGATCAAAAATAAAAGAAATAAAATATTTTTGGTGGATTTTTGTATTTTTAAATTTTTGTGTGATTTTTAAAATCAAGAAAATATATAAAAGAACTCAAAAAGGCTAAATCAAACAATTATTCGACACAATAAAAAAAGTCAGAAAATTAGAATAAAAATATTTTTGAATTTTATAATTATTCAAGTGTTTTTGGTATTTTTCTTAGATTTTTATAATTTTTAATTGATTTTTTAAAAATGAAACAAGGTCAAAAATCAAAGAAAATGTGCAGCCAGAATCTAAAGGCTATTTGAAAATATCCAAATAGCCTATAAAATTCCAGAGATAATTTTATTATAAGATAGAAATAAAAACCTAACT
Organism: Ottelia alismoides; assembly: GCA_037367405.1. Lineage (NCBI taxonomy): Eukaryota > Viridiplantae > Streptophyta > Magnoliopsida > Alismatales > Hydrocharitaceae > Ottelia > Ottelia alismoides. The sequence goes on from JAZKJV010005735.1 coordinate 1,688,012, forward strand.
AAAGAAATCGGAATTGCATTTTCTGATTTTCTTAAGAATATTTAATGATTTTTCTAAGTTTTTAAGGGTTTTCAATTTTTAGGGTTTTTATAAATCCAAATAAAAAATAGATAGAATTAAAAACACAACAAAACAAGCATAAAGTAATTTTTTGGATTTTTTAGAGGCTTTTAATATTTTTAATTGATTTTTCAAATTAGACAGAAGCAAAATAAGAGGTTTTTGAATTTTTAAAAATAGAAAATGAAGACAAAATGGACCCAAAAATTCATGAAATTTTTACACAATGGCAGGGGCCACATGTCCAAATTTCATGAAATTTGGGTACTGTTTGCTATTTTATTCAACCAATCAAACACTCATAGCACACATGGACCTAGTTGCAAAGAAAACAAGTTTCAGGGGGCAAATAATAACATGCTTTAAAAATTCCGGGGGCCTATTGCAATTTCTCCAATTAATTCAGCACATGTCGAAACTCAGCATTCACAGGGGTATAAGTACAAATACAAAAAGTAAAATATCAGAACATAACATCCATGAAGTTCCAGGTCAAACATGCAAATATACCACAAACTCACGTGACGATGCACGTGCAGCCAGACAGGGAGGAACTAGTGCAAATAAGAAAAACAGTGGGGGCCAAAGTGCAAAAAGGCCACAATGTACTATTTATATAACAGACTAAATAGGAACATAAAGTAACTGCATGGAGGAGGGTGCAAATTACCCAGCCTAAGCGTGCGGGTCACATGGGTGACAGGTGGTGGGCGGTGAATGGCTGGCGACGTACGGTGATGATGCTGACGGCTGGCGCATACAATGGCTCTGACAACATCATGAACATGCGGCGTACATGGCCGTTAGATATCAGATCTAACGGCCTGATACGCCCAGGTGCTGGACGGTCCAGATGCAATCTGGCAAAGAAGGAAGACCCGACGGCTGGACGAACTCCTCCCTGGCGAAGTTCGTCGGAGGACTGGGGGTGCTCCAGGCGCTGATGGACGATCAGGAGGAGGGGCTCGAGTCGCGATGCCCCTCCGCGTCAGTTGGCAGTGGCGGATGGAGCATCAGACAGTCGGATCTCCGATGACGGGGTTGTGAACTGGGATGACTCCGGCGAGGTGGGTGAGAGGCACGCTGGGGGGTAATATGGGACTCTTTGACCTACACGTGAAAGCTACTGCTCGGAGGCTCGCTCCGGTGAGGGTTATTGGATGAACAACAAAGTGAAGCAACACAGAACGATGAGGGGAGGTTCCGACGAAGGCGGCGGAGGGAACCTAGCCTGATCTTGGCTCGGTTAGCCAAGATCTGGATGATCGGACTGCGGGGGAAGTATGATGGTGGAACGTGGAGTCGATCGGAACGGCGAAGGAAGGCAGACGGAGCTCCGACCACTAGGGCGGAGCCGGCGGAGGAACAAACGAAAGATTGGATATAATCAGAACTAAGGATGAAATGGAGAGTACCTAATGATCCTAGAACAATCCTTAGCTCCAAGGGGATGCGGCGATATGGGTCGTCGCCTCGTCCAAGCTGCGGTGGGCTGGGAGGCTCGAACATGGCGGTGTTGCGGCCACGTGCGTCGAGCAACGGCTTCAACACCTCAATCCCGCCACCAAAAGATGCTTCCGGTCGCTGTCATCGAGGGGAAACTCTCTAGGGTAGAATGAGGGCATGCGGCGCGAGCTGAGGAGCTGGGAATCGAATGGAAGAATTTATACGCAGTTCCAGGTGACGAGGTTGCACGGGCACGGGCGCACGAACCGATGATGATCCAACATCACCTAGGGATCCGCGAGGGTTGCAGATCCACCAGGAAGAGGCTGGAGGTGGAATCGGGGCGAAAGGTGGAGTAACCCGATTGGGAAAATTCTGAGAAGTGGAGCTCAAATCAGGTTCGAGCAAAGAGCGGGTCCGGGAGGGGGAATAGACCGGGGGTTAACAACCCCTCTTGACCAATCAGAAAAAGGAAAAAGAAAAGATTTGGAAATTAAATTAAAAATAGAAAACGATTTTATTTTAAAATATTTACAAAATGAAAAATGTTTATTTATTTTAAAACTATTTTTAGTGATTTTTATTTATTTTTATGAATAATAATTTATGTTATATACACTATATTATATTATATACAGGTATATAATACTTATGTATTTTATACTTTGATTTTTATTTTATTATTTTTGTACAATTACCCTAATTTTGTATTTTATTTATTGACAACATAAAATTTGGGATATAAAATAATTTTTATTTTATTTTTGTTATTTATTTACAAAGGTGAAATAAATAGTGATAGATACATATATACATGGTATGCACAAGGTAGAGAGAGAAAATATTTTATTTTTGTTTTTATTTTTATTTTATTTTTCTGATTTTATTTTATTTTTAGAAATATATACAAGATAATAGAAACCCATTTTTATTTTCATTTTTGTGAAAATAAAATATGTACATAAGAAGGAATTTTCTAAAGGTTGAATGGCCCTATCTCTCTCTACTTGTTTTATTTGGCGATCAGACCCATATTGGGCCCTCTCTTGGGTTTAGGTCACTCAATATTTATTCTAAATATTTCCTTCTTTTTCTTTATTTCTTTATTCTTTTATTTTTGCACAAATACATGCTAATTATTAATATTTACACAAGCATGCCTATTTAGTAACTTATTGTATTTATAGCTATCTACATGGTATTTTGCCAAGAATAAATAAAAGAATAAAGAGTGATGAATGGGTATTCATCACCGACCTTAAGGGTTGCGGATGGAGCCACTCTACAATGCAGCGGTGCGAGCGTGTGTCGATGGTAGTGAAGGAAGATGGAGGGGTAAAGGCGAGAGCAAGGAGGTGGTGATGCGGAGGCTATGAATATGGATCAGGGAAGAGGAAGAACGAAGAATGAAGAAAGAGAGAGAAAGAGTATACCTGGAGGTGGAGATGGTGAAGATCGAAATGGTAGAGCTGAGCTTCCTCCTGGAGTCGTCGCTCGATGTTCCTGCAATTGAGGGGAACATAGCTCTTGCATCTCGAGGAAGAGAGCTGCAACATAGCTAAAGGGAAGTCGAGGATCACACCAGGACTGCCCCTCATCATCACTCGATGTAGGTCAACCTTTGAGCTATCACTGAGAAGGGGGCGAACAAAGCTGGAAGGAAGGTTCCTTAATTGGTGAATAGGGTCATCAAACGTCAGCATGGGTTTTTATAGGGGAGGGGAGAGAAGGGTAATGGTCAAAGGAGGTGTTGAATTCGAGGGTCGACATTACATGCAAGAGGTGGAGGTGTTGCAGATGGGGAGGAGTCAATGGAGGCAGCAGTTACGTGGAGGAAGGAAGGGGAAGAGAGGCGGCATAATGGTTCGAGAGGAGCAAGGGTTGGTACTTGTCATGCACGTGCAGTCAGAGGGAGGAGGTGGCACGTGATGTGTACGTGCTTGGAGAGGAAGAAGGCAGGGGAGGGGTCACTGCAAGGCGTAACCTGGAGAAGAGAGAGATAAGGGAGGAGAGAGAGAGAGTAGAGAAAGGAAAGAAAAGAAAGAGGGAAAAGAAAAAAGTAAAAAATAAAATAAAGTAAAATAAAAGTAAAATAATAAAAACAAAAACAAGAAATAATAATAGTAGAAAAAAAATAAAATTAATGATTAACTAAATAAAAGTAAATAAAATATAAAATAAATAATAATAACAATAAAATAATAATAAATAAATAAATAAAAGAGGGGTGCCACATAACAAATCTAGGAATTGCCACATGTCATTCTCAGAAAAATCGGAAAAAATAAAATTCATAAGAAAATAAAAAAAGAAATAGAAAATGAGGTCTAATTGAAAAGTGATCAACATAAAAGTTGTTCATCTTGACGAGATCTTCTACAACTTTTATGAAGAAGCCAAAACCAAAAGAAGTCATCTGTATAAAAAATATTTTTGAATGTACTTTGTAGATAGTAAAATATCACCATTTTATAATTTGTGTTTTTTTGTATTTTAAATTTGATATTAATTAGTGAATTAATTTATATACAATATATACATAATCGAACTAATTTTTATGAATTTTTTATAGGTTATAAATTTGTAAAAAAAATAAATCAACAAAGATAAAACATGTACAAAATATACATGTCAGATTTTTATGTTTTTTATGATTTTATGATTTTTATGAGTTTTAATTCTTTATACCAAGTTGGTTAATTAATTAAAGAATATAATACAAAAAGAATTATGTCACAATAATTTATATTTGTACATAAAATAATATATTCAATCAAGGAAAAAATATATGTTATTTAGTTGCAAATTTTAACCTTAATTTTAGCACAGTTAGTGATGTTAATAAATTGATTTTAGGGGGATTTAACTATAATTTATTAAGAGAATTTTGCTAATATTTCCATATAAAGTAGATGAATCATGGATTCATCACACCCCTATACTTAGGTCTTTGCTTGTCCTTAAGCAATTTTTAGTGAGTTAGAGGGTTGAATGCCTGATTGTACATGTATGAATTCAAAACTTGTCTCGTTAAGAATCCTTGGCTTCAGTCTAGTCAAAAGGAATCCAACTTCTTTAATTATCAGACTCTCTATTTATACATATAGCATAAGAGATACAAAATTTAGTGTATATTCAATCATGAGAGTCGGGTCGAAATGTCACTCAAAGTCCTGATCCAAGATAATCTCCTCAAGAACCAATTCTCAACACTAGAGAATAAATTAGTTCTTGCATTCAATCTACATCTCAGTAGTTTTTCAGACTTGAAAGCGTAGATGGAAGGCCAGTTGATGGAGGGTATAGGTTTGTGCGTTTTCTTATCTCCCTCTTAATGGAACAAGGATCCGCTCGAGCGCCTTATTAGTCAACACATATATTTTTGGTGTTGATCAGTGTTTCCATCAAGAGTTGTTGAGTCTCATACACTTGTTTTCCTAGGAGTACACCGGGGTGTGTCTTCGTTAAGTATCTAATATAATTATACCCATACTTGTATCACTTACGATGCAAAGCCCTTTCCGAGGTACTAGCCTAACTCATTTGGCCTAATTAGCTTTGGTCCAAGTTGACACTTTGAAATGGTTGGGAGCACTCGCCTTTGATGTAAGCTCTTTGTATTTGCTTTGTATTGAGAGAGATTTTCTTTCAATATTTCTTTTTTTTTCCTTTTTTTCAGCTAGCTCCACTGCTTTCACCAAGTTGGCGCACACTGATCAATGATTTATTATGTTTCATCACACCCTAGCTCATAGGTCAATATCAAACAGTAGCATAAGAACTTGTTCTCATGCTAGTTAGGGTTTGCTGACACTCAGGTTTCATGAAGCTTTCATCGACTTTATCCCTTCCTCGAGCATCATCGAATCAAGTCTAAACTCAAATCTTAAGTCTCAGACCCTCAAGTGTTTTGCATAGGTTTGTAGCTAAAATAAAAGAATAAAGAGTGATGAATGGGTATTCATCACCCCCCTATACTTAACTTTGCTAGTCCCTTAGCAAACACTTATTTGAAAAAAAAAGTGAAAAAGAAAAAGAAAAAGAAAAAAGAAAAAGAGGAGAAAATGCATGGATTAATGCTGAATATTAAACTTGCCTTCATTAAATTGAAATATGGAGCTCGATCAGATCTTTGGATTATTAATGTGTCGGAACCTTATTTGGACTTAAGTTTAAAACTCAACAGCCTCTAAGATCCACTAATCTATAGTCAAGACTCCTCAACAATCCAGATCAGAACAAGTCTACATACACAAACCTTGAAGACTATGAATCTTTCCTTGTACAGTGTATGTGAAGTATAGCTCTCCACCTCAGAAGTGGCAACTTGACAACCCTCCCCAACAAGGTAACTCTATGACCCCAATCTGGCCACTCTTTCCTCGAGGATCGGGGTATTCCCTTCTAAGTTCAAGTTCAACCGGCTCAAGAAGAGGGGAAGAAGAGAATGGACCATGACCAGTGTAGCCATGTATCCTTAGGAACTCAACCAGTGTAGCTAAGTCTCCCTGCTGCAAGCTACATCAGATGGAACATGAGTCTCAAGCTTTGCTTATTTGCACTATATACATACTCCGGTGGGATTATCATTTTCTATCAGACCCACCACTTTTCTGGAGTTATTTTCTTTTTTGCATTTTTTTTCAAGTGCATCTATACAACATATTTACACGGTGCATCATATGTACATAAGGAGTTTTTCCTCTTGAGCCAATAGACTATCCCTCTTTTGAAGCATTATTGCAACCCACAACTCCCGTCGTTAGACCTCATGGCAACCATACCAAGTTGAGACGCACTTCCTTCACTAAAAGAAGAAGAGAGGTTCCGCCTAGAAGTACTACCCTCATATGCTACCCCAAGTCAAGGAATATTGCCTCCTCACCACCTCATCCGTAGAGAGCTCGGTGTAAAGTGCGGGTCCAAGTCAAGCCATTGTCTATATGAGTCATGTGTGTGTTGTTAAGTGCTCTACTTAGGCTCATTGAGATGACATGTGATCA